>CM066319.1:610000-1002500 GCA_033807775.1 Saussurea involucrata | reverse complement strand
GTCAGAGGGACCAAATCCGGACTGCATGGCTAATTGTAGTGGCTAAAGTGTAATTTTTAAACTGTAGGGACCAAATGTGTTATAAACACCAAAACACAGGGACCAAAAGTGTAGTTTACTCTTAAGTTAATCTTATTTTTAGCTACTATTTGATGTCACCTCTAATTCATTGCCTCCATCTCACCCCATTCCCCCCTTTATGCCCCCCCCTCAATAACCAGAATACCGCCCTTTCTCGCGGTTGTTGTCCTTATTTTTGTGGACCCTAAAAGCAGAACCAAGCTGCCATAATCACTCGTGTCGGTTGTCCCTTATATATAGTGCGATAACAAGGGTGATGAGGGTAAAGATGAGGAGAATGTGGGATGAATATCTGATGATCGACATGACGACTTTAGACATTTTTTATGACATAACCTCTTATAAAAGCTCTTGGAGACACATGTCCAAAGCAGTAGACTTTGGGTCACGACATATAACTTGGATGGAAGGTCATTGTCGATGATAAGAAACTTAAGTAATCTCATGGAGCATGAAGCAATGATGTGACAAGAATCCATCTATTTAATTGGTTTGGAAGTTAAAACAAAATCCTTGGTTTTTCTTGGGATTTAATCACAGATAGAAATAAAACCTGTTATTATATGACATTTATATTATTTTTTATTTAATTTTATATAATTTTATGCAAGTCAATTATCTCATAAGACGTGTGGTTGATATTACTTGTATTACTCCTTGTATCACGCGTGGGTTCAAACGAGAACACTAATTATTTAAGAAAATACGAGAACAATTGTTAATGTACAAAATCATACATTATTCACGTACAAAATCATATATGATTCGTGCGACTTTGCCTTGCGACTCAAGTCGCGGTCAAAGTCGCACGCGTCCAGTTTTTTGTCATTAATGTAAAATCACATGTTATTTTGCACATGATTTGTTGTTTTCGTGTTTTCTTAAATAGTTAGCAATATCGTTTAACTCTTCTTATATATATATATAGGGTTAGGTTCAGAAAAAAACCTCAAAAAAACGAAACTGAATAACATCTTTCATCTGGACGGTATGCATTTGTGCATACAAGTAATTTGTAACATGCACACATGCATAAAAACCAAAAACAACAACATAATTTACATATATGCACAAGTGCATACCGTCCAGATAAAGAGTCATGAGGGTGTTCTTCAATTTTCTGTTTTTTGAGATTTTCCCATTAACCTCTCTCTCCTTATATATATATATATATTATAAAGCATAATCCAATTACATGTCAATTCAATAACACAATAAAGTGGTATTAGATGAAGTGTTGCAATCATTTTATAAAAACTCCAAATTCAAAATTATATACAATTATAAAAAAATTCGGGAATAATAATATTATTTTTAAGATATTAAAAATCTCATTGTAGGTATTTTAGAACACAATTTAAAAGGCCAAATTAAATTAAAAATCTAATATAAATTAAGGTTGGAGAAAAGTAAAACTAAGGAGTTTTTTTTGGAAAGGGTTCCTAGGCCTTCGGCCCAATACATCCCTAACAAATACACCGACCGCAAAGTAATGCAGCCCTGAGATAATCCCCAGTGGTCACAAGTGTTGAGTGTGGGATTTGAACCCGAGCAAGCGCTATGAACTCCCCAGGCATTACCACCACACCACAACCCTTGTGGTTAAAAAAAAAAAAAACTAAGGAGTTGTTTATCCATGATAATTAAGTAAGAGTCACCAATTTTACTTTACCAAATTACCTAATAAGATTATTGACCTTTTAAAATACATAAAAGATTGCTGGCTTTTATAACATAATCTCTAATCAAATAATACACACCACCTTTACTTAACATTCATTTTCATGTCTTTTATTGGATAAGATTTTCAATCATTTTACTATGCTTTTTACTATATATTTATTTTGATCTTTATCATATTCATCTAATAAAGTAAGTGGTCG
Source organism: Saussurea involucrata (assembly GCA_033807775.1). NCBI lineage: Eukaryota > Viridiplantae > Streptophyta > Magnoliopsida > Asterales > Asteraceae > Saussurea > Saussurea involucrata. The sequence continues at coordinate 1,000,536 of CM066319.1, read as the reverse complement.
TTTATCAAACGTTTACCCGGGTAAGCGCTTACCAGTAAATTTAACACTATCGCTTTCTTATCGGGTAAGATTTTAGTCCACCAAATCGGTTTCGTATGCAACAATTCATCCGGTAAGCACTAATCGTGGTAAGAGTCGTCATCCACACTTACCGGTTAAGACTCTCGGTTCTTCCATTCGTTCTTACAAGATAATTTTTTTGGTCATTGCCATATTAATCCGGTAAATAATGTGACTTGATAAACGTTTATCCAGATAAACATTTGGTAAACGGACTTTAAGTAATCTAGTTAATACTTATTTAATTAGTGTTTTGGTAAACAACTTCCTAAGGCGGGTAAGGTTCGGGTAAGGCAAAACGTGGCAAGCGGGTAGCAGAAGTTGCCATCGAGTAGGGGTACGGGGTGGGGGCGGGTTCAGCGCGGGTAAGGGGTGCGGGTTCGTGAACCCAGTGAACCCGAAGAAGCTTGAGAGGTGGGTGGGTAGCATTGGGTAGTATTGGGTTCATTGGGTACTGGTACTCCACTTTTGGGTAAGGAGGGTAGAAAAGAGAAAAGCTGATGTGGCGCTGAGGTGGTAAGTGGGTTCATTGGGTACGGGTACTCATGGTCTAAGCTAAACAGTCATGAACCACATTACAAAAGAATACTATTATTTAAGTATAAAGACACAATGAGAAATATAAAATAAAAATTAAGGGGGCGTTTGGTTCGCTGGAATGTTTTTGGATGGAATGGAATCTGTCAAAGGAATTTGACTTTGAAGGAATTGGAATGGAATGTTGTCAAGTTTGACCAGCTGTTTGGTTGACAGAATTGGAATGAAATCTGTTAAAGGAATTGGAATCTGTCTGTTTGGTTCACAGAATGTAGCTTTGGAATTGGAATGAAATTTTGGTAAATGACCAAAATACCCTTTTGATAATTTTAATTGTTTTTTTCAAAAGCAATTATTTTTTTTGGCAGTGGTGGTGGTGGTGGCGGCGGCGGTGGCGGTGGCGCGCGGTGGCGACGGCGGTGGCGGTGGCGGCGGTGGTGGCGGCGGTGGCGGTGGCGGTGGTGGCGGCGGTGGCGGTGGTGGTGGCGGTGGCGGTGGTGGCGACGGTGGTGGCGGTGGCGGCGGCGGTGGCGGTGGTGGTGGTGGCGACGGTGGTGGCGGTGGCGGTGGCGGTGGTGGTGGCATGGGGGTAGTTTTGGTATTATGAAAACAAACAATTCCATTCCATTGAATTCCTTGCTTTAAGGTGTGGAAAGTTTTTTTGCTAAATATTGGAATTCAATGGAATTGTAGACATTCCATATGCCCAAAAGATTGAACCAAACGTTGGAATGGAATCTGGTCAATAGAATATCACATTCCAATTCCACCAGATTCCATCAAATTCCAGCGAACCAAACGCCCCCTAAGGATCTTTTAAAAATGTGACCCCACAAAATTTGTCACTATTATACATCAAGAATTGAAAATATTAAATACCTAGAAAATTAAAATAAAATGAAGAAAAAGAAAAGCAAAAAAAGAAAAGAAAAGAAGGGTTGTTGTTGTTGTGCTACATTGAATGCTTGTTCTAATGGCTTCATTTCTTGAACATTGACGGACAAATCAATCTCTCTCTCTCTCTCTCTGTAACACTCTCTTTTTTCTCTCTGCTTCTATAAATATTCCACCTTTATTTGTATCACTACTCCAAAAAATTCTACAAATAGCTGTGTGTTATTTCAGTATTTTGGTTTCTGTAATTTGTGGGTTTTTGATTTTGATTTGTTTTATGAGATGGGTTTGGTTTGATTCTTGGTAAATGTGCAATCTTTAAGCTCAATTTCAGGTACGATTTTTTCTTTCTCCAAAATAGAAAAATTTCAGTCCTTTTTCCCTTATTTGATTTCAAGATTCTGATTGGTAGTAATTGGAATTTCACACAGCCACACTGTTGTTGTTGTTGGTGAGAACCCAGATCAAATAAATAAAAAACCCACGATTTGATCGGTGAAATCCATCAATGGCTGTTGTTGAAAATGCTCGTAGTTTCAACGTTGTTGCCTCCGATGTCGATCAGTCAACAAAATCCTCCTATAACCCTGTTACTTTGTCTCACCGATCAAACGATTATCATCAACTACAACAGAAGGTGACGTCACTACAGCCGCCGTCGACCAACGGCGGCGGAAATGGTTACGTCGGCGGCGATGATGATGATGATGACGATGATGATGGTGGAGATGGGTTTAAGAAAGAGATGAGTGATTTGGAAGAAATGTTGTCGAAACTGAACCCTATGGCTGAAGAATTTGTTCCCCATCAAAGGCCTCAGCTTTTGCCATCATCGGCTGCTCAATTTGGTTATGCTGCTGTTAACAATTTCTTAGTTCATGCTAATAACGCTGTTTTCTCCAATGGCACTCCCACTAGAAGGGTAATATGGGTAGAATTAATTTCGATTTTCCCTTTCTGTTGTCTTGATTTCTTATGCTTTTTGTCATTTGAAATCATGTTTTGCTGAACTTGTAACATTGGGTTTACTGTAACATCCCATGCCAATCTACAGTCCGCTTATTGTAAGATCCCACATTAGTTGAGTAGGTAAACAAATATAAAGTATTTGATTTGATACCTCCTCTATCAAACGTGTTTTAAAACTGTGGTATCAGAGTCGGGAGCCAGACTAGTGTGCCAGCGAGGACGCTGGGCTCCAAGGGGGTGGATTTTAAGATCCCATATTGGTTGGGGAGTGGAACGAAGGTTGCCTTGTAAGGGACTTGATACCTTCTCTATTAGATGCATTTTAAAAACCGTGAGTCCAGGTGTGTGGACAAAGCGGACAATATTTTATACAGTTGGCTTGTGATGTTACATTTATCCTCTGGTTATCTTTCTGCTAAAATTGCTGATTTGTTGTGGCTTTTGATGCTATGGTCAGAAGGGTAATTTTAGTCATGGGAAGCGAAGGATGAATAGCCGAACTAGCATGGCGCAACGGGACGATGTGATCAAGAGAACCGTTTATGTGTCCGATATCGATCAGCAGGTAAAGAATCATGTCTACTTATAATCATTTCTTGTTGGAATATGCTGTTTTTTGTTGATTACTAAATACTAATCAACATTTAGACGAAGGATCATGTGAGAATAGTAGTTAAGGTGAGAACTGTAAGAAAGGATTTGGACCCACTTTTAATTAGTGTTAATCTAATGGTTCAGATTTATTCCCAAAATCACCAAGAATTAGCTTAGAAGGGTAGTTTCAGTTGATCATTGGTTTAGGATTGATCCAAGGGTGGAGATCCCTTCTTACCCTTCTCACCATAACTACTATTTTTACCGTAAACCAACTCTCAGCACTTAACTATCTAATTAATCTTTAACTATTTTATGAATTTAGGTAACTGAAGAACAGCTTGCAGCTCTGTTTGTTAACTGTGGACAGGTAATCGTGCCACTGTTTTTATGGTTATACAGGGGTTTTTTCGTAATATCTAACGTTAAGTTTTATTTTGCACACCTAAGGTTGTGGACTGCCGTGTATGCGGTGACCCAAATTCCGTTCTTCATTTTGCGTTTATTGAATTTACTGACGAGGGTATGCTGATCTAACCTTTAGTACCGAGTAGATACTTTTGATTCTTTTGGTTGGTGCAACGTTTTCATCGTCTTTAAATGTTCTTGCAGAAGGTGCAAGAAATGCATTGAGTCTTGGTGGAACTATGCTTGGATACTACCCTGTGAGGGTTCTGCCTTCAAAAACCGCAATTGCACCCGTAAATCCGACGTTTTTGCCCCAGGTGACATTCTTTTGCCAGCGGTTTGTGATTTAAAGATTTTCACTTTCATTAATGGTGGTAATCTATGAATCTTTAACTCTTTGATTTTGTGTTTTTATAGTCTGAAGATGAGAGGGAAATGTGCGCAAGAACCATCTACTGCACGAACATTGATAAGAAGGTGACTCAGGCAGATGTTAAACTGTTCTTTGAATCACTTTGTGGAGAGGTTTGTGGCTGCCCATTTTGAAAAATCTGAAACTGTTTCTGTTACTTGAATTCCTAACCGCATTTTGTGGCATTTCTCGTTTTCTAGGTTTACCGTTTGAGGTTGCTTGGGGACTACAATCATTCCACCCGTATTGCCTTTGTTGAGTTTGTGATGGTAAGTTTTCACAAGCCTTTTTTAAAGTTGTGATTTGTTGCTCAAATTGTGAAATGTATAACTTAGAAGTGGAGCATGTGGCTAAATTGAGACTTCATCTTTAAGCCCCAAACAAGATGAGTAGTCCCCGTTTTTTTGGGTTAACCGTAGGTATCAGTATCAGAGACGGGCCTAGATTTTTTTTTTTAAGTGGTGGCACCATTTAAGTATAAGAAATAAATATATGGATAATTTAAACAACATCAATATTGGTCTAGTGGCTAGTTCATTGTTTTTCATATGTGAGGTCTTGTGTTCAAGTCTTTTATTGAAAGTTTTTTAGAAACATAATAAATCTGAAATTAAAAGCTAAAAACTAAGAAAATGACACTAACATTTACTAGGACTCGAACTTGCTTCTGGAGTGGAAGAAAAGTCTTGCAAACCAACTCTATCAAGGGAAACTTGTGTCTTCATTGTAGATTCAAAATATATATGGTGGGTATCCGTGCGGGCTTACACACACTGACTAACCCATAGGGCGACCCCAAATGGCCTGGAGTCATCGTGGGTGAACCTCCATGGCCACAAGGGCGGCGGCTGGATTCGATCCCAGGGAAGATGAGATTTCCACTACATCCCCCTGAGCCTTACCACTGCCCGAGGAATATAGACGACCGTGAATTTAGTGCATGGAACATATGGTAGTTCATGACCTCTGATAGTAGTTATTGGAGACATAAGATTAGGGTAGCAAACTAGGGGTGGGAATTTGTAGCTAGTGTAGATAGGGTACAAGAGCCCTAAGTTGGACTATGGGTGTGTGGTTTTTCCTACCTTGGGGTCTTCTCAAAGTTTGTTTTTGGTCTTTTTTTGGACACTTTTAACAAGTTGGGGGTCTTCACTGAAACAACTGTTTTACTCTTTTGGGGTAGAGGTCACGTGTGCATACATCCCAGTATCCCCACCTCCGGATGGGATATACTTGACTTGTCGGTTTCGTTTGGTTTTGACATATGGTTGTTCAAAGTTCAAAGTTTGAAGTGATAAGTGTTGGTCATGATGCCGAAAGTTGCATACAAACATCAACGACTTGATTTGATTGCATATTTGCATGATACTAAGATGTAAGATAAAAGAAGGTGCATTCAAGAACAAGGCCAACGATTTTATGTTCATTCGACGGATTTATCATTTAGCTTTCTCAATTTTGGGTAACCGTGGTTGTCAGAGCTAGCTTGCGTGCACCTCGACTAATCTCATGGGGCCATGAAGTTAACAGCCAAACAAAGCCTCTAGTGGCACCCGAGGGGACTTGAACCGGTGACATCTACGAAGCAAACCCATGGTCTTACCGGTTTGTATTTAGGTCATATTTGCATATTAGTTAGCCTCGTATCAGGGTTAGATTATGTGTATATTTGTATATGGTTATATGCAATGCAGATTCAAATTTTTGTCTGCACAAAGGTTTCTAATTAGTTAAACCCTAGACCCCATTTCTTATGACGTTGGTTCTACGATTCTTGAATCGTAGCAAATGTTGTTCGGTACATTTTTTTGGGTTAATCATGGAACGTGCGACATATTTTATTATATACTTGTTTGGACCAAATGTGAAAACCAGATTAAACCAAATGTACCCGATATATCCCACTCGGGTTTTCTAGTGATGTAAGCACTGCTAAATCTTGAATCGTATCGAATTTTATTTAATACATTTGCTTATGAGACTCTTCCTTTTGAGCATAATTTCTAAAATGTCTCCTTTAAACTTTGTTACAGGCTGAAAGTGCAATTGCAGCTCTGAACTGCAGTGGTGCAGTGCTGGGATCATTGCCAATAAGGTGGGGTTGGTTTTTTTGGCCGTGTCGTCTTTTATCGACATTCCCTTAGAGGGAGGTTCATTTAGAAACCTTAAATATTTTAGTAACCCAGGAACCACCCTATTCATGATGAATAATATGATAAAATATTCATATGATGAATAATATGGTAAAATATTCATATGATGAATAATACTCGCAACATAGATGGTTCATGTGTTCTTAAAATATTTAAGATGGAGGTTCATTCGGGAACCTTAAATATTTAGGAACTCTAAGAACCACTTTTTTTGAGTATTCACGATGAATAACATGATAAAATACCCATGATGTGATGATGGGTAACGTAATAAAATATTCATGATGAATAATATGGTTCCTGGGCCCTTAAAATATTTAAGTGTAGGACCTGCCCCTATTCCCTTAGGGTGCGTTTGGTACACTGGACAGAACAGGGTCCACTGTCCCACGTTTGGCGGGACTTTTATGTGGAACAGACTGGAACATGGTGGAACAAACTGGAACAGGCCTGTTCCACCCCCACCCCATGGAACAAGCTGGAACAAGGTGAAACAAACTTATGTTTTACCAATATAACCTCAAAATAAAATATAATTCTCTTCTAAAACATCAAATAAACCTTCTATTTCATATTTTATTCATTCTTTAAATTTAGTAAAGGTAAACTGGTCAATGTTATCTGTTCTGTCCAGTTCTGTTTTACCAAACGTGGAACAACTGTTCTGTCCTGTCCCACCTGGTCCTGTCCTATCATGTTTGCGTACCAAACGCACTCTTATACTCCCCATCTATTTCAAAATAAGTGTCCACAATGAAAAAGGCACGTTTAGAAATGTGTAATCATTACACTTTTTGGACAATACCAGGAGTAATGGATTTCTCAATCTCACAATCAAGGGTAGAATTGGAAAGTAGCCAGTTTTGAAAATGGGCACTTGAATATGAATTTCCGTTTTCTTCACTTGTTTCTTGATTCCGGGCCCTAGCCATCTCTAATAGACTGGATTTCATTCTGGTGCAGGGTGAGCCCTTCGAAGACTCCGGTCCGCCCACGTGCACCACGCGCCACTATGCTCTGAAATTAGCTTCGGATTTCTTTTAGATCGATCTGCTGCTCTATATCTACTACTACTACTACTACTACTTATACATGCATAGATAGATACAGAGAAACCGTTGGTGGCATTTTATGTTTCTGGTTCCTGTCTGATGCATCGAGTCCAAGTATATGGTTCGTAGGCTCATGAGACTCTGTTAACCTTTTGGTTAAAACGCACGGCACTATCTTCAAATTTCCCACTAGGCGCCTTAGTTTTACTCGCCCGTTTTTTTTTGCAATATTTACCGATATTTTATTGCAATTTTATCGATGCACCTGTGTATTAGTTGCAAAATCATTCTGCCACAATTGCTCACTAAGTTCATCGAGAACTCGTGATCTCGAAATCTTTTTTCTGGGTTTGTTCTTTCTTGAATCGAAAGCGGTTATGGTAACTTGTACATTATGCAATTAAAATTGTACCTTTCAATTTCTTGAAAGAGGCTAACCTTTTGCACCCATTCTCTTCCCATGCTAACAAGTAACAACCCATCCAACTCCAACACTCAACTTTCTTCAATTTATAACAAACATCTCCATCTTTTCTTCTGCAATATGGGCAATACCTTTTGTGTAACAAGAAAAGCAGCTTCAAAGAAGCAGAAAAATGGGAAAATATTGGAGTTCGGTGTGCCGGTTTTGGCAAATGAGACTCTAGAAAAGGACGAATTGAAGCGCCATCTTCTTCCACCGGCACCAGTGCAGGCAATGAAGATCGACCCGGAAGCCGAATCAGTTGTGGCGAGTGAACGTTCTTCGTGTAGGATCAAGTTGGTGATGACGAAGCAACAGCTTCAGGAACTTGTATCGAAACAGATTTTGGTACAAGATATTATCGATGTGTGGCGCTCGAATGGCGGTTTGATGGACACGTATTGGAGACCTGAGCTCGAGTCTATTCCTGAAGAGCCCAAATAACATCATCTAATAAGCACTACGACTGCATATTCTATCCGTCTCAGAATAAGTGTCCATATTTCTATTTTAATCTCTCTCAAAATAGATGTCTGATTTCAAAATTAAGTTTCTACTTTCCCATTCTACCTTAATTACGAGGGGAAGAATATGTAATAATTACACGTTTCTTAAAACAGTATGTCATTTTTATTGTGGAAACTTATTTTTGGGTGGAGGGAGTAATAATGAAATGCTAATTTGTCGAACCAAAATGTCTAATTATTTCGGAAAATATATATATTTTTATTGGAACTAGATACGTATCCGCGCGCGATGCGGCGCGAAGTATCTTGAATCTAAAGCCGAGAATTCGAAAAAAATAATTTTGTTTCATGTTCATATTTATTCGCTTTTAAATCGTATATTAGATGTATAAAATTAAAGGTCAATATGGTTAATTGGTCAAAAAATTTGAAAAATATTCGTTCGATAGTGGGGTCTTCAAACCCATAACATTTGTGCTCATTTTGAAAGTTTTGCTGAACAGTTATAATGGTATAATTTATAAAAAAGAAAAACATATTTGTTTAATGTATTTTAGTTTATGTATGTTTTTGGAGCAAAGTTTATGTATGTTGATATGATAAGGATGAAACATGAAAAATGAAAGAAAGGATATAAAGTAAATTAAATAACTAATTATAATAGTATAAATTGTAATTTAAAAATAAAAAATAATTTTATTTTTAATTATCATGTTGAACGTTGGAGGTTTTAAAGCTTTTAAACTTGTACATGATGTATTGAGATTTGTACTTCTTAAAAGTTCAAGAATAAACGTAAATGGAATTATTTTTAAAGAAGTATAATAGATAAATATAGATAAGAGCGTAAAATGTACAAATTTAAAAAAAATCTCAGTACGTCATTCTTGAAAAATCTTGATACGTATTTATGATATTTCACAATATTATTAAGTTAAAAAAATATTCAATAATAAATCTATTTTGAAATTATTGACGAGAATATTGTAATATTATAATTTGTAAAAAAATGCATTTATTAATATGTTAGTTAAATTATGATTATGTATTTTTAATATTATAAGGGTGTAAATAAAAATGAATAATGTAAGGGATATAAAACAAATTAATTTGTACATGTTCATGATATTTAATAATATGATTAAACCCAAAAATATTTAATATTGAGCTCATTTCGAAGTTATTGACGAGACGATTACAATGGTATAATTTGTAAAAAAAGAAATGTATGTTTTTAATGCATTCTTGTTCATATACGATTATTTATGTTAATATGATAAGAGTGTAAATAAAAAATAAAAAAGTAAGGGATTAAAAGTAAATTGGATAACTAATTATAAGGGTATAAAGTGTAACTTAAAAATTGAAAATTCTTTGATTTTGAGAAGGATTTCTTAGCTTAAAAGGTGATACGTTTAGAAAAACTATTTTTTAGAAAATAACTGTTTTACAATTTTTATAAAGTAGTATAGATAACACAACCACAAATCGGATCTCTTTTTGAGCCCAGTATATTCCATTTTGTTTGGAGGGGGTTTGGATCGGTTCATTCTGAAGTGGTTTCGCCTCGGATTCTAAGATCTTTTGATCCGTGCAAGTAGTTTGTAACTGTTGTGTAGTTAATCGCCTACTAATTACTCCAAAAATCCTCAGAATGATGTACATACATTTAACTCATAAATTAAAACCGGGGTTTTCGTGAACACCTTTGGCTTGGCTTGAGACCCATGTTATTATTGAAGGCGTAGACTTTTGAATTGGTGGTATACATCGATGGCATATGCAGACAAACTAATTATCGGCTTGTCATTTTCTGTAATTCAATCCCCATATAAGTAAAAGATTCCAGACAACTCAGTTGCCACAATTGTTGTGTATGCATGGATTAGAACCCTAGACAGATGACAATTGTTGTTCATTTTAAATATTTTGCTTATAAGAACCTCCGTTTTATTCTTATTTTTGTCACGTTACTGTCAACGATTTAAGAATGCGAGAAGCTAAAACGTTAAAACAAAGCACCTTTTTGCCAAATAAACACAAGATTTCTGGCAAAAAAGAAATGTTTGTAAGAAATATTTGAGGATAGATTCAGATTGGTTAAGAACTAAAGTGATTTAGGTACCAAGACTTGCTCCAAAAGAACTTAGGGTGCGTTTGGTTTACGGGAATGGATTGGATTTCAATAAACCCCACATGCTTCACAAACATGCCTCACGTGCTCTCCCTCATCATCATCATCAAACATGGGAAGTAAAAAAAACAGCTAAATTCTATTCATGAAATCCAGTCCAGATTGGATTTCAAATCCCAGCCTTCACCAAAAGATTTCAAAATCCACCAGACATGGGATTTCAACAAAAAATCCAAGGATTTCAAAACCCTCCAATTCCAAATTCTATGGAAACGTGGGATTGAAATGGATTTGAAATCCAAATCCAATCCATTCCTGTAAACCAAACGCACCCTTAATGTACTTAGCTGCAATTGCTGATGCTCAACCACCAACACCACAATCAAATCCTCCTCAGGTGAGTTGCAACTTGCATGAAAACATAAATCAATCATATTCTGGATTCTAAACTTCTATTTTCCTATGTAATGCAGGCAAATATTTTCATGCACCAACCTCAACCCACCACTCCACAGCCACCTGGCGGCAGTGGCCAGAAACCGCCGTTTCCGCTTAATTCCCTCCGTACCCAAGATCAACAGCAATGGTTGCAGTTTCGACAACAGCCACAGATGGGTCTCAGGCCTGGTGGCCTGTGATATTTTACTGATAAACTTGCAAATAATGCATTACTACGAGATTTTGTCTTGAGTTTTACTGTTTTACCATCTGCAAACGCAAGCATTAGCAACTGAATCTTCTTAGAAGCCATTGAAATCGTTCTTGAATAACTACGAGCAGAATACATGAGAGACTGCTGCAAATGCAAGTTGAAACTAGTATATTAAAACAGACACGGGAAACTTTTCCGACAAAAAAGGAAGAACGTTGAAATTATAAGCCCAATTCCAATTCCAATTCCAATAGCAAGTATATAAACAGCAGAAAACCATCTTGATTCCAATTCCACCCTTGACCTGCCTTCACTCCTTCCATTGCCAATTTCATGCCTTCCAGAATCTCTCTTGCTCCTTCAAAATAGAAAATCATCCAATTCTGTTAAATGTAGGCAAGCAAGCAAGCCAGCCTTCAACATTTTAAGATTCCCAAGAGCCCAAGGAGTCACAAAGCAAGTATATTAACTACAACTATGGAAACCACAAAATCATTTGATTAATTACAAGTACATTACGACTTTATTTAATCTTCCAATAAGAAAAAATATGATTCAATAAGCGTATGTTGGTACTATACTTGAATTTGCATTCTTTTTAAATCATACATGTGAAGGTCATTATATATTTGAAAGCAAGTGGCATGCAGCAGTATGGAGTTTACAGGGTAACTTGTTTCAGGGACGTGAGTAAAATTTCTCTATAAGACGTCAATTTCACTAGAAATAAGTAGCTATAGTGTTAATTACTTTAAAGTTAAACCAAAGGGCGATTATACTTACTATTTCCGAGACCCCATCACAGCCCGAGTAGACCTGTCACGGGAAAGCAGAAATAATATTAGATTTTAACAACTCTAGCTCAAACATTGAAAAAATATTCGAGGTCGAGCTCGAGCCAGATTAGTTTTCAAGCCAAGCTAGAAAACTTGATACTCTACTCGTTTACACCCCTATGTGTACCTCACAATCAAGTAAATACATAATCTTTCTTTATAAGATAAAGGTCGTATACCTGCCCGGCTGTTTTCCATGGTAATTTGGACCAGACCTCCCATGGCTGATACCCTTGCTTTGAGAGCCCAAATTAGGTCCATCAAGATTTGTTCCATTACCATTTGCCAAGAGTACAGAAGCCTGGCTAGGTCTAGTCTCGGGGCCGTTTGGTTTCATTTGATCATTGTGTTTGCTAAGAACCCTCACACCTGCATTGAATGAACCACCGTTCGGGTGCTGACTCTGCATTGTCAAGTGCTGTGACTCATTGAACCTGCTCTTTTCGCCATTGGCATAATTTGAGTTGGTGGATGGGGCCCTCTTCAGCCGGGTTTGGGCCATGGGAGTGACGGCAACAGAAGACATTAGTGATGGATGAGAAGAGGTTGCAGAGGCAGCAACAGCAGCGGCACGAACTTTAGCATGAGCCACCATAGCAGCTATGATTTCTTGTGCACCCTCCCGAACTTGAATATGATCCCCTTCGATCACAAACAACTGAAACAGAAAACAAGATAACTTGAGTTACTCTTGCCTACATTTACGGCAACAAAAAGAGTAAATTACGATTTTCATCCCCCATGGTTTAATTCATTTCTCCCTTCGTCCCAAAATAAATGTCCACAATGAAAAAGACACAGTTTTAGGAGTGTAATTATTACGCTTTTTAATTAACCAAAGTACAATTTTACCCTTAATTATAGAGAAAAAATTCTTCATCGCATAATTAAGGGTAGAATGGGAAAGTGAAAATTTACTTTTGAAAATGGAAACTTATTTTGGGACAAACAAAAATAGTAACGTAGACACTTATTTTGGGACGGAGGGAGTATTATTTTCTTCTCTTCGTCCCTAAGGTTTACAATTCATTTCCATTTTAGTCCCTCATACTTAAAAGTAATAATTAGCCTCAGAGACAAAGATAGAAATGAATTGCAAACCATAGGAGCGACAATCGAAATTTCAAAACCACAGGGACCAAATCCGCAACTTTTAACAAACCATAGGAACAAAAAACGTAAATTACTAAAAAAAAGTCTACAAACAAGAAACGAGCTCACTTCAGGATGACTGCCCAGAAAAACATCAAGTTTTCCATGCTTATTCTCGTAATCAGACCAATGCAGGGGTGCAAGCATTTTTGTGAGCCTACTCAAAAGCTGTCAAAAGAGATCACCAGCTACTTCAAACCGGGAAAAGTTATATAGTAAGATATAAAAAAGTGCTAACGGCAACATTCACACATACGGATGGCCACATGTAGACAAGGCAAACGGGTAGTGTCAGGTTCAAAGTTAAACGGGTTGAGAGTGTCACACCCGAACACAAGCCGTAAATGGGTCAAAAAGTCCCAACCTAAACACGGCCTGATTTAATCCGCCTAACCCGACACGATTAACCCGTTTATCCTCTTAACCCATTAAACCCTAACATTTATATAATTTAAAATTTAAAAATCGAAAATGCACACAAAAAATACAAAACCCAAATTCAAATGAAAGCATTAGAAATCCAAATTTTATAGTTCTAACTTATAAGTTCTAACCAAATTCAAAGCATTAAAAAGAAAACTTATTATTATATATATACGGGTTATTGGGGTCATTTTCGAGTTGAAATTTTTGACCCTGACCTTGCCCGTTTAATTTTAGTGTAGTGTCGCGTCAGCCCGTTTACTTAAACTGGTTGAAATGTATTACCCAAACCCATTTATTTCATGTCAGGTTAGCGTGTCGTGTCAGTTTTTGCCGGGTCTAGCCACATATTAAAGAATATTGTTACTAACCGTTGAGCTGATTTGTATTCTGCTTCCAAGACCAGGTGGTATTGTGCGAACAACACAAGCCAACAAAGTTTCTTCATCAAAGAGAGCCATCTCTGCGGTCTTTCCTCCTAACAACAAACTTTTCTGTCCAGTAGAAACATATCCTTCGGGCGTGTTGTTCACTGCGGCTTCACTGGCCTTTACTGAGCGAATAACTTCAGACGCAATGGCAGCAGAGCCAATATGTTTGGTGGTTGAATTTTGAGCCTCACCTCCATGATTAGACAAAAAGTTTCCATTTTTTTCCTGTGCTAGTCAATATGAAGATCAGCATACCATCTTAAAAACGTAGATCTTGTGGGACAGATAGCAATTAACCTATGCTGTTACATCGTTCAAAATACGAAATATCGGCCAGGACCGATATTTGAAATATCGGATATATACCAAAAATAACGGTTCAAATAATATTTTAGAATTATAATATATATATATATGTATGTATGCATCCATAAAAAAACGTTGGAAAATTTGGAAAGTTGGAAACCTAACTTAGACTACTGGTTGACTAATTAAAAAAAAGCCTAAGTAATATATAAAAACTATAAAAGCCCAATAGTTATTAAAAAAAGCTCAAAAAACCATCTATAAAAAATCGGCGATAAATATCGGTAAAGACCTTATTAAAAAGACCGATATTTTGGTCAAAAAATCGCTGAAATATCAGTAAATATCAATGATATTATCGGAACCGATATTTTGCCACCGACATAACGATATTTTATCCAGGTCCGATATCCGATATATCGCTGATATTAAGAGTATAGCAATTAACAGAAACAAATTCAGGAACATACGACTAACCTGGTGCACATTGTCATTGTCAGAATGATTCAACCTTAGAGAAGCATGAAATTGAGAAGAGATTTGTTGCAAGCTCTGCTGTGATTGGGCATTTACAATGTATAGCTATAATCAGTTGACTCGATACGGATTCACAAAGATAGATCAAATGAAAACATTTGAAACCTAACAAAAGCTTATTTGTACTACCTGTTCTTCCTCATTTGGTGAAGACGGAACAATGGAATGGGCCTCCAACCCCTGGCTGATATCCACGTCCAAAAAATTAGAACGCAAAGCTTGCCCATTTACAGACGCTTCATAGTTGTAATTAGTTTCTGGTCTCAATGAATTCTGATCATTATGGGAAGGGTACTGTTCATGGTTTTGCATCTGTAAACTTTCTGTGAAAGCCTGTAAGAAAAGTAAGGAATAAGTAATAGCACAATTGTCTTGAAGAACATAACAAATTAAGCTGTTTGGCAGTTGCTGAATGGTTTGGTGCAGAATGATTAAGTAGTCAGAATGGTTAAGAGGCTCTTATGATATAGTGCAAAGTGAAATATGGTTGTTTGGTAATTGTTCAGAATGAAATTAGGGCGTTGAATGATTAAGGAAGGCCTAAGATACAAAATCATTTAGAGTTTTAGAACCATTAAGAGGCAGACTTTTTTGCCAAACACTATTTATCTCTTAGAGATTCAGAGGTTGCCTCTTAATGGAACTATTAAGAGGTAAACAAACAGCCCCAAAAGGTACAACAGAATATATTCTGCCCATACCTGTTGATTCTGCCAATGTGGGAGGGATGAATTCGCAGGTAACGAATGAAACTGACCAACATGAGATTGGACAAGATGTGAATTTGCATTTTGGGGTAACCCCTGGTGATGCAAAATAAATGGATGCAGAGCTGCTAATTGTCCAGGTGGAAAGTAGGTTGGCAATCCATGTAATGATTGAGGTGCCATTTGAACCGCAGGGATGTTGTCGGTCTGAAAAATAAGTTGGAATATAATTTTTGATGTGAATAAACCAAGGATAACAAAAAAACATACAATAAACAGTAACAAACTCCTAGAAACATCTTAGTACTTCCTTTTGGTGGCACGATGGCATCCCAAATGAGGTGTCACTGGAGTATTATGAGAACAGAATAACAGATGGTAGTAATCTGTTTCTGCATGCAAAATTGAAGTGGTCCCTGAAGGCTGTAACGGAAGATATTTCCGCTTAGTTCTACACAAGGTGATGATTAGGCAACTGTCATTCCCACAACTATGGTGGCTGATAGTGGAGTAGAAATTTACTTAAGACTCTTGGTGCCTTGTAGACTTCATTACTAGATCTATGGCAATTCATTCAGAGAACAGAGCTCATTTAGTTACTTGGTGGAAAGATCTATAGGCTTGTTCAAAAAATTCTAAATGGTGAGTTAGTGACTACAAGATTAGCTCTACACAATAAGTTGAGTACTAAAGACAGGTGGAAGCATCAGGTGGTAGTAAATGCAAACTTGTGCTCTGTGCAATGATTAGAGGTGGCCAAAAATCGGTCCCAGTCCTAAATAGTGATTTTGTAACCGGTCACGGTCACGACACAAATACGAAGACCCGGTTAAGGTGTATGAGGCCGGGTTATGAGGACCGGCGGGCCCAAACCGGTCCCAGATGGTACGGGGCTGGGCCGGTCCCAAGTCAATCCCGGTCCTCCGCCGGTCCCGGGCCGGGTCCATTTGGCCATCTAGCAATAATGAGCCCTAGGGCACATATGTTTAGCAATTACAGGCTTACAGCTACACTAAGCAGAAATAAATATATTCTACTTGGGATGAAAACAGAAGGTAGGGCCCTGGTATCTGGCGTCAGAAAGTAAAATTTTTTGTTAAGCAGACTAGAAAAACCTACCCTGGCCAGTTTCCTTTGCAGGGTAATCAAGCAAAAGCTAGAAAAGAATAAAAGGCTTTCTAGAAAGGGTTTACAAAGACTGCTGCCATTTCAGGACCATTCATGAATGGATTCTAAGTCTCGATGGAAAATTGTGTGAGAAAAATGTTGTGCAAGTTTAGTAGCAATGTGTAATGGCTTGTTGTCAGGTGTTGTGTTCTTTGTAGTTAGTGGTGTACCCCAGTATATGATGTTTTTCCCTTTCGGTAATACAAGTTTATGCAACCCAAAAAAACTACTATGCGAAAATGGCAAAATGCCAAGACCATTTCCAATGGGTCACACTATATTTTACACCAAATTTCATAGGTAGTGTAAATTTTAGTGTTAATAGTAAATCTTCTCCGATGCGTAACACTATTTTTTATACCAAATCCTATATACATATTCCTTTTTATATTAATTTATTAAACTTTCAATAATATCCTTATATTTATTAACTTTACAATTTATACCCATACTTTTTTATTTAGACAATAACTTAATATTAGTTTATTAATTATGAATTAAATTATTTCAAATTGCTGTTGATTATGTTTTCATCTTTTAATATTAGCTTATTCACACCAAATTTAGTGTTTAGTGTAAGATTTAGTGACCCCATTGGAGATGGACTAACATCGGTATCTTGGGAAAATTCTCATAGAGGATGAGTTGCCTACAAAGATAATCTGAGATCATAAACATACTTGTTTCCTACCTTCCATCATTCATCTTCAACTGCAGGAACAGACACCAAAAGAATCTACCTTATAGTCTAAGTTATCTAACCAATTTTTGATAGACAATATGAACATTGTCAGATTATTAGCAATATACTGAAAAGAAGTGCAAAACAGCAAAAGCCATTTTATCTTTGTTCAAATATATATGAAAAAAAATACCACAAACAGTTTGTTGCCCCATTGGCCAATTATAAATACTATTGTTCTCTAAATCCATTAACCCTCACACATGATCCAAGAGACAGAATGAGAACATACACAAGGATCATGCAGGTTAAGAAGAGATTACAGTTCAAACAATGCAAGGATACTAAAACTGGTATATACATGTTCTAGAACCACCTGAGAAAGGGCGAGAAATCAAAGCAGAAATTTGTAGGTTAAGACTTTGAATATTTAACCTCACTTGGAAGCCAAAATTGTCATAAATATTAAACAGAAGATACCAGCATTAACCCTCACACATAAATATTAAACGGAAGATACCAGCATTAAACTATTGTTCTCTAAATCCATTAACCCTCACACATGATCCAAGAGACAGAATGAGAACATACACAAGGATCAAGCAGGTTAAGAAGAGATTACAGTTCAAACAATGCAAGGATACTAAAACAGGTATATACATGTTCTAGAACCACTTGATAAAGGGCGAGAAATCAAAGCAGAAATTTGTAGGTTAAGACTTTGAATATTTAACCTCACTTGGAAGCCAAAATTGTCATAAATATTAAACAGAAGATACCAGCATCTACCTGTGCAGAGACAATTTCTGCATCCCCATTCTGGAGACCCCTTGAATCACCAGCAGGGCTGCTTCCTCCACTAGCCTCCAATTGGCTTCCATTGCTATGTAGAAAATGAGATGCGTCCTTTACAGTCGTTTGAGTAGTTCGTGACCCATCAGAGTAAGTGCCGCTCCTTTCTCTTGCCTCAGACAACTCAATCTCCAACTGTTGTAGTGTGTGCAGATGAAGCCTTTCCATCTCAGAAAACTGGCACACATCATACTATACAGTTACCAACTGTTGACGATCAAATATTTACTTAGAACCAACTCAAATGAACATGGCACGGACACGGGACATCCATTGTTTAGCAAATAAGCATTGATGAATATAGGAAATAAACAATCAACTACAATTAGGGGGTGCTCAAAAACCCGCCAACCCAACCCGAAAAACCCGGGGGAAAAATCAACCCGAGGTAGCCCGACATATAATCGATACAAAATTAACGCAACCCAAATATATTGGGTTAGGCACAAAGTAACCGGACCAACCCGATAAACGTTTTAGCGACTTCTCTAAAATTATTTGTATTTCTCTTTAATATGTATAAGTTACCAAAAACAACTCGGCAATAACGAGCAATGGAACTCATAAGAGGACATTACTGGAAAGTTATATGTAATACCTAAATATTTGATGAACTCGTATATCCTCTTGAATAATTGACGTATTTCAAACAAAGATTTCCTTATTTTTATGTTTTCAATATTGTTTTTACTTTGTTTAAACACAACCCGACCAACCCGAACGGGTTGGGTTGGGTTGTTGAAACGCCTTCAACCCGATCAACCCAACCCATGAGGACTCCTAACTACAATTATCTCGGTAAACTGCAATTATCACTTATGTAACTTAAACAACCTGTCTCTGGCAACCAATCCAAAGCTGGTTGTATTGTTCAGTGCGCTCTCTCAACTCAGCTTGTAACGAATGATTGGTAGTTGACTGCAAAGCGTCCATCTCCTGAACTCGTGCGATCCAAGCTTGTGCCTCCCTTATTTTTTCATCTTTATATATGAGAGTTTCTTGAGCAACTCTATGCTGAAAGAGATGATACAAGTAAGGACATCTTTTCAAAAAATAAAAAACAGGGAACCAATCAAACAAATGAGCTTCGAAACATATCCTCCATATTCTATTATAGAAGCAACGAACTTAGTAAGAGTTGGTGAATGGTTTGGTGCAGGATGATTAAGAGACTCTTATGATACAGTGCAAAATGAAATATTGTTGTTTGGTCATTCTTCAGAATGAAATTAGGGCACTGAATGGTTAAGGGAGGCCCAGGATACAAAATCATTCAGGGTGTTCAGAACCATTAAGAGGCAGACTTTTTTTTGCCAAACAAGATTCACTCCTTAGTGATTCAGAGGTTGTCTCTTAATGGAACTATTAAGAGGTAAACAAACAGCCCTTAAATCATATGCAAACAAAGGAAGGTACCTGTTCCTGCAATTCAATGAACTGCCGCTCCTTTTCTTGAACATGTTCTTGTAGGTCATGAATTTTTTTAAGATGTTGAGCCCTTTCAGCTTCAGAATTATCTCGCTCTCTCCTGCAAAAGCATACAATCCAACATAGATTACAGTCATCAAATATAAAATATAAGCCCAGACTGTGACTAATATATATATATATATATACAAGTTGACCAAAACACAGACCAACATAGCTTGATATATTTATCTCTTTTCAAGAAAGGGCCATGAGCTTATCTTAATCCTTTAGGTCATTCTACAAACAACACTAAATAAGTGTTAAAAATCCATTGTGAAGTGAAAATTCCATATGCTTTGTTATTTCATAAATGTATAAATACGATGAGTTGAACTAAGGGGAATGAAGCAAATTCGGGTTATATGTCGCTGGCCTGAAGAATAGGCTTCAGCTGGTCATCCGAATCGTACATAAAAATGCATCAAGCGAGTAAGGATCGTGAGAATCAGAAAGACAGGTAAGATAGGTTATAAGATATACCGAAAAGTTGCAAGTTCTTTGTTTTGCTCACGTAAGAGGTCCTCCTTGGCCCATGCCTGTACAAATAGAAAACAAAAGTTATATTAAACAATGATTAAATCAGAAATGTGTGAGATATTTAGGTACTTACCGCTTCATGGTCTAATCTAATTGCATGGAGCTCCTTATCTTTATCGTCCAAAGTTCTTTGTAAGTCCACTATAGCTTTTTCCCTTTCATGTAGTTGCTCCTTTATGATGCACCCCACATTCTAGTAAGCCAAAACTTCCTTTAAATAGAAATAGAAATTCTAGGACCAATTCTTACAAACCTGAAGTTTGACAGTTGTAGTAATGTGTTCTTTGATCTGTGAATCAAAGCGTTCCTGCATCCCCATTACTTCTGATCTGGCTATAAGTCGAGCTTTGAGGTTAACCTCTAGATGCTGAAGTTGTTCTCTTTGTTTCACAACATCATCAAGATGCAATTCATGATCAGAACCTCCATCAACAGTGATCGAAAAGAAGTCCACATTCACTGGTTCTCTACCCTGATGCAACGTAACACTCAACCAATCACACTTCTTTCCTCCCTACTTGATTAAAAAACCAAATAAAAAAAACAAGCACTATACCTCGTAAATCAATCTCTCGTCACCCTGCCCTGGCTTTGAACGGTCCATCTCCTAATTACCAAAACAAATAAAATATACACTGACGTCCACGAAACCAAAATCCAAAACCCTAACATTGCGAAAGAATAAAATAACGAAGCAACAGCTAACAGACTTTACCTCGTTGCCGGAGTTTTGAACAGGATGATCAGAAACAACACGCCATTCTTTCCGAGAAGACTGAGATTGAGATGATGGCATCGTCATAGAAACCCCACGTGCTGCGACGGCGACACTAGCGGCCGCCTCCATCGAAAAATCAAACTTACAACCCACCGTCAGCCCCAATTAACTCTTTCTCTTGGTGTTGGAAACCCTAACAGGGGAATCAAACCGAAACCGAAGAATAGGAGTAATTTAATATACCAAAAGATCAATATCACGAAAACCCTAGTTAATCGAGTGAAAAAAAGAGTACGAATTGGACAAAATCGAAGCGCTCAATGCAGTAACCACTGTGGATTGTGCAAAAGGGTGTTCGATTTCGCGATTGAATCCAAGGGTTTTAGTTTAGAAAGATTGGAACATTGTTTGCATTATAATACTAGTACATTATTTTGCAGTAAAAATAAAAGAAAATCGAAAAACAGATAGATATATAGGGAGAGAGGTGATTGGGCGAATTTTTAACGGAGGATGAGCTCCCGCCATTTATATCTATGGCCTATGGGGCATTTTGATGACCTATAACCCACGCGCCATTTGGGTTGCGTGTATTCACTCGCTGCTTTTTTACCAGTTTCCGGCCCATTTTGTATTCTTGGGCCGAATCTGGATTTTTATATTTTTGGGCTCGATCTCTGACGGGTCTGGCCCTATGACATATTATAACACTTTATTTTTTTTAAGGCAAAGGAGAACCATTAGTCCATTATCGGGTTTCGGCATCACCATCATCTGCTCAGGTCTCGTTCATATCATTAACGTTAAAAATATTACAATCGTTGTTAGTTGACGACAGGAGAAACGGGGGCATGCTATCTAAATAAGCGTTACAATTAAGGGTGCATGCATGCCTAGCCAATAAGTGGGGTCGAGCCGTTAGCATCGCGGCTAATCCAATGGATGGATATGGACTCTTTCGAGTTCAGGGTGCGTTTAATATCTTTGATTATATCTCCAAACTCCGCATCCACCACAACCTTGGCGTTTGTTTAAAAGATAACATGTCTATCGTACCGGCCCGAAATCCAACTAAGAGCTTCGCGTATAGCGATGGCTTTACCTTCTCCAGGTGATGGGAGGAAGTTGCAAGGGGAGGCAAAAGCCGAAACGAAGGTCAGTATACTTTAAAAACCTCATGTTATAAAAAATAGAGTAAATTACAATTTTAGTCTTATGGTTTGATGCTTATAACGATTTTCATCCCTAGTCATCAAAAACTTCTTTCTTCGTTGCTATGATTTCCATTTTCTTTCCATTTTAGTCCCTTCATTCACCACTGTTAAGATGAGGGGTTAACTCATCCAAAAAGTGATTGAGTAAATTATATATTTGGTCCTTGTCGTATATCATTTTTTACATTTTTATCTATAAATTACATAGTTTACATTTTTTACTTTTTACTTGTTCTATCTTTATTATATTTTATCTAAGACACTTTTTTCATATTAATTATATTGTAAGATTTTAAAATCATTATAATTTTAATTATAAAAATAATCAATAAGCACATTATAATTTTTTTCCAAAGCATTCGGTTGAAATATCTTACAATAAATATTTTTATTTATTGATTTATTAAATCTTTTTATTTATTTTAAATTACCACTAGAAAGAATTTAATAGAATTCGAGAAAAAAAAATAGTTTGTTAAATATAATTAATCAAAATTGTTTAACATTTAAATTAAACACACGCATATATATATACACACACAAAATCACGTCATCATACAACATAATCACATCACTAAAAGTTTTTAAAAAAGTATATCGATATTAGTATCAAATTAATAATTTATATAGTTTGTTTAATAGCTACGTAATTTATTTTGGGTTTTTGTTGATTTATGTTTAATATCGATATAATTAATTTTAGGTTTACTAATATAGTTTTTTATAAAGATAATAATTAAGTATCATGGTATAACTCAATGATTATCCTAATTATGTTTCTGATTCTTTATAACTTGATAGAAAAAAACATTAAAATCGAGATTTATCGTGTTGATCTACACGAGTACATTTCGTATTGATGATATGATGATGGCGTGATTTGGTATATATGTATGTGTATGTATATATATATTGATTAACTAATAAAAAATAAAATTTAAATGAAAATATGAAATAGTGGAAATAAAATGCATTTAATAAAAACAACAACCAGTTGTTATAAAATAAAACTAATTTATTTCAAATTCTATTAAACACCTTTCGATGATAATTTAAAATAAATAAAAAGTGTTAATAAATCAATAAAAAATATTAACTTTAAAAGATTTCAGGCAAAAGATTTAAAAAAAATATCATATACTTATCAATAGTTTTAATGAAATTAGTTGATTATTTTATAATTAAAGTTATAATGATTTTAAAATTTTACAATATATCTAAGAAAAAAACAAATGTCTTGATAATATATAATAAAGATAGAAAAAGTAAAAAATAAAAAATGTAAACTATTTAATTTAAGGATAAACATGTAAAAATATGTATAGAAAGAAACATTAAAATTTAATGAAATTATTTGTAAAAAATTGCATACCACAATGACCAAATATGTAATTTACTCAAATCACTTTTTGAATGAGTTGACCCCTCATTTTAACAGGGTCGGATGGAGGGACGAAAATGGATACAAAATAGAAGCCATGGAGACAAAAGAAGCAGTTTTTAAAGATCAAGAACGAAAATCGTTATAAGCATCAACCCACATAACTAAAATCGTAGTTTATTCTAATTTTTAACTTTACAGGTAAATGATGCATGTTTGAATTCATAACTAACTAATTTTAAATATAAATAATCTAAAATATAATTAAAATAATTATTGAATTTTAACATAATACTTAATTACGTTTTTCATAAAAATATTATACTGCTAAATAGGGTTGTAAACGAACCGAACGTTCAGCGAACCGTTCGGCGGAAAGTTCGTTTATTTAATAAATGAACAAACATGAACAAGTTAGTTTATTTATGCTCGGCGAACCGAACGTTCGTTTATTTATGCTCGTTAATGTTCGTTCGTTTATGTCCGTTTACGTTCTTTTATGTTCGTTTACGTTCTTTTATGTTCATTTATGTTTGTTTATGCCTGTTTATATATATAAACATATTTATATAATATAAAATTAATATGTATAATCATCAAGTAAATTGATCTTTTAGAATTTATTTTTTATCCCTCCTAAGTTAACCCGTTTTTTCATTTTGTTAAGGTATTTTTTACGAACGAAATGATGAGTATGGTGGTTGTGTTTTGTTCATTTGGGTTCGTTCGTTATGTTCATTTAAGTTTGCTCGTTTATGTTCATTTAAAGTCGTTCGTTTACGACCGTTTATGTTTATTTAAAGTCGTTCGTTTATGTTCATTTAAGTTCGCTCGTTTACGTTCGCTTAACTCTGAATGAATGAACATAAACGAACACGAACAAACAAAAATCTTAACGAGCGAACATGAACACAAAAAATCTCGTTCGTTTACCATTCGTGTTCGTTTGTTCGGTTAAGTTAAACGAATGAACATGAACAAGCCTCCGTTCGTGTTTGTTCGGTTCGTTTACAACCATACTATTAAACCTAAATGTTGATCCAAACTCTCAGTGATTTGATAATGACCCTCTCTTATATACTTAGTGAAAATTGTAAGTAAACAATATGTATTAGAGTTTCACTATCGCTTATAAGTACTAAGATCTTACAGTACCGCTGATAGGAACTCTCGCTCTTTAAGATTAAACATTCAGCGAACACTGTTCACCATTAATGCTCTGAGTCTGTTCAGTCATTATGGTGATCGCTAATAAGTTAGTTGTTTACTTATGATCCCTAAAGACAAGTTTCACGTCAACATAGGTTCTACGCTGAAGTCGAAGATCAAGCTCAAGAACCAGCGACAAGTCTCCTAATGAACTGATGCGGATCAGCGAAGACTCAGATTTGTCCACTCAACGTGAAGTATCAAGTACAAGACTTCAGCTATCGCTGAACTTTATCATTCGCTGAATAGATAATGATAATGCTCTGAATCAACGAAAGCTGATCATGAAGTCCTCCGTACAAAATACTTTTGTCTTAACCTCCCTTGCACGACTCCGTACGAAATGTCAGAAAAGAACCTCCGACTGTCTGAAATCGTACAACCACTCTGATACTACACTGTTCATTCATGCGGCTACTAAGGTTGTCAACAAAGGTCAATGACATGCAACCAATCCGCTGATGACACGTGTAAAGTGTATACTGACTTGCATTAAATGCATGCAGTATATAAAGAGATGAACTCACTTCATTTGAAGTAACTTGCTAACTCTGGACAAGTTCAATCTCTTATCTCAAGATAGGTTATTATTAGTAATTTCCTTATCTCTCTTAGTGCAAGAAACCTTAGTGTTCCAACTTGTTTAGATTTAGGTTTATCCTTAATCTTGTTTCCGCAACAAGCTGTAAATTGTTAATGATTTATCAATAAACAATTTAGAAAAGTAAATTTGTGTGTTTGTATTCAACCCCCCCCCCCCCATTCTACAAACTTGTATAGGCCTTTGGGACCAACAAGTGGTATCAGAGCGGATTTGTTTAATCTCATAAACAAGATCTAATCTAAGATTTTTCTCTTCCTTGCTATTATCTGAAAATGGCCACCCACACAAACACAAATTATATAGACAATGGTTCTCTTGCTAAACCCCCTAGATTTTCCAGAGATAACATCAACTTATGGAAAAATAGGATGACCCTCTTCTTAGAAGGTGTAGACCCTACTATGCCTTACTATCTCGAAAACGGCCCATTCATCCCTGTAACAATTGACCCTGTAGTTCCAGCTGCTGCGAATAGACCTGCTATTCCAGAAAGGCTGGTTCCTAAGGAAATACACATGTGGACCGATGAAGATAAGAAGAAAGTGGCTATAGATACAAAAGCCAGATCCATACTATCCATGGCTCTTCCTGACGATGTCTACCATTCCGTCATGAATCTGAAAACATCAAAAGCCATGTGGGACACAATATGTGTTCAGTATGAAGGAACGTCTGAAGTTCAGGACTCAAGAAAAATCAACCTGGTAAGACAATATGAAAGCTTCATTTCTGGTAAGAATGAATCTCTCTCTGAAGTTCACCAACGTTTTAATTGCTTAATTATAGATCTGAAAACGGTTGGTAAGGAATATTCTAACTTTGAAGTACTGACAAAGTTTCTAGAATGTTTACCTGAAAGCTGGGACAACTATTCTATGTGTCTCAAGCTGTCGAAAGATCTCAAATCAATGAATCTTTCAACCTTATATGGTACGTTGCTGAATCATGAGCAATCAAGCCATCTTAAGAATAATCTTGTAAAAGATTCCAAAAGCACCCCTGTTGCTTTAATCTCAGAGGAACCTTCTACTCAGCGACCCTCGGTCACCATCACTGAGTTAGAAAGTAACTCTGAAAAGTCATCAGATTCTGATTCTTCAGATGATGATGAATCTTTGGCTCTCCTAACTAAAAAGTTCAGGAGATTCGCCAAAAAGAAGATGTTTAGAAAGAACAAACCTCTTTCCATAACTGACAAGCCTAGATCATCAGCTTTTGTTGATAAGGCTACTGCTACTTGTTTCAACTGCGAAAAGACAGGACATTTCGCTAATGAGTGCAGGTCAAAGAAAGTCACTAGACCTTCAGCTTTCCCAAAGAAAACCTTTGTTCCAATGAATAAAGATGACAAATACGCAAAGCTGAAGGAGAAGTATGCTGTTGGTGCAAGTGTACCACATCTCTATATATTTTATATATTTATTTTGATGATTACAAACACACCGTATTATTGTTTTTCTAACAATTTTATCCAAGTGTGCAGTTAATTGGACAACATGAAGATTTTATCTGAAGAGTCCAAGACTGGTGTTTACGTCATCATATATCTCATAATAATAAACACCCTAAAATAATATACCACTTGGATATTTCAAAAACCTAACCCAACACTATTTTTAAATTAAACTAAATCCTTGATTTAAATTAATTTAAGAATGTTGACTCTTTTGGAATAAGGGAAAAAGAATTCAGTTGCCTTTTTAAGCTATGGTCGCTCCTGACACTGAGACACCTTTTTTCAGGCGGTATACCGCGTGGTGCTCGGCGGTATACCGCGGCTCTGTTACGTGTGGCAGGTTCTTGCAGGTTGACCTTCCTGCTGTCAGCTACTTTTTCAGGCGGTATACCGCGTGGTGTATGGCGGTATACCGCGGCTCTGCTACACGTGTTGCAGGTTGCTTTTGCAGGTTGACTTCTTTATGTCAGCACCTTTTTCTGGGCGGTATACCGCGCCCATATAGGCGGTATACCGCGGCACCCTCTCGACCGTTGCTGCTCCAAGTATATATACATGCAGCTTCTCAACTCCATAAAAACATAATTGAAAAATCTATCTCTTGGAGAAACTACCAGCTACACCCATCACTTATTCAATATATTTTTTGAGTGATCAAACCCTCAAAGATCCAAGTGTTATACTTATACAAGAGTGATTAATATTGTGAGATATATTCTCTTGTAAGTATTTGAATAGTGTGAGTGATTCACGTTCTCGAGCAAAAGCAAGAGATTTTATTATCATTGTATCAAGGTTTGTGTTCTACCATAAAGAACACTTATAGTGAATCAGTGTGTCGAGAAGTGTCTCGGCAAGTGGACTAGCCAGCCAGTTGGTGGTGAACCACTTTAAATCTCGGTGTCGGTATCAATATTCTCTACCCTTATCTCTTCATATTCCCGTTGTGCACTTAATTTTATTTATATATTTGTTGTGCATGCAATATTTGTTGTTGATTTTGATAAGAGAATTTTTATTTGTGAAATATTTTTAAATACAACCTTTACCCCCCCTAAGGTTGTCCTAACAATTGGTATCAGAGCGGGTTGCAAGTTTCTTTAAAAATATTTGTGCTTTTTAAAAACTTGTTCTTGTATTTTAAATGGCAACCTCTGAGGGAATTATTTCTACAAAGATTCCGCAAATTGACACCGAAAATTTTGGTCTTTGGGCAAATCTTTTTGAATGCTACGTTCGTGGCAAAAGTCGAAAAATTTGGGACATTATTAAAAATGGAGATTATAAACCCACCAAAACCAAAGATGGAGTAATTAGTGAAAAACCAGTAGCGGAATGGTCCGTCGCTGAGGATGCTTGGGTTTGCTTAAATTTTGAAGCTAAAAATATTCTTTTTTCGGCACTTACTAAAGATGAGATTGAACGTGTTTATTCTTGTGAAACTGCTCACGATATTTGGGAAAATCTAAATAATACTCATAGAGGAAATTCTCAAGTCAAAAGCTCAAAAATAAATATTCTTGTACATGATTATGAAATGTTTGAGATGTTAAAAGATGAGTCAATCGACTCAATGTTTAAACGTTTTAACCTTATCATGGTGAGCTTGAAAGGTCTTGGTAGAACATATCCTAACGAAGATTACGTGCGAAAAATTCTTCGAGCGCTTCCTCCGGAGTGGATGCCGAAAATCACATCCTTGGAAGACTCCCGTGACCTCTCAATGATGAAATTAGATGATCTCATTGGAAATCTCAAAGTGCATGAAATTGCACTAAAAAGGAACAAAGATCGGGAGCATGATAAAAAGAAATCTTTGGCGCTTAAAGCTTCAACTTCAAGTGACGAGAAGGAGAAGAAGAAAAAGAAGGAGAAAGCTAGCTCCTCAAAGGATCAACCCGAACATCTTGACGATGTAGCCATGTTGGTAAGAAATTTTTCTAAACTTTTAGCTAACAAAAAGTTTTCAAGAAATGATAGGTTTCAAAGAAAAGGAGATTATCGCCGTGGTGGAGAAAACCGAAGCCGAAAGTTCCATAAACGGAACGACAAAATAAATAAAAATGGTGAATCAAGTGATGATGAAGAAGCCAAGAAAAAGAAGGGCTTTTGCTACTCATGTGGAGACAAGGATCACTATGCCAACGAGTGTCCAAAAAGAAATAAACCTAAAATCAAGAAGGAGAAAGCCTTCGTTGGAGACGCGTGGAGCGCAAGTGAAGATGAAAATGAGTATGAAGCCATTTGTCTCATGGCGGAAAGCGACGATGAGGTAAACTCGTGTTACTCAAATTACTCTAGCGATGATGAATGTAATGATGATGATGATCTTGATATGTTAAATGATGCCTTTCAAAAAATGGTTATGCTTACAAATAATTATAAAGATGAGAACGCAAAATTAAAGGAAGAATTATTATTAAGTAAAAAGGAAATTCATGATAGCAAACAAAAAATTGCATGCGATAATGAAAAAATCATAAATTTAGAAAATAAATTAAGTGAAAAATATGTTTGCAATTCTTGTGACATTTTAAATAAAGAAATTGCATGCCTTGAGAAAAGAATAGTTGAAAATGATTTATGTGCTAATTGTGATGTGCTTAAAAAGGAAAATGCATGTTTAAAAGAAAAATGTGATAAACATGAAAAAGATAATTTGTTAGCACATGCCTTTCAAAGTAGCAATGAGAAAGTGCTTAAAATGTTAAATATGTCAAATAGCACTAATTGTAGAAAAGGCGTTGGTTCCGATACGTGTAAAGATAAGTGCTTATGTATGCCTATCAAAAGATATTTTGAACCACCTAAAAATGTTGAAATGAGAAAAACGTATGTGCAAAAATCCTCATATATGTCCAACATAAATAATGTGAATTATAAGTCTAGGAAATCTTATGCATGCATGTATAATAGTAAATTTTCTAGACCAAAAAATAGTGTGAATATGCATGCTCCTTTTTACGTCTTTGATAAATATGATCGTAAAATTAAAATGGTACCAAAGTGGATTCCTAAAGGCTCCTTTAGTGTTGATAATCCCGGTGGCATGCGTTTATGGTTTTAAATTTTTTTTGTATATATATATTATATACATATATATATATATATATTCTGTGTTTGAAAATTATGAATCAACTCCGAATAGGCTCACCTATTTGGATACGGTGTCTAGGAAAGATAAAGGCGAATTCTTCGAATTCTAATGAGGTCGGTTTTTAAAGTGCCTTCGCGCTTACCACCCTCACCGTCTTTTCTGGTCGCTTCCAAGTAGAGCTACCGAAAAGGGTTGAGTAAATAATTTTCTTGTCTGTATATTTTTTGTGAAAATATATTTATTATTATATGTGGTTTTCTATGCTTTCTAGACTAACTTTCAAAGGATCCATAAGATGTGGGGACCATAAAAGTTGTACTTTAAATGTTGTAGATAAATCTTGATATGGATTGGATTCTTGATAGTGGATGCACACGTCACATGACCGGAAACCATAATCTTTTTTCATCATATGAGTCATGTGATGGTGGACTAGTAATTTTTGGAGGAAACTCCAAAGGAAAGGTAATTGGGAAAGGTACAATTTCTTGCAACAATGTTACATTTTTAGATGTTACGCATGTTGATAATTTGAAATTTAACTTGCTAAGTGTTCGTCAACTGTGCAAAAATGGTATAATTGTTGTTTTTGAAGAAGACTCTTGCAAAATTCTGAAAAATGGTAAAGTTCTTTTGAATGGGGTTATAAAAGGAAATCTTTATGTTTGTAAAACTGATGTAAATAAAAATGTTTGTTTATCTTCCGTATATGATAATTCGACTTTGTGGCATAGACGTTTAGGTCACGCTAACCTTAGATTAATTCAAATTTTGAAAAATAAGGAGCTTGTGAGTGACCTTCCAAAATTAAAATTTGATAATCATTTTTGTGATGCATGTCGTGTCGGCAAACAAACTCATGTTTCTCATAAATCAAAAAATGTGATTTCAACTAAAAGAGTTTTAGAACTTTTACACATGGATCTTTTTGGCCCTATGGCCATTCAAAGTTTTGGAGGAAATTATTACACTCTAGTAATTGTAGATGATTTTTCCCGATATACGTGGACTTTATTTTTAAAACATAAAAATGAAGCTTTTGAAAAATTTAAGATTTTGGGAAAACGAATTCAAAACCAACAAGGTTGCACGATTGTTTCGATTCGTACGGACCATGGACGCGAATTCGATAATGAAACTCAATTTGGTGCGTTTTGCGACAAAAATGGTATAACGCACAATTTTTCTGCTCCTCGCACTCCTCAATCTAATGGGGTTGTGGAGAGGAAAAATAGAACCCTACAAGAAATGAGTAGGACAATGCTCAATGAACATCAAGTTCCCCAAAAGTTTTGGTGTGATGCCGTAGCTACCGCGACCTATGTCCTCAATCGTGTGCTAATTAGGAGTATCCTAAATAAGACCCCTTATGAGATCCTACGTGGTAGAAAGCCTTCCTTAGCCCATCTTAAGGTATTTGGTTGTAAATGTTTTATTTTAGATACCAAATCTTATTTGACCAAATTTGACCCAAAAGCCTATGAGGGAGTATTCCTTGGTTATTCTTGGAATAGCAAAGCCTATAGAGTCCTTAATAAAGAGACCATGGTTGTAGAAGAATCCCTAAATGTAAGCTTTGATGAAAGTCCTCCTAAACCTAGTGCACCCTTAGTAAATGATAATGGTTGTGAAGGAGATGCACTAGCCCAACATCTTAGAACCTTGGACTTAGGAACCCAATCTCTTACAAACAATGTAGAATCTAGTGATGCCCCTCCATGTTATGTTCCACAAGGAGTAGATGATCCTAACCTTAGAACATCTAGAGGCCATCCCGTAGATCAAATCACAGGTGACCTAAACCAAAGAACGACTAGATCACAAATCCATACCCTTTGTGCCTTTCACGCCTTTATCTCAGCCATAGAACCTAAAAACATAGAAGAAGCTTTAGGTGATGAGGATTGGATAATGGCCATGCAAGAAGAGTTAAACCAGTTTACTAGGAATGATGTGTGGAACTTAGTTCCTTGCCCTAGCGGTCAAACCATTATTGGCACACGATGGGTCTTTCGTAACAAGGTAGACGAAAACGGTGAAGTCACCCGAAACAAGGCACGCTTAGTTGCCAAGGGGTACAATCAACAAGAAGGTATCGATTATGATGAAACCTTTGCACCAGTTGCAAGGTTAGAGTCTATTCGAATGCTTCTCGCTTTTGCGAATGCTAAAAATTTTAAATTATATCAAATGGATGTCAAAAGTGCTTTCCTAAATGGTTTTATAAATGAGGAGGTATATGTTTCCCAACCTCCCGGCTTTGAAAATTTTGAAAATCCGACGCATGTTTATAAATTAAAAAAGGCGCTTTATGGTTTAAAGCAAGCTCCGCGTGCGTGGTATGATAGATTAAAATCTTTTTTAATTACAAGTGGTTATATTATGGGTAAAATAGATAATACTTTGTTTGTCAAATATGCTCAAAATGATATTGTGGTTGTGCAAGTGTATGTTGATGATATTATCTTTGGTTCTACAAATGAAAATCTTTGTAATGAATTTGCTACAAAAATGACTAATGAATTTGAAATGAGCATGATGGGAGAATTAAAATCATTCTTAGGATTGCAAATAAAACAAAGTGAAAATGGTACCTTTATAAGTCAATCAAAATACTGTAAAGACATACTGAAAAAGTTTAATTTTGAAAATGTCAAACCTGTTGAAACTCCGATGACCACCAATCTAAAATTATCTAGTGACGAAGAGGGAACCGATTTTAATGAAAAGATTTATCGTGGCATGATTGGTAGCTTATTGTATTTAACTGCTAGTAGACCTGATATCATGTATAGTGTGTGTTTATGTGCTCGCTTTCAATCTTCGCCTAAACAATCTCACTATGAAGCCGTCAAGCGTATTTTTAGATATCTTAGAGGGACTACGAATCTTGGACTATGGTATCCAAAACAACCCGAGCTAGAAGTAACATGCTTCACCGATTCCGATCTTGGTGGCTCGATGGTTGATCGAAAAAGCACTAGTGGAGTATGTGCCTTTATAGGTCTCTCGCTTGTGTCTTGGTTTTCCAAGAAACAACATTCCGTAGCCTTATCCACTACCGAAGCGGAATATGTAGCCGCCGCGAGAGCGTGTGCTCAAGTTCTATGGATGAAGCACACACTTACCGACTTTGAGGTACGTCAATCCAAAATTCCAATTATGTGTGATAACTCAAGTGCCATAAACCTAAGTAAAAATCCCGTTTTACATTCTCGTACCAAACATATTGAGTTGCGACATCATTTTCTACGAGATAATGTTCAAAAAGGCCACATTGTGCTTGAAAAAGTTGATTCCGAAGACAATTTGGCCGATATTTTTACTAAAGCCCTAAACAAAAAATCGTTCTTTAAATTAAGACTTGGTTTAGGCATGCTTGAGTATAACCCATGAGATAATGCTACTCTCAATTATATGCATATTTTGAGGGGGAGCATCTCTCGAGGGGGAGCATAGTGTCTTTCTTAACCCTTTTTGCTTCGACAAAAGGGGGAGAGAAACCGAGTATGCTCTCGTGTTTAGCGGTTGTGTTTGTCATTATCAAAAAGGGGGAGATTGTTGGTGCAAGTGTACCACATCTCTATATATTTTATATATTTATTTTGATGATTACAAACACACCGTATTATTGTTTTTCTAACAATTTTATCCAAGTGTGCAGTTAATTGGACAACATGAAGATTTTATCTGAAGAGTCCAAGACTGGTGTTTACGTCATCATATATCTCATAATAATAAACACCCTAAAATAATATACCACTTGGATATTTCAAAAACCTAACCCAACACTATTTTTAAATTAAACTAAATCCTTGATTTAAATTAATTTAAGAATGTTGACTCTTTTGGAATAAGGGAAAAAGAATTCAGTTGCCTTTTTAAGCTATGGTCGCTCCTGACACTGAGACACCTTTTTTCAGGCGGTATACCGCGTGGTGCTCGGCGGTATACCGCGGCTCTGTTACGTGTGACAGGTTCTTGCAGGTTGACCTTCCTGCTGTCAGCTACTTTTTCAGGCGGTATACCGCGTGGTGTATGGCGGTATACCGCGGCTCTGCTACACGTGTTGCAGGTTGCTTTTGCAGGTTGACTTCTTTATGTCAGCACCTTTTTCTGGGCGGTATACCGCGCCCATATAGGCGGTATACCGCGGCACCCTCTCGACCGTTGCTGCTCCAAGTATATATACATGCAGCTTCTCAACTCCATAAAAACATAATTGAAAAATCTATCTCTTGGAGAAACTACCAGCTACACCCATCACTTATTCAATATATTTTTTGAGTGATCAAACCCTCAAAGATCCAAGTGTTATACTTATACAAGAGTGATTAATATTGTGAGATATATTCTCTTGTAAGTATTTGAATAGTGTGAGTGATTCACGTTCTCGAGCAAAAGCAAGAGATTTTATTATCATTGTATCAAGGTTTGTGTTCTACCATAAAGAACACTTATAGTGAATCAGTGTGTCGAGAAGTGTCTCGGCAAGTGGACTAGCCAGCCAGTTGGTGGTGAACCACTTTAAATCTCGGTGTCGGTATCAATATTCTCTACCCTTATCTCTTCATATTCCCGTTGTGCACTTAATTTTATTTATATATTTGTTGTGCATGCAATATTTGTTGTTGATTTTGATAAGAGAATTTTTATTTGTGAAATATTTTTAAATACAACCTTTACCCCCCCTAAGGTTGTCCTAACATATGCAAAGCTGAAAAGCTTTAAGAAGAAAGGCAAAGGCTTTATGGCCAACTATGATTGGGCTGCTTCTGATGAAGAAGAATCATCATCTGACTCTGAAGATGATGAAGCAAATCTCTGCCTGATGGCCAAGATTGAAGAAGAGGAAGAAAGTTCAGACATTCCCTCCACTTCAACCTCTGCAATTCAGGTATCACCGTCTTTCTTTACCAATATTGCTAATATTGATGAAGCTGATAGTCTCCGTAAGATCGATCTCTTGGCTAGAAGTTTATACGAAGCCATGAACGGCAAAACTGTGGTTGAAAACCAAAACCTTGATCTCGCTGAACAGCTTAAAAACTGTCACCTTCAAATAGAAAAGTTTTCTAAAATTGAAGAAGATTTTAAAGATCAAGTATATTTAAATCAGCTAGTCAAAATCGAACGAGCAGAAGCTATCGCTGCATTAAAAGCTGAAAAAGCTACTGTTGAAGGATGGTGTAATTCTTCAACAAAGATCACTGAGATAATTAAGTCTCAGATTCCCCTGAGTGATAAACGTGGTCTGGGTTACAAATATGAAACTCCAAAACCAACCAATGAGCGTTCAATGCTTAAATTTGGAACGTTCGTATCCTCAGTCGCTGATACTTCATATTCTCAGTGCTCCTCGTCCATTACACCAATCCTTGAGGAAACTCCTACCTCCTTAAAAGGCAAAGAGAAAATGGTTTATCCAAGACCTACCTCTGTCTCTAAAGATAAAGGTAAAGGAATTGTCATTTACCAAAATCCTCAGAAGGGTACCTTAGTACCTAAGTTGAATGCTTCCAAAGCTTCAGTGACCTACCCCTCTGGTTCTAGAAATCAGATCTCTGGATCTATTCAGCGTGGATCTATTCAGCGATCTACTCCTAGACTCAGAGTGGATGTCATTGGTAAGAAATCTGAAGAACTGAATGTTCGTCCCATTTCTAAAGCCAATAGTTTACTTGGTGCTGGCACTTCTAATTCGAAATTAAAAGCTCAGCATACAAATGGTCCTAGAACTACTTTTAGTTATAGGAAATGTTATCACTGTGGACTTACCGATCATATTGATAGTAAGTGCCCCACAGCCACCAAAGCTGAAAAGATAGCTAAGGTGAAGATTGCCCCCAAGGCAAAGAAGACCAACCCTGGTGCAAATCAGGTCAAGGTGAATCCTACCACTGAGGTTAAGAAATTAACCAAAGTGAAGAAAGACAAAGTTGAATCTTCAAATGCTGCGAAGACCGCTGAACCTTCCATTCCAACTACCTCCACTGACAAATGTGTATACATGGTTAAGTGGGTACCCAAGCAAAACTAAATCTTCCTTTGTAAATGCAGGTTAAGAAGGGTATCTGGTATCTCGATAGCTGATTCTCTAGACATATGACAGGAAAGAAAAACATGCTCGCTGAATACCAGGAAGAGAAGGGTCCCTCTGTGACTTTCGGTGGAAATGGAAAAGGACATACCCGAGGGTATGGTGTACTTTCAAATGGTACAACCTCCTTCAGAAGAGTCGCATATGTTGAAGGGCTGAAGCATAATCTTCTGAGCATCAGTCAGCTTTGCGACAAGGATAACAAAGTGATTTTCACTAAGGAATCCTGC
Source organism: Saussurea involucrata (assembly GCA_033807775.1). Lineage (NCBI taxonomy): Eukaryota > Viridiplantae > Streptophyta > Magnoliopsida > Asterales > Asteraceae > Saussurea > Saussurea involucrata. The sequence goes on along the minus strand of CM066319.1, from coordinate 964,632 downwards.
TTTGTCACTGACAAAAAGGAGAAGATAGCTCTCAGCGGTTATCGTTTGGAAAATGTTTATGTAATAAACATGGACTTAACAACCACTGAGAACTCATGTTTCTTCTCAAAGGCCTCATCTGGTGTCAACTGGCTATGGCATAAGAGGCTCTCTCATCTCAACTTCAAGACACTAAATACTCTTTTTTCAAAAGAGTTAGTCACTGGTCTTCCTCAACACTCATACGCCAAAGAGTCCATATGTTCAGCGTGTGAAAAAGGGAAGCAGACCAAAGCAAGCTTTAAGTCAAAGCAAGTTTCCTCAGTGTCATCTCCTCTACAACTACTCCATATGGATTTGTTTGGCCCTGTTAACAAACAATCCATCGCTGGAAAGAAATATACGCTGGTCACAGTTGATGAATTCTCTCGCTACACATGGGTAATGTTTCTCCATTCTAAGAGTGACACCCCTGAAGAACTCATCGTCTTTGTTCGGAAGATGGAAACCCTGAACAATTTGACCGTTCGCTCAATAAGGAGTGATCATGGAAATGAATTCAAAAACAGTTCTCTTGATTCCTTCTTTGAAAGTAAGGGTATTTCTCACAACTTTTCTTCAGTGAGAACACCGCAACAAAACGGAGTCGCTGAAAGAAGAAATAGAACAATCATTGAAGGTGCACGTTCAATGCCCAGCGATTCTCACCTGCCTACTCAGTTTTGGGCAGAAGCTGTCAACCCTGCTTGATTTAAGCAAAACAGGTCGCTGATAGTTAAAAGATTCAATAAAACAGCTTATGAACTTCTTCATGGGAGAAAGCCTTCAATTAGCTTTCTTCACATCTTTGGATGTCAGTGTTTCATACTGAATAACAGAGATGCCCTTGGAAAGTTTGATCCAAAGGCTGACGATGGAATCTTTCTTGGATATTCTTCAATATCCAAAGCCTTCAGAGTCTTCAATCGTAGAAGACAAGCTGTTGAAGAAACTATTCACGTCACGTTTGACGAATCCCGTTCAGCGAACTCTAAACCGTCCGCTGATACTGAAGAACTGAATCAATGGATGTTTTCTCATTTTGGTGATTCAGAAGATATTCCCACTACTCGTGCTCATACAGATGAAAATGATGGTCCTACTATCATTCCAAACATGCAGAATAGTGAAGTTGAAACATCATGGGTCTCAGCTGTTCCTCTAAACACTAGACCTGCTGCTGAACCAAATGTCTCAGACATTCCATCTATTTCTCAGCAATCAGTAAATGAAATGACAAATGCAAGCATTCCTCTCTTAGCTGATACTCCAGAAGTTGCTGAAGCCTCATCTTCAGCTCCTCCAGTTCAGACCGAGTCAGCGACCTATGCTCCTGCTCAGCGATGGACTGTAAATCACCCAATCGATCAAATTCTTGGTGATCCAAACGCTGGTGTTCAGACTCGATGAAGTGCAGGTAATATTTGTTTATTTGTTAACTTTATTTCTCTAACTGAACCAACGAAAATAGATGATGCCCTCAGAGATCCAAACTGGGTCAGCGCTATGCAAGAAGAGCTGACTGAATTCAAAAGAAACAAAGTTTGGAAACTTGTTCGAAGACCAACTGACAAAACAGTGATAGGCACTAAATGGGTCTATCGAAACAAGTTGGACGAACATGGAACTGTAACCCGCAACAAGGCTCGACTTGTTGCTCAGGGATACAGACAAGAGGAAGGCATAGATTATGACGAAACATTTGCTCCAGTAGCAAGATTAGAATCAATTCGTCTATTCTTAGCATACGCTGTACACAAAGACTTCACAGTATATCAGATGGATGTTAAGTCAGCGTTTCTGAATGGAAAGCTGAATGAAGAAGTCTATGTGGAACAACCTCCAGGATTCTCAGATCCTAAGCGTTCAGGTTATGTTTATAAACTGGATAAGGCACTTTATGGCTTGAAGCAAGCTCCACGTGCATGGTATGACACTTTGTCCGCTTATCTCCATATTGAAAAATTTGAGCGAGGTAAAATCGACAAAACTCTATTTTTCAGAATAGTTGATGGTCATATCATTCTTGTTCAAATATATGTTGACGACATTATATTTGGTTCTACTAACCCTGAGCTTTGTACTCGTTTCGCTGATAGAATGAAAGATGAGTATAAAATGAGTATGATGGGTGAGCTAACGTATTTCCTTGGTCTACAGATTAAGCAAACTGAGAAAGGAACTTTCATAAACCATGGAAAGTATGTTAAAGATATGTTGAAAAAATTCGACTTAACTCAAAGTTCAGCTACGAAAACCCCTATGGCACCACCGCTGATACTTGACAAGGATACTAATGGTATTCCTGTTAATGTCACGCTGTACCGTGGGATGATCGGCTCTCTTTTGTATCTTACAGCTAGCTGACCCGATATTATGTACGCAACATGTTTGTGTGCACGATATCAAGCTGAACCTAAGGAGTCTCATATGATCGCTGTAAAGCGAATCTTTCGATACCTTAAGGGTACTGCAAATCTAGGTCTTTGGTATCCCAAAGATTCAGGATTTGATTTAACCGCCTATTCAGATAGTGATTTTGCAGGTTGCAAAATGGATAAGAAAAGCACCACAGGAGGATGTCAGCTCCTGGGTGGAAAGATTGTGAGTTGGAGAAGTAAAAAGCAGAACTCAGTGTTCACCTCCACGGCTGAAGCTGAGTATGTAGCCGCTGGAAGCTGTTGTTCTCAGGTCTTGTGGATGAGAAATCAACTACTAGACTATGACCTGAAATTCTCAAAAATTCCAATATATTGCGACAACACAAGTGCCATCGCTATAGCAAATAATCCAGTGCTACACTCAAAGACGAAACACATAGAAATTAGATATCATTTTATCAGAGATCATGTGATGAATGGTGATATCGAACTTCATTTTATCCCAACTGATTATCAGTTAGCCGATTTATTCACCAAACCTCTTGATGAGACAAGATTCAACTTTCTCATCAGCGAGCTTGGAATGCTGAATTGTGAAGAGTAAAATCTTCAGCGATTCACATTAATCAGTGACAGGATAAAATCAACTCGTATAACCCATTCCATCATCTTCTCTCTGAATAAACTTGATTCGCTGATATCAATGTATGTTTTTCTCTCTCTGACAATCGCATGAAAATGCAAGATTTCAAAACAAATTACATCGCTGAATATCTCTTCCTTAACAGCGATACTTTGAAATTTATAAAACCTTCACTGATATTTCTATTCAGTGCTTCATGTTTTTCAAAAGAGTCCCTGAGCTTTCAAAACCTCAGAGACATCCTAAAAGAATATGAAAGGACAGTTGTGACGTCATTGCAACGGATAAGCCCTGGCACGTTCTTCTTTCTGACACACGTTTGCACGTTTCTTTTACCAGCCAATCAAATGCAAACACGTGTCCGTGTCATGATGAAAAACTTTCCCGCTCAAGTTTTTCTCTCTCTAAAAATCTCTCTATATAAACAACTTCATTGTTTATATTTTACTTTTACGCGAACAAATCTTCATCCGCAAGAAAGAATTCACTGTTGCATTTGTGCTCTCAAAAACTTCAAGAACTGTTCATCATCTTCTTCATCAAACATCGAAGGTTAATATGTTCTTATTTTTTACAAAATGCTTATAAACTTGTTTCTGATCTTCTCATTGTTTTAACAAGATCAAACAAAAGAACTTCTCAAAAATAAAATCATTTCTTTCATGGTTTTATGAACACAACCATTTCATGGTTGTTCTTCAAGTTTTAAATACAAATCTTAAACTTGTTCTTCATTCGTTTCCAGAATATCTTTCTTCAAAGAAACTGGAAAACAAGACTAAATGGGTTTACATTTCGTTTTCAAAAACAAGAAAAACCCTAATCTTCATTAAGACATTTGTGTCTGAATGAAATGGACAAAATTCGAACCATCTTAATGGAAAATCTTTCCACATTAAGATTATTCTTATTTTTTAACATCTTTGGTTGAACTGATAACACAGAAATGGCCTCTGCTGATATTTCTACTGCTGAGAAAACCACTGCTGCTGAGGAAGTGGAGATAATCAATGCTCCTCAGGTCAAGTTCTCTCTGGAAGAACTAGATTGGACCAAGTCTAACAATCTGTATGCGCTTCTCGAGTTTCCTCCTCGAAAGCAAGTCACACATCTGGATGATGCTGTGAAGTTCCTGAAGAATTGTTGTCTTTCAACAGCCCTGACTATTACACCTCCTGCAAATCAGCTTTTTCTATCCCAGTTCTAGTACTCTGCCAGACACTCTCAGCTACCCTCCACCAAAGATCCCTCGAAAACAATAGACTGTATTCTCTGTGATACAAGTTTTGGCATGTTCAAGATCACCCCTGCTATAATTCGCAAATCCCTGAAACTTCCCTTAGCCACAAAAGAAAAACCTTTTGTTCATTTCCCTGACCACAAAAGAGCCGCTGACAGGGAAGCCATTACTGCATTTTTTGATGCAATGGGCTACATATGGGAAACTGGGAGAGACAAGAAGCCCGAGAAGAAGCTGACCCTGATAAAGAAATCGAAAATGCCCAGCGAGATGAACTTCATCTTCGCTCATTTAATCAGCTGCATGACTGCCAAGACCGGCTCCTCTGACCAAGCTGCTCAACCTCAACAAACAATGGGATACGCTCTGCTGAAAGGTCTACACGTTGACTGGGCATCAATAATCTATGATGACCTAGTGCAAAAGATAGACTCTGTCGCTGACAGACCTCCATGGGTTCCATACCCCCGATTTATCAGCGCCGACTTCCAGACAGGCCTGAAGGACACATACCCGCAAGAGGGTGACCTTAAACTCTCTCAGGTTGGCCCTAAGGTACTCGACTTCAAACCGGTGGAAAACGAGGTACGTCTTTCTACCCTTTTAACTCTTCTTAACTCTACTTCTTCTATTTCTGTGGCTACTTCAGCGACAATACCCATCGCTGATACCCAGGCCACAAAATCCACTCCTTCAAGAAAAACGAAACACTCTACAACCCAACTTGATTCTAAAAGGATCAGGAAAACAAAGGAGCAACCCCAGCAATCTCATGCTGAAGACTCCTCAGCTCATCTTGAAGAGCTGAAGGAAAGTTCTGTGGTACGCTCTGCCACACCTGAACAAGCCATCCATTCTATCCCAGCCTCATCGTCTCTAAACGCTGAAGTTACTAACTTGGAATCTACCCAACCTCTTCCAGCCTCTCAAAAGACTGAAGAAAAGATTCTCAGCGGATCCAACGCTGAACTTCGCACCTACTCCAAATTCTCAACCATCGCTTCTCCCTCCACTCTATTGGACACTCCTCCAAAGATCACTGGAGATGCCATCATTCCTCCAGAAGCCAAAGCTGACGCTTCTCAAGAAATAATGACGACAGGACCTGCAGAACTAACCATGCGTCCTCGTACCCTCGCTGACGACATGGAACACTTTACAGGACACCGTGATTTCGACGAATTCATCAATCCTCCTGCAGGTATACACCAACCCATAAACACTGTAACTGAACACCAAACTTCTGAGCTTTCCTCTGTTCATAAGTACTTATTTGTTACATGTCCTAATCTGGGAGATCTCAACGAGTCTCTGAAGAACGTGGAGACCAAGCTGACAGGTCTCACCACCACTCTTTCCGACAACTCTACAACTGTAACAAACGTTGGAGAGAACCTTTCAAAGCTGACGAAAGTGGTGGAAGATAAAGCCTCCAAAGATGATTTGGAAAAGGTTGACAAAAGCCTCAGCGACTTCGCAAAGGTGCTCGCTGACATCTACACAGACTACCTCTCCATCAAAACTTCAGTTTCATCTATGTCCAGCGAAGTAACAACGCTGAAGACATCGGTTGGAACACTAGAGGGAGATATGTCTGCTATGAAGACTAATGTCAACACTCTGACGACTGACTTAAGCTCTGTAAAGACTGACGTTGGTTCGATGAAGCTTATGATAGAGCAGCTACTGAACAAAGCGAATGCTCCTTCCCCTGCTCCTACTCCTGCACCTGAGAGCTTCACCCAAGCTGATCGTGATGTTCTCTTGAAGTTCAATCCTGCTATATCTGGCCTAGAAGACAGATTAGCAAAGATTGAAGTTTGTGTAGGATTCTCTGGCCACGAAGACAGAGAAACTACAGCTGATGAGTCAACCCATTCATCCCCCATTCATAATGAAGAAGGGGGGGAGAAGAAGAACTCTGAAGACCTTCTCCATGATGAATCTATCGAGGAGGAGAAGACTCAAGACCTCACTCTTGCTGAAGAGAGTGAGAAGACAGCTGAAGCAACCACCGCTGGACCTCAGGGAGATGAAAACCCTGAGGAAACCGAGAAGCTCCCCTCTGTATCTGAGGGGGAGCAACTTGAAAACAAAGCTGAAGAATCCGAATCTGAAGCTGAAGACGAAGAAGCCATCGATCTATCTGATGAAGAACCATCATCTTCTCCAAAGAATGATGATGACGACGACGACGATGATGACTCCTTCATTGTCAAACCTGCTCAGAGGACGATTGCTCTCAAGGGGATCTCAATAAATGAACCATCAGGGGAGCGGACCAAATCAAAGCCCTCAGTCTCTGGAGCTGAGAAAGGCAAAGGCAAAAGCGTCGCTGAAGATGACAATCTGACGATCTTGCTTGAAAAGCCGGTTTGTCAGGTACACTAAAAATCTCTTACTCCATCCCTCCTCTATACACTTTCAGTTCTATTACCCAAGCCTATACACTTGAAACAAATTATTCTCTCTGATTCTACCCAAGTTCTTACTCGTAAGATCGCTGTGTTTCAGCTAGTCCTCTCCCCTGTTTGAGGATATCGCTGAAGTTTCCACAACTGCGACTTCACCAACAATAATACCGGCTGCTGCTGAAGAAATAATCCCAGTCTTGGATTTGATCTCTGAGACTGATGAACCTGAAGAACAACCACTCTCGCACAAAAGAAGACCTTCCTTGGTCTCTCAAAAACCAAGTGAAGAGGAACATAAAAGAAGAGAAGAGACAATAAAGCAGTTCGAAGATCAACGAATAATTCCGAGGCGTGATCAACTTCCTTCCATTCCTCCAAAGTTCAAACTCTCTAAAAAGGAATACAAAGATCACCTCAGAGCTGAACGTCTACTCGCTGAAAGAAAAGAAGCTGAAGAAAAGGACAGACAATACGCCATCCAGCTCTCTCAACGATCAGTGAAAGACCCCAAGCTGAAAAGAGCTCCAATTGAAGTTCAACGTCAGCTGTGGGAAGACGCCCAGAATATATCTGAAGAAAAGAGAACTGTGTCTCAGTCCACTTTAGCCTGGTGCAAAGAAAATGTCAACTACAGATTCTCTCCTGCAAGAATCAACAAGGTATTCATCAGTGGAAGATCAACCCTGAACATTGCAATCGCTGAAATCGAGATATTCAGAGACAATAACCTGTACGGGAAATTCTATGCTGATGCCATAACGAAGTACGGTCTCTCTGAATGGTTGGAGATCAGGTTAGCCATACAGAAGTCTCAGTCTAAGTACAAAGAACATTTCGAAAAGCTGATAAACAAGCAGATCGACATGGTTTACTCTTGTGTGGATATTCCTCCTCCTCCTCCTCTCGAAAGTCAGAAAAGAAAGGCCTCAACGAAGAAGAAGAAGTCTAAATCTTCAAATGATGGTCCTATCATACGAAATGAAACAGGTATTGGTTTTTCCCGAGCTGAAGTCCTTGGTTCTGACCCTGATCTTTCCGGACTCGACACATCCCTTCCTGAAGGTGAGACTTTCATCCCTGGAAAAGTCATAAGCGAACCCTACGGGATATTTTTCCTTGACTACGATGGTGGAAAGCGTTTTCAACGCATCTATGAACTTCACATCACTCCCATCGAACAACTGAAAGATCTCATCTACTGGTGTGACTTTAGGAATGATCTTCAGGCACGACATCTGAAACCCTTGATTTTTGACGAAGCGCTAATCAAAAGAAAACAAGGTGTAACCGTTCCTGACTGGATGATTCCCACATAAAAGACCCTTGATGAACTTCTCATTAAGGAAGAACCCTTTATAAGCTGATATGATCGCCTTTTTCTCTATTGTATCAGTTATTCTTTTGTACTTGTAATTTATTTATCTTGTACTTGTAATCTTTCTATTTCCCGTTGTAACCTGATTCAAAGTTCTAAAGAAAGATTTCAGCGAAAGTACTTTACTCCATCAGTACATAAAAGATCCCAGAAAACAGTAAAAGGGACAAATATTTTATGAGTTCTTTTTTATCCTTATGTTTTCATTAAATAACAATTTCCTTTGTTGCTATGTCATAATCAAATAGGGGGAGATTGTTGATCAAAACCCTCAGTGATTTGATAATGACCCTCTCTTATATACTTAGTGAAAATTGTAAGTAAACAATATGTATTAGAGTTTCACTATCGCTGATAAGTACTAAGATCTTACAGTACCGCTGATAGGAACTCTCGCTCTTTAATATTAAACATTCAGCGAACACTGTTCACCATTAATGCTATGAGTCTGTTCAGTCATTATGGTGATCGCTGATAAGTTAGTTGTTTACTTATGATCCCTAAAGACAAGTTTCACATCAACATAGGTTCTACGTTGAAGTCGAAGATCAAGCTCAAGAACCAGCGACAAGTCTCCTAATGAACTGATGCGGATCAACGAAGACTCAGATTTGTCCACTCAACGTGAAGTATCAAGTACAAGACTTCATCTATCGCTGAACTTTATCATTCGCTGAATAGATAATGATAATGCTCTGAATCAACGAAAGCTGATCATGAAGTCCTCCGTACAAAATACTTTTGTCTTAACCTCCTTTGCACGACTCCGTACGAAATGTCAGAAAAGAACCTCTGACTGTCTGAAATCGTACAACCACTCTGATACTACACTGTTCATTCATGCGGCTACTAAGGTTGTCAACAAAGGTCAATGACATGCAACCAATCCGCTGACGACACGTGTAAAGTGTATACTGACTTGCATTAAATGCATGCAGTATATAAAGAGACGAACTCATTTCATTTGAAGTAACTTGCTAACTCTGGACAAGTTCAATCTCTTATCTCAAGATAGGTTATTATTAGTAATTTCCTTATCTCTCTTAGTGCAAGAAACCTTAGTGTTCCAACTTGTTTAGATTTAGGTTTATCCTTAATCTTGTTTCCGCAACAAGCTGTAAATTGTTAATGATTTATCAATAAACAATTTAGAAAAGTAAATTTGTGTGTTTGTATTCAACCCCCCCTTCTACAAACTTGTATAGGCCTTCGGGACCAACACTAAAATATATTACATGATTATTAAAACTAAATTAAATTAAAATAAAAAATAAATTAAACAAATTTATAGAAAAAATATTATTTTTTTTAAACCATACAAAACCGTTCTATAAAGTCGACAAAGATAAAAAAACATTCTACTATTACATTAATAGAAAACTTTAATGTTAAAAAAATAACATTTTATTAAAAATATAAATTATTTTAATATTATAGTTATGTTTAGTTTCCAAAATAAATATAATATTTTGTAGAGATTTTAAATTTTAATTTATTTTAAAAAGCCTATTGAAAATGTTGTCAATCACCATTAAAACAACAAAAATATGAACGTTGTAACCGGAGTTTTCCCCACTCAACAATATAAAGAAGGTTCCATAGAATATCCTTAATTTTCATCCCAAGGAAAGTTATATTTTTATTATTATAATGCAATAATATAATTTTAAAATTTGATATGAAAAAGAAAACAACCCAAAATTAAAGACATCATTATTGACCATTTGAAAAAATATGAGAATTTTGAGCTATATTTTTACTTCAATAGTTTCCTTAAAACTATTTCTAAATTGAAAAAGTATGAGAGAGAAAAAGTTTTTATCTAAATATGAAGATAACCTCAAAAATAATTACTATACGAGAGCACCGATAAAAATATTTGATGATAAATATATAGAGAAAGAAATAACAGATGAATGTAATATTTTAATATTATAATCAATGTTTGTTTCTCCAAAATGAGAAATTTGTTGAAGATGAATGTAATTTTTTTAGAGATTCTAACTTTTGGTTCTCTATTTTAGAGAAATTTTGAAAAATCTGTTGAAGATGTTCTGAACATTCAAAGTGTAGATCATAATACTCAAAATAAAAACTATTACCTTTGGTGATCAATTCGACTCTTTATCCTTTGGGTATGAATTTGTTTATTTTCGGCCAAAACCCGATTAAAGCCCAACTATCTCAAACTTTAAATTCAAAGTCTATGTGGTTTTCTATACGTTGTGGATTTCGTTCTTGTGGTTTTGAAATTTCAGTTTTCGTCCCTGTGGTTTGTAGTTCATTTCTATTTTTGTCCCTAAGACCAAAATACTACCTTTATTTATGCAGTACTAAAACAGAAATAAATTGTAAACCATATGAACGAAAAAAGCAATAAAACTTAAATCATAAGGACGAAAAAGGTAATGAATTATAAATCATAAGGATAAAAATTGTAATTTCAAAATCACAAGGACAAAAATAAAAAATTTCAACAAACCTCAGGGACTAAAAACGTAATTTACTCTTTCTTTCTTTTTTTGGTTAAAAATGACCGGCCTTTTTATTAGAAACAGTTAAGGCCCGGTTCTGATGACCCGTTGTTTTCGGGTCAAGTCTGGACCCATTTGTGCATGTCGAAGCAGCGGTAGTAATGGAGACATGCATTAATATAATCATCATTCAATTCATCTTTTTTGGGTAGAGAAGCTTGTTTAATGTGTTCATCTTCAAAATTAAATGTCTTCAAAGCCCATAAAATTCACATCTAAAAATGGCAACAAAATCGTTTCTTGATTTTGACAATTTCTCTCTCCACCTCCATTGAAATCATCTACATATTCGTCATCTTCTATGCTCCGTCTTTAATCACCACTCTGAAAATATTGCTGTAAAAGACACTGGATTTCTAGAAACATCTTTCGCCGTCAATGGGGCATTGCTGTAGCAAAGGCGCCGTCGTGAAAGACGACGTCCGCAACCATGGACCAATCGGCGCCGCCGGTGCCAACAACCAGAATGAACGTCAAACTAGGAAACCGGCGACTCCCGGTGGCGACACTCCGGTTGAGTCTTTCACCGGTAGTCCGTGGCAGATCCCGTACCCGGAGGGAGTTGGGGCTACTCCGTCACCGGCGGGGACACCACGGCGAACAATGATGAAGTGGCCGTTTCCACCGCCGTCTCCGGCGAAACCGATCATGTCGGCGATAAGGAAACGGCGGGAGACGAAGAAGGAAAAATCGAAGGTTGTAGAAGATGAAGGGAAGGAGGAAGAGAAAGAGAAAGAGACATCACTGGATAAAACTCTCGGGTATTCTAGAAACTTCCGATCAAAATATGAATTGGGGAAGGAGGTAGGAAGAGGGCATTTTGGGCATACTTGTGTAGCTAAGTGCAAAAAGGGAGCTCTCAAGAACCAGTCTGTCGCAGTCAAAATTATATCCAAATCTAAGGTATTCATTAATGAATTCTTCAGCTTATTCACTTCAATTCTTCAATAAATTAAGTGAATTCTGGTGAAATTGAAGCTAACAACAATGGCGGATTTTAGATGACAACGGCTATATCGATCGAAGATGTTCGTAGGGAGGTGATGCTATTAAAAGGTTTATGTGGGCATCAACACATGGTCCAGTTCTACGATGCATTTGAGGATGATCAGAATGTGTACATAGTAATGGAGTATGCAAAATCATCCCTTTTAATTGTTTTTGGCTTTTATAAAGCAAACATATTCACTTGTGAATATTCACATGTGATTATGATGAATAATGACACTTTTGTGTGCACAGATTGTGCCAAGGGGGAGAGCTTCTTGACCGGATATTATCAAAGGGTGGAAGATATACCGAAACCGATGCTAAATCAATCGTTATGCAAATTCTAAGCGTAGTTTCATTTATTCATCTTCAAGGAGTTGTGCATCGTGATTTAAAGCCAGAGGTATCGGTTAAATTCACATGTTTTTTTTCATTTAAGCAATACCCGAATGCTGGATCTCAATTACGATTGAATGAATGACAGTTTTGTGGTTCGTTTTAACTTTGAACTTATGCAATGATGTTTGAACAGAACTTTCTTTTTAGCACAAAAGTTGAAGATTCACCAATGAAGGTTATAGATTTTGGTTTATCCGACTTTGTTAGACCAGGTAAGCTGCCTTTTTATTCGGCTTAACATGACACCAAATATGTCTAAATGTCTTAATAGACTGATTTATATGACTTAAGTTTATAGGACCAAACAACTGTGGCATCCTTAAAAAAAGACTGGTTCTGTTTATATGCAGATCAACGGTTGAATGATATTGTTGGCAGTGCATACTATGTTGCACCTGAAGTGCTCCATAGATCGTATAATGTCGAGGCTGATATGTGGAGTATCGGGGTTATAACGTATATATTATTATGTGGAAGTCGACCCTTCTTTGCTAGAACTGAATCGGGTATATTTCGTTCAGTGGTAAGAGCCGACCCGAATCTTAACTGCTCACCTTGGCCTTCCGTGTCTCTAGAAGCCAAAGATTTCGTCAAAAGACTCCTTAACAAGGATCATAGAAAACGAATGACCGCTTCCCAAGCTCTCAGTAAGATATATTTATCACTTAAAGTCCATCTTTATAGGGGCAGGTTCATTTGAGAACCGCACAACCAATGAATATTCATAATGAATATTCATGTTATTCATTATGAATATACAACATATGATGGGATCAAATGCATTTGCAGCTCATCAATGGTTGAGAGATGAAAACCATGATGTACCATTAGACATCCTGGTCTACAAGCTGGTGAAGTCGTATGTTCGAGCCACGCCTTTAAGGCGTGCAGCACTGAAGGTATTTATAAACGCGTAGCGAGGTCAAAACCGGAACTTTTTGTTTGATTTTTCATGCTTTTTTTCGAGTGTTGCAGGCTCTATCCAAAGCTTTGACCGAGGACGAACTGAGATACTTAAGTGCCCAGTTTAATCACTTGGAACCAAAAGATGGGTGTGTTTCTCTCGACAATTTCAAAACGGTTTGTTGCTGATGCTTCGACTTATAGTATTTTTGTAGCGATACGGATTAAATTCCGCTTGATCTTAGATATCCGATTCATATACGTGTTTGTTGACCTCATACGGAATAAACTTGCAGGCTCTTGTGAAACATTCCACTGCTGCAATGAAAGAATCGAAAGTCCTTGATATCTTGGACAAGGTAAAAGACACTACAACTAACGAAATCTGCTTTATAGGACGTCAAATATGTCCAAATGTCATAATAGACCGCTTTATAAGACGTCAAATATGTCCAAATGTCATAATAGACTGCTTTATAGAACGTCAAATATGTCCAAAATGTCATAATAGACTTTTTTATAGGACTTAAGTTTATAGGACCAAATAATTGTGCGTCAAATGCAAAAGTGTTACAATAAGTTGATAGGACGTTTTTGGGCAGATGACAAGTTTTTTAGGACACTTTTTAAATAAAACGTCTTATTAATTTTTTTATATGCCACAATTTGAAAAACTGTCTTATAAAAACAAGTATCATATATAAAAGTTAATAGGAATATATGATGTCTAAATACGTCCTAAAATCCTATTATTTGATCCTATAAAGCAGTCTATTATGGCATTTGCTCATTTAAACATATTTGGTGTCATATAAAGTCGATCTTGTTGTAATAACGCATCTTGATGTCTCTGTTTTTTACAACAACGTGTTTGACTTTACTATGTTTGACTCGAAATAACGACATTGAGGTTCAATAATCGCAGATGAAGCCCCTATCATACACTCAAATGACGTTTGAAGAGTTTTCGGCAGCTGCGATCAGCCCACATCAACTCGAGGGTCTTCAAGGATGGGAAACTATTGCAAATACGGCTTTTCAATACTTTGAACTCGAAGGAAACCGCACCATTTCTGTAGAAGCGTTAGCACAGGTGCCGCTTTAAACCTCTCTGCTCATACTACACTCTCAAATTTTACCAAATGGTAATCGGGCTAATGGTACCCGGGTCACTGGTGGAGACCGGGATGTTTTCATGTGTTGTTTCATATATGAAAAAGTAGCATGTGTGAAAATGAAGTGTTTAATAGAGTGTTGTTTTATATGTGAAACGTTTTTGGACTGCTTTTTCCACATACAAAACAGTCCTGAACGTTCACGTATGAAACAACACTGCATTTTCACACGTGTTATTTCATATGTGAAACAGGTTTGTAAGTTTGTACGATTTATCGGGTTTGTAAATGATTATGTGTCTATATATTATATACTTCAAAAATGTCGGGTTTTTTGAGTATGGTGTGGTGCAGGAAATGAACGTGGGTGAATCTGCTTACCCGACACTTAAGGATTGGATACGAAGCGGTGACGGAAAACTCAATTTTCTCGGATATACAAAGTTTTTGCATGGCTTGTCGATTCGCGGTTCCAACACAAGACAACAACAATAACATCGATGCGAACAAAATGTATTTTTATATCGATCATTGATGTTCATTCTTTCGTATACGAATTGTGTTGTAAGTTGGTCGATCGTCATGCCCAACAGTCGTCGGGTTTGACAAAGTCTGTTCGGAGTTCTAATTTTTCTGTTATTATAAGCCTAATTTCAGTCTTACAAGTTAGTCATGGAAAATTAACCATTCTTGATCACATGGAACACATGTACCCAATTCCCATTCATTCTTTCACATTATAACATCAAAAGTGTATGAAAACTTAACAAAAATTGAAAAACTGAGGAACACAACGGTCATATGGATCATACAAGTAATTGAAGATGTTTCTTGGTTTTTATGTATGTATAAATGTTACAAATTACTTGTATACATATGCACATGCCAATGCATATCCAGATGAACAGTTACCACCAGGGTGTTCCTCAGTTTTTTTATTTTTACGGTTTTCCTATAGATATATACACAACATAGATATATATATATATATACAAATATATATGTTACATTTGATCTTTTTTTCTTGTTCATATGGTTTATAACAATCAAAGTAGATAAATATACAAACCCATCTCCTAAAACTAAAAAAGAATAACACCCTAGATCAATAATTGAACCAGAGATCAGAAAAGATGGTATCTTTATCAATCTTTGAAGCAGCATATATGATGATGATGATAGTCATGATCATGATCAATCAAGCCTTGAACATTACAGAAGTCTTGGATATTGCAAGGGATGTTAATGGGACCTTGATGTTGGAATCCATACTCATCTTCAGCTTCCTTCAAGAGTTCCATGAACAATGGATGGTTCATGTACGTCACTGGTATTATAAACCTCTTCTGTTCTTCACCTTCATGCCCCACCATCACAGCTACATACCCTTTTGGTACATTCATCTTCTGTTCATCATCATCTTTCTTCATCACATCGTCATCATCTTTCTTCATCACATCATCATCATCATCATGATGTTGATGTTGTTGATGATGCAGATGGAAACTTAATAAATGTTCTCCAGAACCCATAATCAAGATTTCAAGAATATCAAAGACTCGTTCTTTTTTTGGGTTTCTGGAGGATGAGTGCAGAGATACATATACATATGTATGTATGTATGTATGTCTATATATATATATATATGGGGGGATAAGGGTAAAAGTGTAAATTAACGATTGGGGGTTGATTCCAGGATGGTATTCGACTTTGATTACACGCGAAGGAAAGAGGAAAAGGGGCGGGTTTTAACTGGACACGGAACCGGCCCAAGACTGTGTAAAGTCGGGTCGGGTGGGCTATTTGGTATTTTCCTAAAAAGAAGATTCATAAAGTCAAAATGGTTTTCTGCTGAAATATGTTTTTGCCACTTTAAAAAAGAAATTATGGTTTTTTTTTTCTTCTTGAAAAATATGTCTATTTTCTATTTTTATTTTATGAATTTTGGGCATTGGCTAAAAAGTGTGAAAAGAAAATCCCCATATGGTTGTGTATTATAATTATAACCCGAGCTTTAAGCGGTCACACATACTGAAAAGAAAAAAGAGACGTTTAAGGAATGACTATTGCATTACGTTAAAGGTTTAACAGATTCGGATTCTTGAATTTCAATCCCCAGAACAAACAAATAAAGCAAATATGCCAAAAAGCAGGAATTTAAATTGTAATTAATGATGCATAAGACTGACTGAGCCAGCACTCTTATTAAACTAGAGGACGTTAAATCAAGCAGAGGTCTCTTTGGTGTAAGATCTGACAGTGAAAGCCAAGCCCAAAATCATGAAGGGCACCAAAAACTGCAATATCTTGACAAATTCTGGAGTGTTTTCTGTATTGTAGATCTTACTAGTAGATAGAACGTATGCACGTTTTGCTGGAACGGTTGTTTTGTCTATCTCGCCAATGTAATATTTATCCATCAGAACTCTAGCATTATCACTGTGCCCCACATCCTCAAAATCCGTCGTCGCATCCTTCCCTGAAATATATATATATATATAATTCCATGCACCGAAAATACTAGTTAAAAAAAACAAACCTAGTAAATCTCACTTAGATAATGTGTATAAAGAAACAAGTACATTGAGCATATATCTTATAGCATTTCCAATGGGTTATAAGTAAAAAGTAGTACTTAAAGCATCTCCAACGGTTTCTCCAAAATGAAGATTTTAGGCAATTTTTGTTCCAAGAGATTCTCCAAAACGGAGAAATAGGAGATAGAGTGTAGATTTCTCAAAAAATGATTATCGAAAGAGAGAGAAATGATTTTTTATTGTATCTCACCTATAAGAAACATTAAATTGAAATGTTTAGGAGAGAGAGAAATAATATTTTATTAAATACATAGAATATTTTAATAATAATTAATGATATAATCTCTAAAATGGGAAATCTGTTGGAGATGGATGTAGTTTTTTTCATGAAGATTTTGACTTTTGGTTCTCCATTTTAGAGAAGAATCTATTGGAGGTGCTCTTATAAATACATAGAACACAAAATGCATATATGTGAGAGCATCTCCAATGGAAGGTTTTTATAAGCAAAAAGCTACTTATGAGAACTTCCATAAGTCACCAACATCTTTGGAGTTCTTACCTTGAATTTTGTGCGAAATGACATTTTATTAGTTTTTGATTTTTATATCCATATTATTGATGTTGAAATAATACATGGGACCCACAAAATGATGTTCTTATTAGTCACTATCATTATGGAGTTTTATGGTAATTCTTAATTTGTTGAGTTGACCATGTAACCAAAACAAGTGCAAAAATGAGGTTCTTTTAAGTCACTCCATTGGAGATGAGAGGAAGAAAATCTAAGACTAGTGTACAACAAACAAGTAGATAGAATCATACAAAGGTAGACAAGAGAAATATTGAATTGCAAAAAACTTGTAATACTAATAAGTAGCGGGAGTTAACATACCCGTTGCTGCTAGCAAAACTTCGTCACCTCCAGGGTGATCGTCCATAAAGGGGGTCACATCATAAACCTGACACGGTTTTAGGTAAGTAAGCCAATGGCATATGGAACAATGGTATTATAGCATAGAGACAAATTGAGTTGCAGGCAAATGGTGTTGAGATGTGAGGATGGAATGTACCAAAATCTATCCCTAATTCAATTTGATCAAATATTTGAGTACATTTGTGTCACATTGTGTTATAATGTAACTATTATAAGATCAAGAAGTACTCAAGTGATGCCAAATTTGGCAATTTTTTCCATCTTTCAATAAGTAGGTGAATTTTTGGCATGGATGGCTTTCTAAGTGTCGGTTTTACACAAGTAAACATTTGGCGCAATGCAAGTAAAATTGTAAATTGGTCTCTTTCCCTCTTCTGGTTCCAGGTTGCGAGATGGTTTCCATCATTTTTTTTTTGAAGTATATAATATTTATATACGGCAAATGCAACAATTAAACTCACACACCTTCCTCACCTTTGGTGAGGTTTGAACCCCTGACGTCCTACCGCTAGGCCAAATGCCCTTTGGTATGGTTTCCATCAATTATTAACTGATAGTCAACTATGTAAGTGGTTTATCTTGGAAACAGTAATCTATCGTATCATTTCTTAGGGTTGGTTCCGGAGAGAAGTTGAGGGTAACGTGAGAAGTGGTTATCAACCATTGGATGAGAAATGAATGCACATTAGGATAAGATGCACCGAGATAAATCATAAGATGCACCCGATCAATTCCCTTCTAACCTGCAATTCATGAGAGGGCATTTGATTAAAAGTGATCAAGGGTTCAGATCCACTTCTCACGCTTCTCAAGTTAAAGTCAACTTCTCACACGATTCTTCGCCTCATTTCTTAACCCTCTCTTTTTCGGGTAATGTAGGAACATTCCTCTTGGCGCACAGAGTAGAGAAGGTTAGAAATACCCACAGACACATGCACACACAAGGTTAGTAATCAATAGTTAATTAATGTTGCAGCATTAAGACCTATTATTAAGTAGATCTATTTCCAGGGCCACTAGAAAAGATTAAGAAACTGGAATCAGAAAGGACCTTCTAACAAATTCCAATTGGTGTTATGCTATTGTTGTTTACCCTTGAGGTAGTAAGACAATGTTATTGTGCAAGAGTTGAATCAATATATATGACATCAAAATGGTGATGGATGATAGAGCACACTCCAACAGAAGCCAATAAATGCTTAGGGATATAAAGTGTTCATTGAGAAAGTCCTTTAGCGTAAATGATTTAAACATTTTCACCTATTGATTAAAACTAATAATATTTTGACAAGGTTGACTTGAATAGTGGCGACCTTGAATATTAAGCGACCTATTGCTGCAACTTTTTCTTATAAGTTAATGATTTTTATGTGGAAAAGCTTGGAGAACAAATGCCAAATGGAAATGAAGCAAGTTAGTGTTACCAAAGTCAAGCCACACCGCAGAAGATCAATGTTTTTTCTGCACCTTGGGACTGTTTGCAGCAGATATTACTGCTTTAAGGGATGACTTACAATGCTAGATTGCATAATCTATCCTATTTTCACTTGATTATGGAAGCATATAGACCAAGCTGGTGAGTGCGGAAACGTTTTCACACAATGATTTATTATAAAACCCTTGTGTCCTTGTAAATTCTTCAAACAGCACCAAATAAATACATAATTGCAGGTCAAATGCATCACGACATTGTGCTTCTAAATTGTCCACAATTCAAATCAAATTGAATTTATAATCGAAAACCAACACTCAGCATCAAAAACTTTAGAGAATCTCTCGGTTAAGGATTACTAACTCTTGTTATAAATTCTTCTAATACACACCCATCCCTACTTAGTTATACCATGTAATGCCAATTCACATAATATTTAACTAATGCATTACAGTAGCCAACTGCTAAGTGGTAACATTGAACTCAACAAGCTACAAACCCTCACAATCAAACACGATCGAGTTGAATAACGAGATGATAAACATTAAAACCCACAAACACAGTGCAGAATCAGCAAAATCGAAATCAAATCAGAAAACATGAGATTGAGACCTTTCCGGAGATGATAAGCCAACAGTCTTTAGTTTTGTTGTGCTTAGCGACATCACCAAAAACGAAAGTTTTCTGATCTGAAGCCATTACTATATCTGCCACTTCACAAACAACATCACAACAAAATCAACATAACAACGATTTCAAATCTGGAAATCAAGCCAATCTAACAAAACAGAGAAGATTTAGGAGAAATCAATCCGCTTACAATCGATGGAGCGACGATGCCTTGGCAACACACACTCTGTCTCCCTTGGATGCTACTGGACTTGTTTACACCGAAGCGGGTAGAAGCCATGGGAGGACATTGGGTGTTATTTATACGTGAATAGCTTGCAGCACGCTCATTTTGACTCAATCCCAGCCCCCCTCCATATATATTATTTAACCCTTTTTTAATATATATATATATATATATATAAAAAATTACGTTTTATATATATAAAATAAATATTATATATTGATTATTAATGAATAATACGCGGTATTATAGTGGAATTGGACCTATAAAAATAAAATATCATATTTAATTTTTTTTAAATAAAAATTATTTTTTTAATAATAACAAGGTGTATAAATCTTTTCCAAAAACAAGGTTATAAATAAAGTCGTAATTAGGGGGTTGAGAGGGTTATGTAACTGGAACGCCATCCTTGAAACCGAATGATAGGCGTGTGAATTAGGATACGACAAAATAAATGTTGTTAGATTGGTTTTTATTTTTCATATTAAAATAATCTAAATCACTAATCGGGAACGAGACAAAGGGACTGCTTGGTTGGTTTTTGTTAGTCCCAGATGGCTATAACAAGTATTGTAGAAGGGGGGGTTGAATACAATACTCAAAATTTTCACAATTTTAATTCTTTATATTGAAAATCGTTCAACAAGAATTACACATAGAAACTTAAGACTGTTGCGGAAAAGAACATATAAAATCTATTCTAACAATCTTCACAAAGTAATACTGAAAACTAAATAACTTCTAAAACACAAAGATAGAAAGCTGTAAAGTTTAAAGAGAGAGATGAACAGAATATCTTGAACACATAGATGTCTTCAAGAGATTCAAGGGATTCCAGGTATAACGTCTGCACTTAGAGAGATCACCCAAAAGTCTCCTTTGCAAGAAGTCTTCTTCTTCTTTATATAGTGATAATGGGTGTACCAAGCATTATATGCTTGGGACACTTGTCATCACCATATTTGTTGACTTCTGAAAAGTTGATCTATCACTATCACATTTTCCTTGAAATAAGGTATGGAAACCATGCTGAGGAAGACTTTAGCTGAATATAAATAAAATGACAGATGGTCACTTTTATCTGGCAATAGATATTTTCCCATAATAGCTGATCTTTCTTGATGTGTCTTCCAAGACAAAGTTTCTTGAGACTTGAAATATTTCTTCAAAGAAAGCATTTGACAAACAAGTCCACCGAATTTAAACAAATATCTTCGGTAGAAATCTTGACAAATTTGTTTTGTCACAAAACAAATTTCTTTCTCATTTTGTCTTATTATGTCTCTCATTTTTGTCTTCTTTTGCTTCTCAAAATCTCTTTCAACAAATGCACCACCGAAGAAAGGTTGTAAGATTTCTTCCAAGACAAAATGAATTTGCTTCTCATTTTGTCTTATTATGTCTCTCATTTTGTCTTCTTTTGCTTCTCAGATTTTCTTTCAAGAAAAGCACCACCGATGGAAACTCGAGAAACTTTCAAAGATGACATATTTTCCAAGCATTTGTCTTTCAAAGATGACACATCTTCCAAGAAGCATCTTTGAAAACTTTTGTTGACACATCTTCCAAGTAAACATCTTTGAGACTTTGTAGGAGTTCCCACCAAATATAGACTTTCAATTGTGGGAACTTCTTGGCCGAAATATAGAAGAATTTCGGTGGAGAGATGTGTCCATCGCAATTTCGGTGAACAATGACTTGTATTTTTGTTGAGAAGAATCTTCTATTTTCCACAAGTAGAGAATCTTCAAGCTTGGTTTCGGTTGATCTTCGACTTCACCGAACAGTTGCTATTTTGTACAAGTCATTTAAAGAACCAAACTAAAATATTCTAAGTAGAGATTTTAGGGAAAACATCGGTGAGTCAATTTCAAATCTTTGGTGACCCAACAGTTTTCCATTAAAACATGTATGGATAAATTTGGATGTATGGATTAGGGATGAGATCGGGACCGGACCGGTACCGAATTTTTTTGGGACTAAAAAGTAAGAGCAAAAACCGAACCATATGTACCGGTTCGGTTTCGGTCTCAGGACGAGAAAATCGGTGTTAGGACCACTTAGGACCGAAAATTTGAAAAAGTATCAAAACCAGTTGCAAACCAAAATATTATTATTATGTTTGAAATGTGTATCAAAACCAACCCAAACAATCAAAAGTTCAACAATATTCGGTATTATTTTAGGGTTTTTCTTTTCCATTTTGTTCGTTTAAGAGATGATATATCTTGATTAGAGAAAGATAATGTTAGTTTATTTGAAAGATGATATGCATACTTACGAAATTTAAAAAACATTGTCTATTAATATTCCGGTTCGATTTCAGGATTTTTCGGGAAACTCCCGGTACCGAATACCAAATCCC
The DNA here is from genome assembly GCA_033807775.1 of Saussurea involucrata. Classification (NCBI taxonomy): domain Eukaryota; kingdom Viridiplantae; phylum Streptophyta; class Magnoliopsida; order Asterales; family Asteraceae; genus Saussurea; species Saussurea involucrata. The sequence continues at coordinate 942,493 of CM066319.1, read as the reverse complement.
GAATCCTGGTTTTTTCGAATACTTGGAACCAAAAACCGAACCGATTACATGGCACCGGTTCGGGTCCGGTTCGGTTCTGGTAAATGGTACTCGAGGCTCATCCCTGGTATGGATTAACTAAAATTGTTGTTTGTTTGTTGTACTTAATACATCGTCTGAATGATGAAAATGACCATTTTACCCTTTTATTTATTTCTTGTCCTAAAAAATACCAAAACAATCAAGAACATCAAACCCATAAATAAAGACCAAACCATACTATATTGTTGCATCAAACCCAAAGAATCAATTGATTATTGATCTCCTAATACTAGGAGATAAGAAAACAAACCATTATCCTTATGTTTACATTTGGTCTATTGATCTCCTAATACTAACAGATCAAGAAAACAAAATCCATTAAAGAACATAACACTAACAAACCAAAATAGGTCTACAACTGAGTAAAAAACCAAAATGAACAAATGATTAGAACAATAAAAAACCAGTCTCCACTTTCAAAAACCAAAAAACCAAAATGAACTAATCAAGAACAATAAAAAAACCATCTGCACTTTCAAATTTGAACAAATGATTAGAAGCAAAATGAAGAACCAAAATGAGAGGTTTGAGAGATTCAAGAGGGGAAAAAAGAAAAAATTCCCAAAGTCACAGTGGCCAAACCTTCCTCTTTAGACCTAGGAAAAAGAGAAATCACGAAATCCATCCCTTTTGATATAGATTTTCCAAACTCATCTACGTAGAACCCTAAAAATACCATTCGATTCATAATCAATTTCCAAACTCAGGGCCTCAATAGGGGTAACGACTTTGCCTTTCAAACCCAGGGCCTCAATAGGAACCATCCTTTTATATTTACCTCTCAAACCCAGAGCCTCAACATGGAGGAAAAGGACGTGGATCTGTTGACGGAGAAGGAGAAAAGCCAGTGCGACGATGGGGAGGAGCAGAGAAGAGGGAGCAAGGAGACGACCGGGTGAACCGGGGAGGAGGCAATGCAACGATGGTGAGGAGGCGAAGAGCAGAGAGGAGGGGAAGAACCCGTGATTTTCAAAGGGGTAGAATGGAGAATGGGATGTCTGTATGCATAAGGGTCTTATCTAAAAACTTAATCGGTAAAGTCACTATTAAATCATTAAGCCACTTTCAAACACCATGTTATGGTTGAGCGAATAAGATGAAGAGCTCATTAAGCCACTTCCAAACAGGCCCTAAGACCGAGACCATAAGGGGAACTTTTTTATGTGTTTAATGAAATAAATGATAATAGTCTATATTATATTATAAAATATTTAAGACAAAATCTTAAAAACTATGTTTTATGAATTAAGTATTATTTATATTCACAAAAATCAAGATCATAAATTAATTGTGTATGTATACAACTTTTTTAAGTTGTATGTTTAAATTTACATAACAAATTGATAAACATAAATAAAAACAGAGTAAACATCTCATTTTAGATATACAAAATATAAAATATGATTAAAATCTAACATAATACATAATTATATCTACATGAGGGTATCTCAAACAAATTCTCCACAAAAATCTAAAATGGATAATGAAAATCAAGAAATTCTAAAACTGCATTCAACTACAACTTTTCCATTTTGAAGATTACAACATTTATTATATTATTAAAATATTTTATAATTTAATAAAATATTATTATTTTTCTTTATAAACATTTAACTTCAAGAGCTAATATAATAATAATAAATTGTTTCTCTTTCCGTTAAATCATATTTATGAAGTTTTCCAAATTTTGAATTTTTCAAAACCCCACTCCTACGTTCTCCGTTTTAGAGAAAAAATTGGAGGATCTATTAGAATTTTTCTTTACCCAAAATACTCATTTTCTACGTTTTAAAGAATATGTAATAGACGCTCTAAAAACTCTATCGATTGTAATTTCAATTTAGGAAATCCCCATCATTTGAATTTGATCGTCTTTGTCTATAACAACCGTTAAGAGCATCCGATCATTTAAAGGCCATTTTAGTATTTTCTTTTTTATTAAAACTAAATATTAGGATATTTGAAAAATATAAAGAACAACAAAAACCATAAACCATTGCCTCCAGCACCCTCTATTCTAAGGGTCCGTTTGGTTTGCAGGAATGTAATGGATTTGAGAGGATTTGGATTTCAAATAATTCACAATCCAAATCCTCCAAATCGAAATCCCTATGTGAAATCCAATCAATTTCATTCCATTACTACAAACCAAACGGACCCTAAGTTTTCTATTATAATTCGTCATCTTTTGCTCAAGTTTGATCCTCCTTAAAAAAAGCTGTTTGAATAAAGAAATTAGGGAAATTAACCAAAATACCCTAAGTTCAAGTCAAACTTACCAAAATACCCCAAAAAATAAAAAACTTACCAAAATGCCATAAATTTCCGCGGTGAGAGCCCTCTATAGCGGGCAGGGACTGAAAGTGAAAATTTTTGCAAGATTATTTACACTTCCAGTACCCACCGCGGGCCGTCAGGGACTGAAAGTGTAAATATATCTTGCAAAAAATTTCACAATTGGTCCCTGACCGCGATCACGGACGCCATAACGCGGGAATTTATGGCATTTTGGTAAACTTTTTATTTTTTAGGGTATTTTGGTAAGTTTGACTTGGACTTAGGGTATTTTGGTTAATTTCCCAAGAAATTATGGTCTTTTCGTATAAATGAATTACATGGTTGGTCAATATGGTTTACACTTTTTATTAAGCTTTTATTGGGTTGGGCCCACAATCATAATAGTTACAAAAATTGGGACACGAGGTTCACATTTTTCCTCGCCTTGAGTTCACCCCGAAAGCAAGAAGATTTGCAAATTGTTTTTATTTTTTATTTTTATTAAAATATACGGGTTTTCAAAATAATTAGGGTGCGTTTGGTACGCAGACAAGATAAAACAGAACAGGACGGGACAGAACTGAACAAAATAACTGTTTAGCGTTTGGTAGACAGAACTGAACAGAACAGAACAAATAATATTAGATAAAATACAAATGAATAAAATATAAAATAGAACATGTATTTGATGTTTTAGAAGACAATTAGATTTTACTTTAAGGTTATATTGGTAAAACATAACGCTGTTCTACCTTGTTCCAACTTGTTCCATGGGGTGGGGGTGGAACAGGCCTGTTCCAGGCTATTTGTAACACCCTCAAATTTGGAAAGAGCAACTAACTTTAATTTCAATAAAATAACCTAAATAGGATAAAATCTTTTCTACAAACCATCTTTGAAAATACCTCAAAAATTTAAACATCGCGACTTCTACAATTAACAACTCAAGACGGGTGTTACCTAACACAATACAAGTTGCTAATCCCAAATAAATGCGTAAGACTTCACTAAGCAATTCAATTTTCGTGCACTCTACTAGCACTCATCAATTCACAGTGTAGCTAAAGCTATTCCCAACCTGAACCTGTTGCACATGCCGACAAATAAAAAGGTTAGGCTAACGCCTAGTGAGTTCAAGAGTTTACATCATGATCAAATAATTTGTTACACAAAAGGTTTCAACGTAAATCATGATTTTCCGAAAAAGGATTTGAGTAAAGTACGTCCAACACCCATTTTTCAAATGCATGCAAATTCCGTGACGAAAGCTTCCAATGAAAATCATTTCCCAGCAATAGACTCAAGTCTAAAACTCACTCAAGATGTAAATAATTATTAAAACCTCAATATAATATTAATGCGAATAAAACTCCAATATTCGAAAGTGTCTAACCAAGGATGAGACATAAAACGCCACTCATAATTCATGGGAAGAACCATCCCTACGCGTATAAAACAATGCTGACACATGGATAAACAAAATACCCAAAACAACACCATTCGGTGACGGGGGAGACCCGATTCCATCGAATGTGGCGTAAGCACAAGTTAAACCACAATTAATAAACACTAGTAAGCTTTATGGATGGGGCACACATGACATCAACCAAACTAGGTCTTTAGTCAATCTTAGACATCAACCATTCTAGGTCTTTAGTCCATCTTAGACATCAACCATACTAGGTCTTTAGTCCCTCTTAGACATCAACCATACTAGGTATTTAGTCCATCTTAGACATCAACCATTCTAGGTCTTTAGTCCATCTTAGACATCAACCATACTATGTCTTTAGTCCCTCTTAGACATCAACCATACTAGGTCTTTAGTCCATCTTAGACATCAACCATACTAGGTCTTTAGTCCAAACCACCAAGTTCAATCCGGTTTGATCTTTACCTTGGAAACCCACCATCCAACACAAGCTTACTCGGCTTGAACATTTATACATGACCTCAAAAGAACAACCAATGCATTCAAATCATGTAATTCTCTAATACAATGCAATTCATGCAAAACATAACCCAAGCCCACGTCGATCTTATCAAAACCGGGAAACGCCCTCAAGACCCAAGGGAGTCCAAGTCCGAGCCTGTTGGGTCATCAAGATTTGAAGATGACCTCATGATCTCCTTTTATACTTTGAAAAACATTTTATACTTAGAGAAATTTTGGATGCATGGTTCTTTGTAATGGCTTGTACAAGATATCAAATGTTTGGTGAAGTCAAAGATCAACCAAAGTCAAGATTAAAGATTCTCTCATTGTGGAAGTGAAAGATCTTTTCTCAAACATACAAGTCATTGTTCACCGAAATTGTTCTCACAATTTCGGTGGTATTTCCACCGAAACTTCTCTCTATTTCGGCCTAGTCTCAAAGAAGCTTTTCCCAAAGATGATGTCATATATCTCAAAGATGATGTCACATATCTCAAAGATGTGTCACATATCCCAAATGACATTTCGGTGGGACCTCAAAGAAGCTTCAAAGATGTTTTCTCCAAAGATGTGTCACATATCTCAAGTTTCCATCGGTGGTGCTTTTCTTGAAAGAAAATCTGAGAAGCAAAAGGAGACAAAAGTGAGAGACATAATAAGACAAAATGAGAAGCAAATTCATTTTGTCTTGGAAGAAATCTTACAACCTTTCTTCGGTGGTGCATTTGTTGAAAGAGATTTTGAGAAGCAAAAGAAGACAAAACTGAGAGACATAAGAAGACAAATTGAGAAGATATTTTCTACATGGATAAAGTGACCTTCTGTCTTATTATCCATTTTCAGCTAAGGTCCCTGTTATCTGCTCAAGCTACTCTGTCTGCACCTAGTAAAAGGTGACAAGGACTTCACAACTTTCCAGAAGTCAACATCCTCAGCAAGTGTGAAGATGACAAGTGTCTCAAGCATTCAATGCTTGCACACTCCTTGTCACTATAAAAGGAAGAGCTCTCCATACTGAAATACACACATCTTGAGAGACTTTGAAGATTACTGTGAGCTCTTGATATTCTACGCAAACTGGAAGAATTCTCTAAGTGCAAGAATTTCCAGTTTGCTTGAAAAACTTTATAGCTTTGTTCTAAGTGTTCTTAGTTATTTTGTTGTATACTTTGTGTAAGATTGTTAGAATAGTTTATCTGTTCTTTTCCGCAACAGTCTTAAGTTTTCTATGTGTAATTCTTGTTGAAAGATTTTCAATAAAAGAATTAAAATTGTGAAAATTTTGAGTATTGTATTCAACCCCCCCCTTCTACAATACTTGTTATAGCCATCTGGGACTAACAAGTGGTATCAGAGCAGAAAGTTTAATTCCATAAACTTGATCTGCGATGGCTGCCTCTTCTTCTTCTACTGTTGAAAACTCTTTTCAAAATAACTTTTCTGAAAATGGCTCCATTTCAAAACCTCCTAAGTTCAATCCCAACAACTTCTCTTTGTGGAAAAGCCGCATGATGTTGTTCATGGAAGGAGTGGATACTAGATATCCAACCATTCTCCAAGAGGGACCCATTATCCCCAGAGTTTGGGCTCGCTATGAAACGCAGAGGCCGGGTAAAGAAACCATGGAAAAAGGTGATTCTGATGATTCGTCTGATGAAGAAAAATCTGCTGCTACTGGTCGTTACATTCTTAAAAATCCTAAGAAATATACTGATGAGGAAAAACGACTTGTGTCTCTTGATTCTAAAGTTAGAACTATCATTGCTCTCTCTCTTCCTGATGAAGTGTACCACTCTCTGGTAAATCTCTCTACTACCAAAGAGATGTGGTCCACTCTGTGTGTTTTGTACGAAGGTACAAATGAAGTTAAAAAGAGCAGAAAAATTGGTTTTGTTAGAAAATATGAACTCTTTTCTTATGAGAAAGGAGAATCTCTCTCCAACTACTATAATCGCTTTAACAGTCTTCTTAATGACTTAAAGCTGTTAGGTAGAGTGTATGACAATGAGGAAGTCCTGTGCAAATTTATGGACTGTCTTCCCGATTTTTGGGAAAATATTTGTACTTGTATAAAGACAACCAAGGATCTTGATCATATGCCTCTTACTGTTCTTTATGGTACTCTTTTCAACTATGAGCAGACGAAACTGCAAAGGTTTATAAAGAACTCTTCTCTAGCTCTCCTGAGTGACTCTTCCAAAAAGACTAAGTGTTTTCCAAAAATCACCTACCCATCTGACTCTGACCATAATAGTCAAGAAGATCCCAATGATCATTCAGAAGCATATCTTAGTGATGCTAAGGATGAATGTGAGGAAACTTCAGCTGATAAATTATCTGATGAAATGGCCATGTTGGATGGGCACTCTAAATCCAAATCTCATCTCTCTTCTGGAAAATCTAAGTTCGATAGAAATTCATCCTCTTCTCTCTCCAAACACTCTCCTTTGGATAAATCTAATGAGGAATGTTTTAACTGTGGTAAAAAGGGTCATTTTGCTTCTGAGTGTAAAAGTAGAAACCTTGAAAGACTTAGAAGTGCTTCCCACCGATTTTCCAAAAATTTCAGCCAATCTTCCTCTTCTGCAAATTTTGACCGGGCTGAAAGATACAAGGAGAAATACAAGAGAGAAAAGGAAAGAAATGAAAGACTTGTCAGAAGAGGAAAGGGTCTGCCTGCTAAATCTTATGATTTGGCAGATGAACCCACATCTGAAAGCGAATGACTCCTCAACTGCTCTTGTATCAGCTAAGTGCTTCTTCTACTCTTCACAGGTACATACTATGTGTTTTATCTATCTTTTATGAATTCTCTTATTTCAAACTCTTTTGCTATGTGTTCATAATTTCTGCCATCACATCTGAAAACATAAATTTTGGAAATTTTATTTGGCTAGTCTCTGGGTGTTGTTTCTGTCTTAAAAGGAAATCCTCCAAAATTTTTCCAAAAATAACTTTATGACTTCTCATACCGATTTTCTTCTTAAATCTGTGAGTTTCAAAATGTCCAATTCAAAAGAAAGGATTTATGTACTCCCAATTTTTGAAATATGAATTCTATGTGATGCACCCCCATTCTTTGTTATCTCTTCAAAATCTTTGAGCAAAAGTTAGGAAAAATGTCAAGTTTCTAAAAGGAACTCTCTTTATAGAAAATGCTATATCTGTGGTGATATTTCTCATTTTGCCAAAGACTGTGTGAAATAAAGAATTATTCTGAGTGATATAAATTCTTGTCATTCTTTTTCTTCTAACCCAAAAGGACCCACCTTCAAAATGGGTACCTGGAAATTAAATTCTTTGTGATTGCAGATTTTGAGCTGGGCAGATGGATCTATGTGAACAAGTGAGAAAGTTGACAAAACCTTCAAGATCTCCTTGTTTTTGAAAAGCCTCCCAGTTCTCATCTTACTGCTCTACCCACTAAAGAATAGGCGTTGTTTAGGATGCATTGGTTTAGGGTATTGAAATTATTATTATGATTATTATATTATTATTATTATTATTATAAATATGTATATATATACATACTTTCGGTTTCACCGATGTGTATATATATATATATTAAAATAATAATAAATAATAATAATAATAATTTAATAAAACTAATTACTAATTTCTTCCACCAAAATACTTTCTTACCATGCAATCTCACGACCACCGAAAAGTACAAAATCTGGTATCACCTTTTCTTAAAACCACCAAAATTGAATTTCATCCACCGAAATTCAAATTTCATCCACAATTTTTTTTTTTTAAACCATTTCCCCATTCTTCACCGAATTCATTTTTCTCTTTCACCGAATCTTGTTCACCAAATTTCTTTTCCACCCTTCTACCCTTATTTTCTGCTGAGAAGAAACCCAACCAGCCCACACCGATTTTCTTTCCACCAAAAATCTCATTTAAACCCTTCTCACATCCATAAACTTTTCTTTCTTTTTGTGGCCACCTTTATTTATTCACCCTCCTCTTCTATTTTTTAAACCCTTCTAAATTCGGTACAATCCTTCAAACTCCTCGGTGGAATCCTCACACCGATCCACCACCGAGTCTACACCGATCCACACCGATTCCACACCGAATCTCCACCGATCCACCACCTCAAATCCCTCCACCGATCCACCACCTCAAATCCCTCCACCGATCCACCACCTCAAATCCCTCCACCAATCCACCCACTACAAACTCTTCTACAGATGTCACCCCAAATCCTCAAACTCAATCTTTTTGGGTCATCAAATTGGAAGATGAAATTCCAATCTTTTCTTCACTTTGAAGATTTTCTCCATAATGTCTTAGAAGTTTTACTACTGATTTTCCACCGAAAATCCTACCGAAAATAGCCAATTTTCGGTGGACTCTCCTTCATTTTCGGTGGAAAAGCAAAAAAAAAAAAAAAAAAAAAAAAAAAATATCCTACCGATTTTCCACCGAAAATAGCCTATTTTCGGTGGATTTTGCTCAATTTTCGGTGGAAAGGTAAAAAAAAAAAAAAAAAATCCTTCCGATTTTCCACCGAAAATAGCCAATTTTCGGTGGATTTTCCTCAATTTTCGGTGGAAAGTCAAAAAAAAAAAAAAAAAAAAAAATTGTCTTGGTTCTGGCCGATCTTTTCATTTTCTCTTGGTGTTTTTCCTACGTCGGCCGCTGAGGGGGAGAATTCATCTGAGGGGGAGCAACATAAACCCTCAGTACTCATATACAGCGACCAACTTGAAAAAAATGAGGAAATCAACGGACCGGTCAAGGGGGAGCACTTCAGTCCGGGCGGATCTAACTGAGGGGGAGAAACACAAAGACCGTCTGATCTAACTGAGGGGGAGCAAAACAAAGACAAAGGATGCTGATGCTAAACATGAAAAGATGCCAAGATGCAACAGTTGGGCAGAAGTATCCTAAGGCTGCTGATCAAAATGAAGAATCCTCAAGCCAGACACAAGTTTCAACTCGCCCCTCCAAAGATGCAAGTAATATTCATTCTGTTTATACTGTTTATACTTCTTTCCTTTTCCTTTCGATTATTTGTACAGCTATACCTCTTTATTTTTTCTTATATGTAAATATCATATATACATACACACAAAAAAAAAAGGACTGTGTGAAAAAGAACCCAAAAGAGTAAAGAAGGGTCAACTTGCATTATTCACTGTCTTACTCATGTTTTTCTAAGTATGGATGTCATCATCAAATAGGGGGAGATTGTTGGGTCATCAAGATTTGAAGATGACCTCATGATCTCCTTTTATACTTTGAAAAACATTTTATACTTAGAGAAATTTTGGATGCATGGTTCTTTGTAATGGCTTGTACAAGATATCAAATGTTTGGTGAAGTCAAAGATCAACCAAAGTCAAGATTAAAGATTCTCTCATTGTGGAAGTGAAAGATCTTTTCTCAAACATACAAGTCATTGTTCACCGAAATTGTTCTCACAATTTCGGTGGTATTTCCACCGAAACTTCTCTCTATTTCGGCCTAGTCTCAAAGAAGCTTTTCCCAAAGATGATGTCATATATCTCAAAGATGATGTCACATATCTCAAAGATGTGTCACATATCCCAAATGACATTTCGGTGGGACCTCAAAGAAGCTTCAAAGATGTTTTCTCCAAAGATGTGTCACATATCTCAAGTTTCCATCGGTGGTGCTTTTCTTGAAAGAAAATCTGAGAAGCAAAAGGAGACAAAAGTGAGAGACATAATAAGACAAAATGAGAAGCAAATTCATTTTGTCTTGGAAGAAATCTTACAACCTTTCTTCGGTGGTGCATTTGTTGAAAGAGATTTTGAGAAGCAAAAGAAGACAAAACTGAGAGACATAAGAAGACAAATTGAGAAGATATTTTCTACATGGATAAAGTGACCTTCTGTCTTATTATCCATTTTCAGCTAAGGTCCCTGTTATCTGCTCAAGCTACTCTGTCTGCACCTAGTAAAAGGTGACAAGGACTTCACAACTTTCCAGAAGTCAACATCCTCAGCAAGTGTGAAGATGACAAGTGTCTCAAGCATTCAATGCTTGCACACTCCTTGTCACTATAAAAGGAAGAGCTCTCCATACTGAAATACACACATCTTGAGAGACTTTGAAGATTACTGTGAGCTCTTGATATTCTACGCAAACTGGAAGAATTCTCTAAGTGCAAGAATTTCCAGTTTGCTTGAAAAACTTTATAGCTTTGTTCTAAGTGTTCTTAGTTATTTTGTTGTATACTTTGTGTAAGATTGTTAGAATAGTTTATCTGTTCTTTTCCGCAACAGTCTTAAGTTTTCTATGTGTAATTCTTGTTGAAAGATTTTCAATAAAAGAATTAAAATTGTGAAAATTTTGAGTATTGTATTCAACCCCCCCCCCCCTTCTACAATACTTGTTATAGCCATCTGGGACTAACAGAGCCACCAACTCAAAAGATCAAGTGATCGTTTATCAAAATCAACTCATGCAAATAAAGTATGTCGAATCCACATTATGCAAACACATGCTCCGATGCATGATTATCTTACAACCCCTTCATCGCTACTTTCCCAATGAAGTTAAATCATATATGCATATACATGTATGCGTGTACGTATATGCCTATCTTTTATAATTTATTAATGCATAAAACCCGCCATGGTTCGTTAGACACAATGTATTAAGAATACAAAATCATCAAACGGTCTTCACATATAAGGTCAAACACTCAAGGAGACACATACTCACATAAAACGCAATTAAGCACATAACACATCCAAAGCTCCACCTCGAGCTACTAAAACTGGCAAACACTCAAAAGACTCATTTGAGTATAAATCAAGCCTTTAAAGGCCAAAATAAACGTTTGGCTAAATACGTGTTGCTCACACGGTTACGTAAACCAAAATACATCGTTTCCTAAAATCTTTACCCTTTTAATTTCTCAATTGGCCATCGGCCCAAAATAAAAGGTTTACAACTCCCAAAATATTCATACGGCCAAGATTGACCCAAAACCCCAACTCACACGTTCACATTTTCAAAATGTAACATATCATAATTATTGCACAATCACAACAAACACTAAAATTGTATTTTGACCAAATAACTTTCACTTATGCAATAAATTAACAAAACCTCTTTCACTCGTGATTTATTCATTAATCACTCAAAATCCCCAAACGTGGGTGTTTTAACAAGACTTGTAAAGCTCAACACTTTGATTAAACCAAGACCCACTAAATAACTCAACAAGGGATAATTTCATATAAAACACACAAATACTTTAAAATAAACATTTTGGCATGTACAACGTTTTCACAAATCAACTTGAACTTACCTTGCTAGATTAGGTTAAATCTAGATTTTCCTAAACGTAAGCTCCTTTGATGCAACACGAATCCTTAATACTCGATATTAAAAAAACCTAACTTTGAAAATATTAAGTAAGACGAGCATACAAGAATGCTAGAAAGTAAATATGGGAACTCTGCTTTTCTACTTTGCATGCTACATTTTGGTGGTTTAGAAGTGATTGTCTACCAATTACGTGTAGAACTCTAAGTATAAATCTAGATATCTACAAATAAACTTCCAACCACATAAACCTAATAAAAATGCGGATTCTTCTAGAATATGCTCGAGTTTCGTTCGTCTTTCTAGAAGATTTTACCATACTCTTAAATGCTTTGGAATATTGCAACTTCTAAAAAAGCCTTTATTTATAAAAGAAAAACATGTGGTTTATAAGACAACAACTAATTTATCAATTGCTTTGTCATTTAGGGTGCATTTGGTACACAGACAGGACAAGACGGGAAGGGACAAGACAAAACAACTGTTCAACATTTGATAGGACAGAATTAGACAAAACAGAGTCCGTCCCAATCTATCATTTCCACTGTATCAAACGCACCCTTAATAAAAACGTCCAAATCCGTTCTATGTACCAAACGCATCCTCTACAAAAATGTGGGAAAAATATACCGAAGAAATATAATCCGCACAATGTGGGAAAAATGAATCCACGTGACAAACATTGATTGGCCGGTCTTCAAACTCTCTTTCTACTCCACTCAGAGAGGAAAGTACCCTTTTAATTTTATTTTGCCAAAATATGCGTTTACATTTTAACGAACCCTGTGGTTCCTCCAACAATTCACCACAGGGGGAGGAGTCTGTTGGTCAACCCCATTCTGCGACCACTGACGATCCTCCTTCATGGCTAAATCCACCACCGCCGGCAGCATCTCCGCCGTCTCCTACTCACCTTCATCGTCTTCTCCGACAGTCCGATTCCTTGCTCATCTCACAGTACCAGAAAAACCGTCAGATCTCAATAACGGTGGTCTCGAGGAGTTATACGAGAGCGACGTTGTCTGGTCTTCCTCTTCGGACGTATCGGAAATTCCTTCACCGCCGAACGTATCAAGTTCTCCGCCGATTCACCGCCAATACAATTCCGGTCTCTACGCTGCGTTATCAGATGACCAGCATCCCCTGGTTCGACGAAAACATGCGATGAGTCCGTCCCAATCGGCCGCCACGGCTGCTCGGACGATACCGCCGGTGGCTCTAAGGCGTTATTCGGAGAATTCTGTCGGTTATCATCAATCGGCGCCGGTGAACGTGCCGGTTTGGCCGAAGAATAAAGCGAACAATTATTTAGGGCAATTTGATGAAGTGGTTGATGACGTGGCGGAGGAGGAAGATGAGGGGGAGATGGTTCCACCACATGAGATCGTCGCGAGATCGTACGTGACGTTTTCTGTATTCGAGGGAGCTGGTCGTACGCTCAAAGGGAGGGATTTGTGTCGTGTTCGTAACGCGGTGTTTCAAAAAACAGGTTTTCTTGATTGAAAACTGTAACCTTCTTTTTAGTTATGCAATCTATTGATTTTTGTACCCTAATTCCTCTTGGAAATAAAAATTTTGTTATATGTCATGAGAATTTCGTATTTTTTTACTTGGTGAAAGTCCTTTCTTTCAAATTATATTCAGTCATTTGCAGTCATATCACTTAATGTGGAGATGGAAATTGATATCTGTGAGTTTGGTATGCATACCACGACAAGACGGGACAAGACAAAACAACTATTAACTGTTTGGTAGACAGAACTGAACAGATAACATAAGATAAAATACAGTAATTCAAATTTAAATAATGAATAAAATATAAAATAGAACGTGTATTTGATGTTTTAGAAGAGAATTATATTTTATTTTGAGGTCATTGGTGAAACATAAGTCTGTTCCAGCTTGTTCCATGGGTTGGGGGTGGAACAGGCAACTTGTTTGACTCTGTTCCACATAAAAGTCATGCCAAACATGGGACAATGATCTTTGTTCTGTTCTGTCATGTCCAGTGTACCAAACGCACCCTGAAGGACCAATGGTTTTGGGGGAAAACCAATGTTTCAATGTACTGCATTACCCCAAAACCATTGGTCCTTCGGGGTGCGTTTGGTACACATGACAGAACAGAACAAAGATCATTGTCCCATGTTTGGCAAGACTTTTATGTGGAACAGACAGTGGAGCTTCTAGGAGCTTTCTAAGTAGGGCATCTTCAGTAATTGATAACCTGAATGTTAAAAGAAATGACTCAACCTGCTGTAGTTTTCAGCTTCCATGGACACCTACATAAAGTCTATGTTAATGAACTACCTTCATAGTGTTTCTGTATCTTTTATCAAGTTGACTAGATGATAGAATTGGAACTTGTTACCTTTATTTCTGTTTTACTTGTTCTGTTGGCAAGATCCCCAGGTCTTTGGTTGCTCTATGAGAAGGTATGCAAAGGTATCTTGTTTCATCCATTTGTTTGTTTTAATAAAAATGAAAATATCAATATATTGCTCATGTGATGTCATATTACAATATCTACATGGTCCCGATATCTTTTGGGATTTGATGCTCTGGTCTGCAACTTGAAGGTACTATCTTTTTCTTTCATCTGGGTCAATCAGGATGGGTTGTTTCACCTTCATTCTTCTGATATGAAACAATCAGATTCCTCTTTTGTGTTCTTGCCTTTGTCTTTTATAATCCCGATTCTTACAGAGTTGCCGGTTTTTCAAGATTATCAAGACGGATGGCTATTGAAGATCAAATGTTCTAAATAATCGGTTTAAATTTATTTTGTTGAATGGAAAAAACAAAAGGAGGAACAATGAATAACTGGCAGTAGAGATGGACAAAGCTTGTTTTCTATTTTCAAGTTTACATTGTAACACCATCCTTCTTCTTTGTTTGGAAATGCTGGAAAGCTTTTTAGATGATGTGGAGTTGCCACTGCCCTTACGTCGTCTGTTTGCATTACAACCCTTATTTGGAAATTGTCTATATTGTTGGTACTCGATAGATTCTTACGTAATATAATTAGTTAAGCAAGTCATCATCCCATTAAGGCAAAAGTCCTTTTCTTGAATCAGGACCAACTAGGACAGAAATAAAGCATTGGGTCGAACTCTTCTATCGTTCAATGATTTGCTGAATCCGAGTAAGAGACTTGAAGATTATGTCTTTTTGGATATTCTGCTTTATTATTAAGCTATTAGTGAAAAAAGTTATGCAAAAAGTAGGCTCACTTTCATGTCTTTAATTGGCTTCTGCTAGCTGTGTTGCTTTCTTGCAAAAGTGTAGATAATGGAGCATGAGCATCTCTTGGACAAAGCAAGGTTTCTTTCTTTAGTTTTCATTGATGTGTTGATATGCTTCTGATCTTGTTAGCTTATAGAAAACATGATAGATGTTCTACCAGAATAATTCTATATAGCATCTCTTTTGCCTTTTGTAATACAAGTTATTGATTGCAGATCAAAGGCATGGTTGCAGCTGACATTGATTTATGCCAGAATGAGATAAAGATAGAGCATCTTGTGCTTGATGCTTAGCAAGGCTAGACTCATTGAATGGTGCATAATCTTTTCATCTCTTCTTCAACCTGATGTGACACATTTAAACTTGTGATTCTTAGGTGCTGTTTGGTTGGTTTTCCATTAGGGAAATTGACTCAAATAGCCATTTTAACAATTAAAATTGGTCTCCAAGCCATTTTTCTTCCAGTTTTACATAAATTTCATTGCTTCTGCAATATATAGGTCCATAATTGTGGACCTAAACTCGAACACACACACACACACACAAATTTGTCGATTTTCTTCCAAAAAAATCGACCGAGATCCACAAATGAGTCCGCAATATACAAAAAAAAATCAAAGGAAAATTGATTAGATTTGTATTTTTTGGTGTTTTTAAGCTAGATCCGCAATTACGGACCTATATACTGCGGATGTAGTGACATTTTGGTAAAAATGGGTGAGAAATGACTAAGAGACCAATTTATTTGTATACTTTGGCTATTTAAGTCGATTTGAATGTATAGACTAGAAAAGTTTTTGCTTCGGAAAAGTTTTTGTTTGGAAGGTTTTTTTCGTAGATGAAAGAAGTGTGTTTTTTAATTGGTAGGGGCAGATTTGGAAAAAATGGGAATTTAAGCTTACTAAATAACCTATAGTAAGCCACTACCAAACAATTATATATAGCTGACAAATAAGATGTGGATATTTTAGACGCTAAAACCTTGAATCGTGATTCGCATGTTTTCAACTATTAGAATATTTAGTTGGTACAATTTTGTGTTTATTACAATTTCTATCATTCTATATTAGATGCTAATTACAATCATTAAGAGTTCTAAACTTCTAATCCTTAAAACAAAACTGCCAACTTCATTAGTTCTTTGTAGGCAAGAAGCTCATACAGATTGGAGGCCTGACTCCAGCCAAGGCAAGGATTGAGGAAGGAAGAATCCATAATCCATCACCACAAATCAAACCTGAAGCAACAGCAGGTACCATCAGGTTTGCCTTCTGTTTGTTAATCTTATGCCATATAAACACAAACAAACTCCCCATACACATGTCGATAGCAAAATAAGCCCCGACAAGAAAAGGCACAGCCATGGCCATTGGTAACGGGATCCATTCCCCAATTTTTCTTGAAGAGGTGTCTCGTACCAAATTCGCCATCATGGCAAAAGCAAAGAACCCGTAACAGAGCTGTAAGCAATGGTGAGGCAGTGCAGAGAATCCTTCGACACCTAGAATTGCCATATTGCGGTAAATAATGGCGTAAGGAGCTTTATATTCTCCATTTGGATTCCCAACATCAAACGCTTTGTAGAAAAGGAAAAACGTGAGAGGAGCAACCACACATCCGATGGCGGTCCCAATAGCTTGGCTGACCAGCATTGACCTAGGCGAAGTGAGGGTCAGATGACCCGTCTTGAAATCATGCATCAAATCAGAAGAAATCGAGACAATTGATTTTATCAGACCACATCCAACAAGTCCAGCCACAACACCATTTTCCTTTCCAGACATTGCAGCAAGCACAAAAAGCGCAACCTTTCCATAATTATATGCCATATTCATATCGGTTAGACCAGCACCGTAGGCATTACAGAAACCCAAAGATGGTGCAATAACATATGCGACCAGAACAAAATACCATTTGAGTTCTGGAAACATGATTGGGATTATAACGATGGAAATAACCGAGAAGATCACGTAACCAGTCGCCGCAACCCAAAAGGGAATGCTTTCTCTCAAGAAAACCTCGTTTCTTTGGAGGTTATCTAGCGGTTGATTGTTGTCATCTGGGTCTATTTGACATAGAACAAGATGTCATTAGAATGTCATAACTAAACCAAACCAAACGAAACCCAGTATATCCCATCCGGAGGTAGGACCATGGTATGCAATAGAAGGTCAATGGAGAAGTTAAAAAGTCAAAATCTCCAAAAAAAATCACTTTCATCTCCAACAGATTTTTTATTTTGGAGATTACCCAATGAATTATATTATTAAAATATTCAATACAACTCATAAAATATTATTTATCTCTCATAAAATATTTAATTGATAGAATGAATAAAAAATCATTTCTCTATCATATATAATCATTTTTGGAAATATCTCCAAATTTGGAGATTTTCATCATCTCTCCCGTACTTTCTCCATTTTGGAGAAGGTTTTGGGGAATCAATTGGAGCAAAAAAAATCCCCAAATCTCTATTTTGGAGAAGCTATCGGAGATGCTCTCATAAAGCTGACAACTTTAAAGACTTTCATTATGCTTTTGCAGGTTTGAAAAACTTACTGGTTTTAGGGTTCTTTCTTGAGGTGGTAGATATGTTTCTTGCAGTGAAGAAAGTGATCTTGAGAAAATTGTATAGACCGTCTCCTAGGATAAGCGCAATCGAAATGAAAACCTGTGAATACAAGAACCGTTTAGACCTCAAAAGTGAAAACGTGTCTCTTTACAAAATGATTTCAGCCCGACTAACCTTATACCCGTTTAGACTCTTCATGCTGCTTTCTGATAAACTCGCGGGAAACCAATCGCCTTTGCGGTCACCTATGAGTGGCCACATTACACCATATGATAGCACGGCTCCTGCAAGCAACGACAAGTTCACAAGATGTGAACATATCATTCCTGCTCCTATGTAAGTCATACTAAAATCAAAATAAAACCTGCATAAGACCAACACATTCATATGATCAAACATAGGATACTGTTTCATAAAACTAGTCAAAATGTACGAGAATATCTCCAATGCAAGGTTCTTATAAGCAAAAGGTGAAGTGACTTGTAGGAACTACCATTTTGGAATTCTATCTCAACCCCTTTCAGTTCATGTACTAGAACCTTGCTTCTTACCATGAAGTTTGTGTGGAGTGACAATTTCCTAGTTTTTTTATATATTTTATTGACTTTATAAAGTATTAATACTATATATATATATATAATAATTATTGTTGTCTTAAAAAACATATGGGACCCACAAGAAGGAAGTTCTTATAAGAACTAGCATCGTAGACTTTTACGTGAATTCTTAATTTGATGAGTTAGAAGTGGGTGGCAACAAAAAGTGCAAAAATTAGGTTCATCCATTGAAGATGCTCTGACCAAACAAACCCAGTATACTGTAGGGTAATGCTATTTGTACCCTTTTATGTCAAAATCATCTCAAGTCATGAATTGAGAATATAAATTGTACGTCTTGCCGTTGATGTGTGTGAAAAGGATACTAGTATGTAGAGATGCATTTAACAATATATAGAGGTGCGGATAGCCCACCACATACTATATATTGCATTTAAAAGTAGGGCCCGGAGGGGTAGGATCTATGCAGATCTAAAATGCTTACGTGTTTGCATATGCTTTTAACCCGAATGTAGGAAAGTATGTGAATCCACATTCGCCTGATCCCGAAAAGAACCACTGGAAACAAGCCCACGCGAAACTCCCTGTGAAGAATTTTGCAAACCCCACAACTTGCTTCCTACAAAAATTGCGTGTTCGTTAGTTTTTGTATATGTTCATTAAGCATCTTAACGAACGGACATAAAAACAAGAACATATGTTCTTTTACAACCCTAGTTTTTAACAGTGATGTTGATACCTAGCCATTTTGTCTCCTTTGGGAGTATGAAAGCCATTGATGAGCACCGCTGTAGCTGTTCCACTTGGGTATGTCAATTTATAGTCGATGATCATAATCTGCCAAACAACAGCACAAAGTTGATGACACCCAGAAACTGTATAATAGTACAAGTGAAGAAGCACAAGGTACAAACAAACCTTTCTGAGAGGAACCAAGGCCAAAAGACCAACAAAGCTGGTAACAAACAAAAAACCAGTCATCCAGCCGATCCCAGGTTCTTTATAACTCCCAGCTGAATTCCCTTCTGTATCAACCCCTACTTGTTCGTATGTCTTCTTGTTTAATCCCAATAAATAAGACCCAAATCCACCTTCACAAATCCTTAATTAAATCAGTAATCAATAATAAAAAACTACTGTTTGTTTACCTCTTAATATACTTTCATTAAGAGGCAACCTCTGAATCGTTCATAGGTGAATCTTGTTTGGCAAAAAAAAGTGTGCCTCTTAATGGTTCTAAAACACTCTGAATGATACTTCCCTTAACCATTCAGTACCCTGATTTTATTCTAAAACAATACCAAACAGCCATATTTCAATTTTCAATATATCATAAGAGCCTCTTAATCATTCTGCAGCAAAGCATTCAGCAACTGCCAAACAGCCCCTAAAACATCATTAGAATGGAATCGATGAATGAAAGTGAACAAACCTCCAACGGCAATGCTGTAGCAAGCAACAGCACATGTCTGAATGATTGTATTCTCTTGTCTGGTGAACGGCGTCGTTGTGAAGCCAGCTTTATGGAGGAGCTTCGTCCATGTTCTGATGAACACGAAGGCCAATAGTGCAGCGGAGACGTTGAGATTTGGGACCAAACCAGTCGTCAAATTCAGCTTCATTACGATCACACTGTACATGATTCCGATGAATAAACTCGCCACCAGTCCTCGAATCGTTATGTGTTTGTTCCACGGCGGAATCCGCCTTGAATCACCGTCGTTTTCGTCGGCCGTCGTCTCCTCTTCCATTCTCTCCCTCTCATCAATCTCTCTAGAATCCTCCATTTTCTCTACCTCTCTCGAATCGAAACGGATTCCGATGCCGACGGGATTCTACAAAGGTTTTGCGAGAATGGAGGTAAAGAATTGGGAAGAATTTAAGATGAAATCAAATGTACTTCAAATTGGGTGTAGTACATATTGGATGAGAAGTTGGTAGTACAAAAAGTAGAACAAAACTCAACAGGAATTTTATGTTTAAAAAGGTGGGTTGAAATGCAACGTATCTATCATCAAGCCAGATGTTGACTTGCATTTTTCTATGTGAGAAAGAGACTTCGTGGGTTATAAATTGTTGAGAATATTTTCTATCTTCTTTAAAAATAAAAAGTAGATTACCAAATCACGTTTTTATTTTTGGACTTATTGTAATATTTAACTTTTTTGTTTTAATCCAATAGCATCTCCAACATAATTTTAGAATTAAAAATTAAAATCTCTAAAAAAAGTTACATACATCTACATTTTTTATTTTACTCATTTTAATATAAAATAATTATTGGTAAGATTGAATAAAATAATTATTTCTTTCTACTATTATCAAGCTTTATATCAATCCTTTACCATAAAACTTAACAAAACATGGACCTACAAAAACAAGTACATAATTTTTGATTTCACCATCATATTTAAAAGATTTGAGCATCCACAATTATTATTTCCCAAAATATTTTAGTAAAATCATAATTGAAAACCTTACTTTTTGAAAATTATTGTATCTATCAATCAATTTTTAATATATCATTACTTATTTAATATATATATAACATGTAATTTATTCCCTTATCAAATATTTTTTTATGGTAAATGAATATCTAGGATTGATTGATGAATACAAAAACATTAAGTTTAATAAGAAATTATTTATAGTCCATTTGAAACCATGAAATAAAATCTACCTTCCATAGATTCTTAGTTTTTTTAGGATATTTTTCGAATAGATTTTTCAAACTTTTTATAAAATGAAGAAAAAATATGAGGAGATGTAGTGATTTAATTTGGTAACTATTAAAAATAATTGCAAAATATATTATTCTTCTAACACTGAAATATTTATAATTAATTATATTAAATATTTAATAATATAAATAATGCCATAAATAAATAATAGAGTCTTAAATATCACCTTGAATTTTCTTTGATATTCTGATTTTTTTTAAAAAAATTGGGTTGCTAAAGTCATAGATATTTTTTGTTTTTTTGCTACATTATTGAAGTCCTATTTATTTTTTATGAATAATTTCATTTATTGCTGGGCCTGGGTGTCGTGTGGTGGAAACGTGCCGTGGTAAAGGGAATTTTTTGGAAAAAATTGTAAAAGTTACCTAAAGCACCTTTGAGTTTACACTAACTACCAAACAGACCCTCGTCTTATGATTCCTAAACTTCTGCCCCAAAATAATCAGTATTTTTATTAATAAAATTTGGAAATCACTTCCAAACAAAATCAACTTTGTCTTAGGGCCGTTTACCTAATCACTTACCTGGATAAGTGCTTATCGGTAAAATTCAACACTATCACTTACTTCCCGGGTAAGATTTTAGTCCACCAAAATGGCATCGTATGCAATAATTTATCCGGTAAGCGCTAACCGTGGTAAGAGCCGTCACAATCACTTAGCGGGTAAGACTTTCGGTCCTTGCTTCCGCTCTTACCGGGTAAGATTCTTAGGGGCCGTTTACAAAACGCTTACTCGGGTAAGTGTTTACCGAGTCACATTAGCTTACCGGATGAATATGACAAGAACTAAGAATCTTACCCGGTAAGAACGGAAGCAAGGACCGAGAGTCTTATCCGGTAAGTGAGTGCAATGGCTCTTACCGGCTAAATTGCTGCATACGAGACCATTTTGGTGGACTAAAATCCTACCCGGGAAGTAAATGATAGTGTTGAATTTTACCAATAAGCATTTACCTGGGTAAGTGATTAGGTAAACGGCCCCTTAGTCTTGCCATATTCATCCGGTAAGCTAATGTGACTTGATAAACACTTACCCGGGTAACCGTTTTGTAAACGGCCCCTTAATTTCTATCTGAAAAATCAACTTCTAAAACATTATTCTAAATGCATTTAATTTAAATTGGTATTTTCTCCATTTCAATAATTGTCGGGATGCTCTACGCCTCTACCCATTGAGCTAATAGCCCGTCGTGTGAATCCCTTACTGTGGGCCACTATACCAAAAGTGCATTTAGCTCGTCCCTAATAAAAATTGATAAATAAAGAAAGTAGGAGGAGGAGGATATTTATTTTAAAAAATAAACTCTCACAACACTTTAACTTAAATAAATAAATTTCTTCCTTTTTTAAACATTAATTTAATCAAAAGATATTTATATGACAAACTTTGAAAATTGTTTTCCTGCAGTTGAGGTTTCGAAAATTAATTTTCTCAAATAAAATTAAATACAAAATTAAGTCAATGCATCCTTAAAATTTGTTAAATAGTTGTCATTTGACAAAAATAGGTCCATTTAAAAAAAGGATTAAAATGCGTTTTTACTTTTAATTTAAAAAAAAATGTAATAATAAAATCATGAACTATGACTTCGAAATTTATACATAAAATAGTGTATATATAAGATGTCGTTTACCAAACACTTACTTAAGTAAGTGATTATTAAGTCGCATTATGTTACGAATTTTTACCCACACCCCTTTTTAAAAGTATATTATATTTATAGCTAAAAACGTGGTGTTTTATCGGGCCAAATCTTTCAATAAATAAACCAAGACGCAAGTATACATCTCAATTTATTATCGTCTTAATCAAGTAATAATGGTACAAAAAGTACCGAATATCGATCCCACAGGGAAGCGTGGAAAAATTTATCTTTAAAAGTCCAGTTTGTAAAAGCGAGTTTCAGATGGCTAATTCGAAAACAGATTTGTTGGTTTGATTAACAACTAATGACATAAATTAGTTATAAAAAGAAGCAAAGGATATAAAGATCCGTTAGGATGATAATAATAATTAAATATAGCGATGAGACCGCATTCTTCAGTTATCTCAGACGTCGACTATTTCATTATACAACGAACCGGGTGTCAATTGGTCAATTGTTTTTACACCACAAAATATAACATTGATTTAAATAACTTTGGACAATCATGCAGTACGCGACACCTTTCAATTTAATTATTAGTCTCGGTCCCAACTTCGCTTCATACCCCGAACTAAAATGGTTAGCCCATCGTCGTTCGGTTTATAATTATAAGAGATGTGTAAAATATGGAAAACAAATAATGGAGATGGACAATACATGAAAAAGACGTAACTTGTTATGCAAGAAACGGCAAAATTATCTACTGAGAAGTTAACGACAATTTGAAATTCTAAATGGAAAATCTTGTTTCAAATGTGAAATTTAAAATACGAGAACCTTTAAATAACCACCACCGGTTACGTTTGGAATAAATTCCGAACGTTAAGCTATGGATTTGGTTACTCAAAAATTTCGAGAAAGAACTAACTAAAATGAGATTAACGACAAGAATTTAAAATGATTAAACAAAACAAAGCCTTGAATTTTAACATACATTTAGTAACAATTAACCAACTAAAACGTGCTTTTTAAGGGAATAGAGATTTGCTTGTTAATAAACTATGATCAAGGAAAGGAAACAAGTTAACGAAAAACAGTAAGGAATTATAGCGAGATTAACAAAAGCAAGTAAACAAGATTAGTGAGATATTAACTAAATAAACCGTGAACTAAGAAAATGATTAACACCGAGATTAAGAATAAATTACTAAAACCGTAACAATGACGATGATTAACACACGAGTTCAATGCTGCAGGAAATCGTTAGTGTCTAAACCGAAACCGAAAGTGATGAGAACAAGATTATTATCGAAACAATAAACTGCAGCAAGTAAAATCGAAGCTAAACTATTAATAACCGAAAGTAACGAAGCTTGAAAGAGTGCGAGTAAACAAAATGATAAAACAGGAAAATAACCAAACCGTAAGCAAGGGATTAGAGACGAAAATTAACACGATTAGTAGATACTGAAATGGTTACAACCGAGAGCGATGAACAAGTCTTCAATACACTAGACAAACCGAACCGAATGTGGAAGCACAAGGTTCGAACCGTGAGCTTAGAGTTTTGGCTCTATTGCTCACTAAACTAACACTAATCAAACTAACCACTAGCTAATTAACCATAGTAATAAGAGGTGTTTCTTGGGATACCTAAGTATCCAGGTGTGTCTTTTACTTACTGCACTACAAACATATATATAGCAACAAGATGCCTTGGAGAAGAAGATGACTAAGATGGGTTATGCCCATGGATTACAAGATCCATGGGCCGAATGGCCATATGGATCGGTTTTAGAAGCCCATCAACAAAAATGCTCCAAGCCCAAAATGTGATGTTTTGCTTACTACATAAATTCGGAGTGTATGTACAAGGCCGGCCCAAAAGAATTTCCACAAACGTCGATCCAAAATGTGCGATGTCTACGAACGCCAAAAAGCCCGGTCTTCAAAAGTTGGAGTCGTCTATTCCGTCTTGTCTGTTATCTTTTTATATCACAAGCTCCAAAAGACCGTTCTACGCTACCTGAAAAGTATAGAATTTAAAATAAGCGTTTTTGGATGTTTTTACATGTATTTAGATACGTATTTGGCCAACCTTACACACAAGGACCCAATTTATTTATTTTACGCTAAAATCGCTATAATTACTAAAATTAACTAAATGGAATGAAAAAATGGTTTAAAAATTGAAATTATATAGCTAAAATATATAATTGGGATGGGAATATCAATATGATAGTTATTGTTGAGAATATTTTCTATTTATGAAGAAACGTGCGCTATCATTCTTGGGCTTATAACATATTTAACTCTTTACTTTCGTTAGTGTCCAACCTAATCTTAACCAAACATTTTTCGGTAACGGTATATATCAGTCTCATTTCAGTTCAACCAATTTGATTTTAATATTTTTATAGATTAATACACACAACATGTGTTTATTTTTGTGTATGTATTGATATGTATGTATATTATGTATTATAATGGAATATAATTTGTACATAGATATATTTGCTTTTTAGAGTTGTAAGAGCATCTCCAACATCTATGCTAAAATAGAAAATAGTGGAATTTTTGCTCCAACAGTTATGCTATCTTGTATGCTAAAATATAGAAAAGATGAGAGAGAAGATAAAAATCTCCATATTTGAAGAAATTTTCTTGTATGCTAAAACTAGAGAAAAAAGGAAAGAGAAATAGTATTTTATTCTTTTAACGAATAAGAGACATTGGATTAAAAGGTTAATGAGAGAGAAATAATTTTTTATCAATGTATTGATTATTTTAATATTTTAATTAATAGTACATCTCTAAAATAGCATAGTTGTTGGAGTTGGAAGCGATTTTTTTAGAGATATTGACTTGTGAATTGTGATACTCTATTTTAGAAAAAATATAGCTGAGTTGTTGGAGATGCTCTAAGATTTTCTCTTACTTCAACAACTTGCCAAAAAAGTTTCAAATAAAAAAAATAAAAGAGAGGATGAAAAATTGAAAACTTATACTCCTACAAATTTATGTCATGTTTGGTAAACTAATTGATAAGTTAGCGGGTAGCTAATAAGCTAGCTGGTGAATAAGTTACGTTTGGCAAAAACTAGTTTATAAGCATATACAAAATTATATTAATTAGTGAATAAAACTTAAATAATATAATATGTTGATTAAAATAATTTGAAATTTATTATTATATATAAAATATAAATTTTGAATTGGTTTCAACAAATTTTAGAATAAATCTACATTAACTTATGATTTTAAATAAATGTTACATATGATATGAAAATATAATTGAATAATAATTAAAAAATAACAGTGACAGATAACAAAAGTATATTGATTAATATTAAAAATAATTTGTTATGATTAACAATAATTATAAAAAATTATAAATTAATATAAATGTATAATTAAAGTTTAATAAACAACTCTCATTTAATGTTAATTAATAGTTATAAATGTTTAATAATTAATATTTATTTATATTTAATAGTTGATAAATAGTAATTAATATGAATTAGGGTATGGTAGGAAAAAATCACAAAAAACCTCTCATCAGTTTCTTGAGATAGGATAGGGGCTGTTTGTTTACCTCTTAATGGTTCCATTAAGAGGCAATATTTGAATCGCTAAGAGGTAATCTTGTTTGGCAAAAAAAATGTATGTCTCTTAATGGTCCAAAAACCCTCTGAATGATTTAGCATCATGGGCCTCACTTAACCATTCAGCACCCGGATTTCATTATAAACAATTACCAAACAACCATGTTTTATTTTGCACTATATCATAAAAGACTCTTACTCATTCTGACCACATAATCATTCTGCACTAAACCATTCACCAACTGCCAAACAGCCCCATAGCTTATAAAAAAACTAGCATACAGCTAGTTTATGTCTATTCAAACATGTATATAAAAATAAGTTAGCTTATTTTTGGCATACAAAGCCTTAAAAGATTCCAAAACTAAATGAAGGAAAAGAGAAAGATCTTTTACAATAAGAAAAATCTTTTCAATCAGCCAATATAATTCAGTGAGCTATAAGATAAACTAATTTATGTAAGAGAAAATATTGAGGAGAAAGAACACATAATCATAAAAAGGTTGTTTGAAATTCGAATGTTAAATATACTAAAGATTTTAAATTACGGGATCTCAAGGACAGTAGAAAATAAAACCGTAACTCTTCACAGAACCATACGAACTTGAATAAACAAGGTGTTTCAAAATTATACCTCACGCTTAACTAGACTTTGAATCACAACAACAAACAAAGCTTGATGCCTTAATGGTATCCACGCGAACAATTTGAATCATTTGCCTTCTCGTGATGCTAGTTACAGTTCAAAACTTAGAAAGAAAAGGGAGCATATGTAGGTGATTTTTGTGAAAGATGTACAAAACTAAGCTGTTGCAAAATGTCATACATTTTATATGGCGATGGAAGTATGACCTGAAAGCACCACCATCCTTACACCTTACTTGAGTGTAGAAGTATCCATGCACCATCTCTCACCTTTTAAGACCATTTATATCCAACTTTATTGATGTCACACATAAATAATATATGGTTTTATTTAATCGGCCTAAACCAATACAAATCAAATATAATAATTAAAGTATTATTATATTATAGTTATCTATATTATTTATATTTTAATTGTTCAATTATTATATTATGCTCGACTCGTAGCCAGGAAGGATCTCCCCAGAATTAACGGGACCTCCTCGTCTTCGTCTATATCTATGACTACGAAGTCGACGGAAAAATAAAACTTGCCTACTTTGATGAGCACGTCCTCGACTACTCCATACGGGTATCGGATTGATCTATCCGCGAGCTTCAGAGTCATGTATGTCGGGCTTACCTCACCCAGGCCAAGTTTCCTGAAAATAGAAAGAGGCATCAGATTAATACTAGCCCCTAAGTCACATAAAACTTTATTAAAAGAAAGATCCCCAATTTGAATAGGGATAGAGAAACTCCCTGGATCGTTGAGCTTTTGGGGAAGCTTATTCTGGAAGATCGCGCTGCACTCTTCAGTGAGTGCAACGGTGGCCTGGTGATCAAGTGCCCTCTTTTTGGAGAGAATCTCTTTCATGAACTTCATATAAGAGGGCATATGTGCCAAAGCATATGCAAATGGGATGTTAATAGTTAGCTTTCTAAATACATCAATAAATTTGGAAAAATTAATATCATCCTTGTTCTTTTTCAGCCTGCTCGGGTAAGGCACTCTCGGGATTTCCGGTTCTACCGGTGGCGTCACTTCTTTCTTCTTTTCTTCACTCCTCTCGCTCTCTTCATCTTCAACTTCTAACTCTCCCACGTCTACCATCTCGGACTCTTTATCGGCTTTCTTTGGTGAGGCCTTGCTTACCGGATCTTTAATCAACTCCTTGCCACTTCTCAGAAAAAAGGCATTGCAATCTTCTCGGTTCTTTCTTTCCGGCATGCTCGGGAATGTTCCGGAGGGTCGGTTCTGTAAAGCTTCCGAAATCTGTCCCATTTGCCTCTCCAAGATCTTGATGGAGGCGGTGTTTTGTTCGGTTGCTGCCTTGACCGTGTTGACCGTGCTCGCCAATTCTCCGACCGTGTTATCCATCTTCGCCATAAACTTCATCATCATATCTTCTAATCCCGGCTTCTTCTCCCCGGATGGTCCCTCGTTCCTTTGCTGAAAACCTGGAGGACGATAAGCACTATTAGTATTAGAGAAATTAGAAGAGTTAGGGAAATTACCTGACTGTGGTCCCGGCTGATTCCACGAAAGATTGGGATGCTTTTTCCACCCCTCGTTGTAAGTGTTCGAGAAAGGATCATTTCTCGGCTGGTTCCGGTTTTGCACGAACTGAACTTGATCAGGTTCTTGAATACTGCTTGCTTGTAGATGGCTTGTAATTGCTGCTAATTGAGTTTTGATCTCCTTAAGTTCATCCGATTCCCGAACACTCGCTACTCGTGCAATGGATGATCGTGGAGTGGAGTAGCTATGTTCGGCAAGGTTCTCGATCAGCTCGACTGCTTCTTCATAGGTTTTGTTCATAAGTGCTCCCCCCGCTGCAGCCGTAATATCGTTCTTGAATTGTGGGTGAAGTCCTCCAAAGAAAGTTTGGATTATGACCCAACCATGAAGACCGTGATGTGGACATTTCTTCAGCATCTCCTTATACCTCTCCCATGCCTCGTATAGCGTCTCTTGGTCCCATTGCGCGAAGTGCGTAATGTCGTCCATTAACTGCGCAGTTCTTCCCGGTGGAAAGAATTTCTGGAGGAAAGCTGTCTTTAACTGTGCCCACGTGGTGATAAGGTCTGATGGAAGGCCTTCGATCCATATTTCAGCTCGACCTTTTAATGAGAAACTGAACAGCCTCGGTTTGATTGCGTTCTCCTCCATCCCGTTGATCTTGAAGGTGCTGCAAATGCGTTCAAAGGCTCGTAGATGCGCATGGGGGTCTTCGGTTGGTGCTCCCCCGAACTGATTTTGTTGCACCATTACGATGGTGCTCGACTTTATTTCAAAGTAGTTAGCCGCTGTGGTGGGCGGCTGAATACCTATGCGGGCCGCTGCCACATTCGGGTCGGCAAACGACCGCATAGGGACTCTTTCAGGAGGTGGTGGTGGATTGTTGCGCAGAGGTGGAGGATTATGTGGAGGCGGTCTCTCGTCACCCATTTTCAGTTGTCGCTTAGCTTTGATCTTGGCGTAGGCGACGAGCGGTTCTTTCAATTTCTGGATCTAATTCTTCAACCTCTTTCCCTCGAGTCGTCCTTGGCATAAACCAAGTGGTACCTGAAAAGAAAGAGAACAAAGTCAATGATCTAGAACTGAAAGTGATGGAAAATAACAAGAAAAGAAAATGCCCAATCTAATAGCTCCTATAGATGGTAGTGCTATTAATTACAACTAGTTCCCCGACAACGGCGCCAAAAACTTGACACGGGGTTTTCACACCCCGCGGATCTCACCGCAAGTGTACGGGTCGAAGTCAAGTAATAGTACTTGGAGAGTACGAGTATCGAATCACGGGGAACTAGGAACTAAATATCACAATTACTATAAGAACTATTAATTGGACTATCGAAATTGGAGGATTGTTTTTAGAACTAATTAATTGCAGTAATTAAAATAGACCAAACACAAGACAACTAGTAAGCAGCTTTGGAATTCAGATGGCGAAAACAGTTGAGGGTTGGACATCCTTAGGCTTTCACATAGGAACATCAGACTCAAAACAAATACCAGTTAATTCCGTTAATGAATACTCAACCTTGATCTAACCATTGCTCTCTCTCAAGTAACAACAGTTATGTTTGTAAAACGTGGTGCTTTCTCAAGCTACCATGAAGTTTATCTCGAAAAAGCATAAGATTAATCTCTCGATCTCACCCTATGTAGTTCAAAACACATTAAGCGCAGGTTATTATGAGACTAAGGTTTACTCGGTATATCTCTATCCTTTCTTACCTTAGACATGTAATTCCTAATTCTAGATCTCAATTAATTCTCCCGAACATAATTGAAAACAATAAAACAATTGTAAGTTAGCTACGCTCACAAAAGCATTAAGAACAAAATCACATGCATTCATTAAATCAAAAAAACAGACAAAGCCATTCGTCATCCATTCATATGTTCAATCCTAATTCAATCCAACCCCCAACATCTTAAGATTAGTTCATGATGTTGGGGAATACAAACTCAAGAAAAAGGGATGTAAAAGTGTGTGCAAACATGGTGTGTGAGAATGTAAAAGACGTAATGGTGAAAGATGATGGACTCCCTTCTCCGTGGTTTGATCCGCTTCGCGTCGTGACTTCTCCCTCGATTGATCCTCGATCTTCGCTCCAAACGGTGTCACTTGGCTCTCGAAATCGCCCCCGAACTGCTCCCAATCGTCTGCCGTATGTTGGATATCGAAAAAGACCTAAATCCCGAGTTATAAATCTGATTTTCGTGGAACAGACACATACGCGACCTTCCACGCGACTTGCAAGTCGCGTGGGAAGTCGCGCGCCATTCTGAGACTGCTCTGGGTCGTTTCTGGTTCGCGGGTCGGGTCCTGGTTCGGTCGCGGGTCTTGAGCTTGGCTTTTGGGCTTCCGTTAGGCTTCGTTTTGACTCGTTTTAGGCTCGTTTTCGCTTCTATTACCGAGGAATGCCGCCTTTTATATAACCTGCGTAAATCACTAGATAAACCGTAAAATCTACGCCTTTTTACTTGAATACAAGCCAATCTCGTTGGTTTGAGAACCGAAAATAACGCCAAAAAGTGGCGTTATCAACAACCCCAAACCGAGCGTTGCTTGTCCCCAAGCAAATTAGCGATAAAACAGAATAAAAGCATATATCTGTGAAAAAATAATAACTGCACAATTCCAATCGGTACCAAGTGATGCATCGGTGATTTCCCATACCCGTGAATATCTTTCTCACTCTCGCTTCATTCTTTATTTTGTCCGATCTATGACCTTCTATTGGGAGTTGAACTCGTGACAGTTCCGATTACATTAAGGTTAGACTAAGTCCAGACATGCTAAGGGAAAACATTTCGCCTCGACCCTACCTCACGGGATACTCTCTTTGCACTCGAACCTAGGTTATCGCTCGTGTTGTCATGTTTAAGGAGGTTATGTGCAAGAATACTCAAATGTCATGACAACTCTAAAGAAAGACGCACAAATGTCCAAAATTTTGATCTCAGACGGAATCAAGTAGCAAGACAGGGAATATCGGTAAAGGTAGTCGTAAACCGTAATTACATTTTCCAAAAGATCATCCAGGTCTTTACACGGGTTGTAATGGGGCTAAGGCTATGGTTATGAAACGACGGGTAAAATGGTTCAAACATCCTTGGTGTGTCAATTGTTGGCAGTTCCGAATTCTATAGTTTTTCGCTCTATTATTTGGCCCTCTTCGTCACTATTGGAGTCGCTTTGACTCTCTTATTTTCTGCTATAGCTAATATCTAACTAACTGTATTATTATTATTATTTTTTTTGGGGACTCCATTGGTCCTCTTTTCTATTACTCGGTTACATTGACCCGCTTTTCTTCTCTTGACTGGCCTATACTTCTCCTTTTCAGCTCTATCTTTATTAGTTCATCACTGCTTCCGATTGACACACTTTCGGATAAGGGTTGGCTAAGGCTTTTGGCTAAAGGGTAAATGATGGGTTTAGAAAGAAATGGGATGAGTGTTTGGCTGCAAAGGGCTATGGATACACACTAAGGGTAAAACTGGGAAACGATAGCTAAAAACGGTTAAAACAAACACACAATGCCTGGAATCATTTCTTAAGGTCCACATGATATGGTCTACTATACCCTTACCTAATATCCTGATGTTCGTCTTTGCTACTCAACGCAATAATGTAGTGAGATCATTCTACATTCACGACAAGGAATTCGAAAAAGTGTATGAGAATTTAGTGTATGAATCCCTCGAAATGAAAAACGTCTTTTAGGCTCAAAGGCTCACTATCGGGTGGTCTCCACTAATGTCCCTAGTCATGTCTTTTCCCGGTCCTTCCCTAACGGTCACGTCACCATCATAAGATTCTTCCCACAATGGTCGGTTTCGATCATTCAAAACAAAAAATTAGCCTATGTGATCTAGACACTCAGACATGTAGGAAATCTACGTGCATAAGCTTGGGCCCGATTGGGCAACCCCAAACCTTACACACACATTGTCCCCAATGTGCAAGCAAAGTCGTAGGTGATGCGACTCAATCATTGTGCAATTATTTACAGGTATAAAAAGTACGGGTAAAACATTACATAGCAAGCACAAAGAACTCCAAAATTTCTAAATTGGGCACCCCAAACCTAGGCCGTGGCCTAGGTTTGCCAAATAAAAGCCAACCCCAAACCTCGGTGAAACCGAGGTTTGCACAGGGTCTAAAGTGAGTGTGTAGATAGTTTAAAAATGAGGCACCCCAAACCTAAGTGAAACTTAGGTTTGTTGCGTCTCGTGAAATTAAAATAGACGACACATCAAACACCACTCTTTTAGCAGAGAAAGATTTAGAACGTACCTGTTTTGCCCGGCCGGAGGATTCTTGAAAAGATTTGAGCATCAACCGGAGGCGCTAGGGAGAACATGCAAAACAAGGGAAAGAAAAAACAAAGCAAGCAACGGAAACACACAAAGCAATAAAGAAAACAAAAACTGCACGAAAAACGAAAAACGAGGAAAATGGGAGTTACGCGGTTTAGCCCGCGACTGGCAAGTCGCGTGGCAAACCGCGTAACCCTCTGTTTCAGAAAACCAACAGAGGGGCCCCGCGACTTGCTACGCGGTATGCTAACCGCGTAACAAACCGCGTATGTCCCTGTTTCAAAATATTTTTGATTTTTCGAATTTTCGATTTTTATGGTTTTTCCGGAATTTAAAACACACAAGATATAAATAAGAAAAGGAAACTAACCTTGGTGGGTTGCCTCCCACCCAGCGCCTTATTTAAAGTCGTGGCACGACTGTGCGGTTCTCAACTCGGCTCAGTATCCGCGGGGTCAAATCGCCCACACTTGCGATTCTTCGCGGCTTCTTTCATCTTCGGTCCTCCATGACCAGCTCCAGCTTCTCCTTCACTTCGACCTCTCGCCTTCTCAAACATCTTGAAGATTACTCTCTCGCTGCCTACCCGGAAAGTTATCTCACCTTCTTCCATATCGATCAATGCTCGACTCGTAGCCAGGAAGGATCTCCCCAGAATTAACGGGACCTCCTCGTCTTCGTCTATATCTATGACTACGAAGTCGACGGGAAAATAAAACTTGCCTACTTTGATGAGCACGTCCTCGACTACTCCATACGGGTATCGGATTGATCTATCCGCGAGCTTCAGAGTCATGTATGTCGGGCTTCCCTCACCCAGGCCAAGTTTCCTGAAAATAGAAAGAGGCATCAGATTAATACTAGCCCCTAAGTCACATAAAACTTTATTAAAAGAAAGATCCCCAATTTGAATAGGGATAGAGAAACTCCCTGGATCGTTGAGCTTTTGGGGAAGCTTATTCTGGAAGATCGCGCTGCACTCTTCAGTGAGTGCAACGGTGGCCTGGTGATCAAGTGCCCTCTTTTTGGAGAGAATCTCTTTCATGAACTTCATATAAGAGGGCATATGTGCCAAAGCATATGCAAATGGGATGTTAATAGTTAGCTTTCTAAATACATCAATAAATTTGGAAAAATTAATATCATCCTTGTTCTTTTTCAGCCTGCTCGGGTAAGACACTCTCGGGATTTCCGGTTCTACCGGTGGCGTCACTTCTTTCTTCTTTTCTTCACTCCTCTCGCTCTCTTCATCTTCAACTTCTAACTCTCCCACATCTACCATCTCGGACTCTTTATCGGCTTTCTTTGGTGAGGCCTTGCTTACCGGATCTTTAATCAACTCCTTGCCACTTCTCAGAAAAAAGGCATTGCAATCTTCTCGGTTCTTTCTTTCCGGCATGCTCGGGAATGTTCCGGAGGGTCGGTTCTGTAAAGCTTCCGAAATCTGTCCCATTTGCCTCTCCAAGATCTTGATGGAGGCGGTGTTTTGTTCGGTTGCTGCCTTGACCGTGTTGACCGTGCTCGCCAATTCTCCGACCGTGTTATCCATCTTCGCCATAAACTTCATCATCATATCTTCTAATCCCGGCTTCTTCTCCCCGGATGGTCCCTCGTTCCTTTGCTGAAAACCTGGAGGACGATAAGCACTATTAGTATTAGAGAAATTAGAAGAGTTAGGGAAATTACCTGACTGTGGTCCCGGCTGATTCCACGAAAGATTGGGATGCTTTTTCCACCCCTCGTTGTAAGTGTTCGAGAAAGGATCATTTCTCGGCTGGTTCCGGTTTTGCACGAACTGAACTTGATCAGGTTCTTGAATACTGCTTGCTTGTAGATGGCTTGTAATTGCTGCTAATTGAGTTTTGATCTCCTTAAGTTCATCCGATTCCCGAACACTCGCTACTCGTGCAATGGATGATCGTGGAGTGGAGTAGCTATGTTCGGCAAGGTTCTCGATCAGCTCGACTGCTTCTTCATAGGTTTTGTTCATAAGTGCTCCCCCCGCTGCAGCCGTAATATCGTTCTTGAATTGTGGGTGAAGTCCTCCAAAGAAAGTTTGGATTATGACCCAACCATGAAGACCGTGATGTGGACATTTCTTCAGCATGTCCTTATACCTCTCCCATGCCTCGTATAGCGTCTCTTGGTCCCATTGCGCGAAGTGCGTAATGTCGTCCATTAACTGCGCAGTTCTTCCCGGTGGAAATAATTTCTGGAGGAAAGCTGCCTTTAACTGTGCCCACGTGGTGATAAGGTCTGATGGAAGGCCTTCGATCCATATTTCAGCTCGACCTTTTAATGAGAAACTGAACAGCCTCGGTTTGATTGCGTTCTCCTCCATCCCGTTGATCTTGAAGGTGCTGCAAATGCGTTCAAAGGCTCGTAGATGCGCATGGGGGTCTTCGGTTGGTGCTCCCCCGAACTGATTTTGTTGCACCATTACGATGGTGCTCGGCTTTATTTCAAAGTAGTTAGCCGCTGTGGTGGGCGGCTGAATACCTATGCGGGCCGCTGCCACATTCGGGTCGGCAAACGACCGCATAGGGACTCTTTCAGGAGGTGGTGGTGGATTGTTGCGCAGAGGTGGAGGATTATGTGGAGGCGGTCTCTCGTCACCCATTTTCAGTTGTCGCTTAGCTTTGATCTCTTGGCGTAGGCGACGAGCGGTTCTTTCAATTTCTGGATCTAATTCTTCAACCTCTTTCCCTCGAGTCGTCCTTGGCATAAACCAAGTGGTACCTGAAAAGAAAGAGAACAAAGTCAATGATCTAGAACTGAAAGTGATGGAAAATAACAAGAAAAGAAAATGCCCAATCTAATAGCTCCTATAGATGGTAGTGCTATTAATTACAACTAGTTCCCCGACAACGGCGCCAAAAACTTGACACGGGGTTTTCACACCCCGCGGATCTCACCGCAAGTGTACGGGTCGAAGTCAAGTAATAGTACTTGGAGAGTACGAGTATCGAATCACGGGGAACTAGGAACTAAATATCACAATTACTATAAGAACTATTAATTGGACTATCGAAATTGGAGGATTGTTTTTAGAACTAATTAATTGCAGTAATTAAAATAGACCAAACACAAGACAACTAGTAAGCAGCTTTGGAATTCAGATGGCGAAAACAGTTGAGGGTTGGACATCCTTAGGCTTTCACATAGGAACATCAGACTCAAAACAAATACCAGTTAATTCCGTTAATGAATACTCAACCTTGATCTAACCATTGCTCTCTCTCAAGTAACAACAGTTATGTTTGTAAAACGTGGTGCTTTCTCAAGCTACCATGAAGTTTATCTCGAAAAAGCATAAGATTAATCTCTCGATCTCACCCTATGTAGTTCAAAACACATTAAGCGCAGGTTATTATGAGACTAAGGTTTACTCGGTATATCTCTATCCTTTCTTACCTTAGACATGTAATTCCTAATTCTAGATCTCAATTAATTCTCCCGAACATAATTGAAAACAATAAAACAATTGTAAGTTAGCTACGCTCACAAAAGCATTAAGAACAAAATCACATGCATTCATTAAATAAAAAAAAAACAGACAAAGTCATTCGTCATCCATTCATATGTTCAATCCTAATTCAATCCAACCCCCAACATCTTAAGATTAGTTCATGATGTTGGGGAATACAAACTCAAGAAAAAGGGATGTAAAAGTGTGTGCAAACATGGTATGTGAGAATGTAAAAGACGTAATGGTGAAAGATGATGGACTCCCTTCTCCGTGGTTTGATCCGCTTCGCGTCGTGACTTCTCCCTCGATTGATCCTCGATCTTCGCTCCAAAAGGTGTCACTTGGCTCTCGAAATCGCCCCCGAACTGCTCCCAATCGTCTGCCGTATGTTGGATATCGAAAAAGTGACCGAAATCCCGAGTTATAAATCTGATTTTCGTGGAACAGACACATACGCGACCTTCCACGCGACTTGCAAGTCGAGTGGGAAGTCGCGCGCCATTCTGAGACTGCTCTGGGTCGTTTCTGGTTCGCGGGTCGGGTCCTGGTTCGGTCGCGGGTCTTGGGCTTGGCTTTTGGGCTTCCGTTAGGCTTCGTTTTGACTCATTTTGGGCTCGTTTTCGCTTCTATTTCCGAGGAATGCCGCCTTTTATATAACCTGCGTAAATCACTAGATAAACCGTAAAATCTACGCCTTTTTACTTGAATACAAGCTAATCTCGTTGGTTTGAGAACCGAAAATAACGCCAAAAAGTGGCGTTATCACGTGTGCAGTTTTGGTCCTTGCCTGCGTTTGACTCTCGTTGACCCCCGCGATCGCGGGGGACACGTCACCAAAGTTTGCCCACTTTGCCCGCGTTGGTCCCTCAAGAATGCCCGCGGTCCATCTTTCCCCCCTCAAGAATGCCCGCGTGTGCAGTTTTGGTCCCTGCCCGCGTTTGACTTTATTTGACCCCCCGCGATCGCGGGCAATTGTGCCACGTGTCGGCACAGGGTTAACCCTAAAGTCTGTTTGACGAACCAAACCCTAATGTTTTCTTCGGCCGCACTATATAAGGGGGGGGGGGGACCAAAAAACGGCCACTCTCATTTTTTTAATCACTCTCTCAAATTTTAATCAAACTCTCTCAATTTTCTCCCACTCTTTCAATTTTGTCGTGTGGAATACGCGTTCGGGTTTTGTGAAGATGTCTCGTATTACCTCTGTGGTATGTTTTCCTTATGTTTTTTTGTTATTTTTTGTATGTTATTTTAAGTTAAGATATATGATTTGTAGGTTGTTATAGTGTTTATAACTTATGTTTGAATATGTTCTATGTTTAACATGATATGTATGGTTTTATGTTTGAATGTGATATTTGTATGTTATAATGTGTATGTTGTTATAGTGTGTTTTTTTATAAAAAATTGTTAAGAGTGTTTTTTTATAAAAAAATTGTTAAGAGTGTGTTATTATAAAAAAATTGTTAAAAATGTGTTTTTTTTTATAAAAACACACTCTTAACAATTTTTTTATAAAAACACACTCTTAACAATTTTTTATAAAAACAGTTTTTTTATAAAAAATTGTTAAGAGTGTGTTTTTATAAAAAAATGTTATAGTTTTATGGTTTGATGTTTGAATGTGATATTTGTATGTTATAATGTGTATGTTGTTACAGGTCTACGTTTTGGAGAGGCTCCCCCCTTTCCTCCCTTAGAAGACTGCTCCTTCGTTCCTAGGGTTTGGGGCATTTCAGCATCTCGTTTGAAGCTGAAGGCAGCCCGGGACAAGATGAAAGAGGGCCTTAGTGCCCTAACCGACGACGATGCTGTCCGTGTATGCTTGGTGGTGATCGTGGATATGGGCTTCCTAGGCCGTGAGTATAGCCAGTATGCTTCATCGACGGTCCTTAGGGCCGTCGAGGACCTTGAGCTGTTTAACAGCTACCCGTGGGGTAGCCATATCTGGACACATTGCTACTCTATTATGCATCGAGCCATAGCCAGACGCGTTGATCGACATGTAAAGATGAATCTTTGTGGTTTTACATACGCCTTCAAGGTTAGATACGTAGTATAACAATTGTTAATAATACATACAAACTGTTTGACTTTTCTTTTTACGTACTTGCTCTTCTTGTCTAATTCCAGATATGGATCTTGGAGATGTTTCCCGCATCAATCCGATTTTTCGACAAGCTCGACGGCCGAGTACTTAAGGGAACCCGTTGGGACAAGCGTGTTACCCTAAGTAGGTCGCTTTGGATTCAATTCTTCAATCAATCTAGAAATGTAAGTTCTTTTACTATGTTTACAATTTGCATACGTTAGTCCCGCTTATTAATTTCTTTTATGTTTTATCATATATTTAGCAGCCACTCTTGCCTTTCGATCGCCTTGTGCCTACTGCCGACGAGGTGGGCACAGATTGGTACAAAGACAGCGTGGCCTTTATTGAGGCAGAGGCGGAAAGGGCTCGATGTCCCCCTACTTCCACATCTGACGAAGATGAGGAAGACGACGACAGGCCCCCTTCTGGTGGATACGAGCCGCCCCCTTCCTCCTCCTACCAGCCGACCCGTTCCTCCTCCTACCAGCCGCCCCCTTCCTTTGTAACACCCCCCTTACCACGGCACAATATTGTGCGCTTTGCCCCACTGGCTCACGGCTTTGTTCTTGGCGACCTGGCAAGGACTTCGCAAGGACTTCCCAGGAGGTCACCCATCCTGGTACTACTCCCACCCAAGCACGCTTAACCACAGAGTTCCCAAGGAACCCGCATGCTTGTGGCCCCAAAACGCGTTGTGTCTGGTAAGGCCAAGGTTTACTAATATACCCAGCATCTCTCCTGTCCACGGCCGATGTGGGATATGCCTAAGGTGTTACACACCCCCCCTCAGGGACTCATCGTCCTCGATGAGGTTTGCCCCATCATCCCGAACGGCACAGGAGTGGCTCTGATACCATTTGTAACACCCCCTTACCACGACACAATATTGTCCGCTTTGCCCCACTGGCTCACGGCTTTGTTCTTGGCGACCTGGCAAGGATTTCGCAAGGACTTCCCAGAAGGTCACCCATCCTGGTACTACTCCCACCCAAGAACGCTTAACCACAGAGTTCCCAAGGAACCTGCATGCTTGTGGCCCCAAAACGCGTTGTGTCCGGTAAGGCCAAGGTTTACTAATATACCCAGCATCTCTCCCGTCCACGACCGATGTGGGATATGCCTAAGGTGTTACATCCTCCTACCAGCCGCCCCCTTCCTCCTCCTATAATCCATATAAGGCGGCCCCTTCCTACGAGCCACAACGTGGCTCTCATGAGCACCTGTGGGACTACGTCCACGGGCCGCTAGAGTCACGTGTACAGTTTCTGGAGGGAGTCTACAGACAGTTTAGCGCTGTCAATGTTAGTGTTTCACTTAATTTGTTGGGCACGTTTATTTAGTTTGTATATTAATATTACGTTCTAAATTTGTTTTAGCTGTCGAGTACGACACCGATCCCCGCTCCGTTCGGACAGGGGGCACAGGCGACGTTTGCCACCACATCCTATCCGTTATTCCCTGAAAATGTAAGTGACATTGAGTAACCATTATAGTTATATGTTTGTTCCTAAGTTTGTAACTCTTATAATGATCAATGTCACGCAGGCTGGGATGTCGGGGGCCGGGATGTCCCAAACGCCGTTCGCCACCACATCCTATTCTACTATCCCGGAGAGTGTAAGTGACACTGAGTAACCATTATAGTTATATGTTTGTTCCTAATTTTGTAACTATTTTAATGATCAATGTCACGCAGGCCGGGATGTCGGGGGCATACACCTCGCAGATGCCGCCGCCGTTCGCCACCACATCATATTCTACTATCCCGGAGAGTGTTAGTGACAATGAGTAACCATTATAGTTATAT
The DNA here is from genome assembly GCA_033807775.1 of Saussurea involucrata. Classification (NCBI taxonomy): domain Eukaryota; kingdom Viridiplantae; phylum Streptophyta; class Magnoliopsida; order Asterales; family Asteraceae; genus Saussurea; species Saussurea involucrata. The sequence continues at coordinate 902,743 of CM066319.1, read as the reverse complement.
ATCGATAATCCTAATTTTGTAACTATTTTAATGATCAATGTCACGCAGGCCGGGATGTCGGGGGCACAACACATGTCGTCGTTCGCCACCACAGCAATCACAAACATCTTTGGCGGTTCGGCCGATGACTATTACAGGCCGGAAATGCATAATGTAAGTTATTTTGGTAGTTTTGGTTTAATTGTGAACATTTCCTAAATTGTACTTAAAACATTGAGTAACGTAATTTTCAGACGGGGTCTCCTATTATCCCGGATCACTTCTCGTAGCCTGACGATGACTCGATGGATGTTGTAGATCCACCACCACAGGTGACCCCGCTCCCTAAAAAGCGGTCGCATAAAATTTCACAATGGTTTCGTCACCCGTTTGGCCAACAAGGATCTACGACACCACCGACCGCTAAAAAACAAGCCAAGAAAGCGGGGGGAAAGAAGGGAGGAAAGAAAAAGGGAAAGGTGTCTTCACCGGAGCCTCAACCGGCATCGGAAATATTGAGGATGTGTCGGACTGATCGCCTCCCCCCCTTGATCTTCATCCCTCACTTGAACATGGAAATCACCCCCTCGTTTTTCAATGTATTGCTGGCCGTTGACCCTTTGGAGTCTGACTTACGGGATGTGGTTAGTATGAAGTTTAATTATAGTCATATAATCAAATATATTTATTTTACATGTCTAACCATCTATTTTTTATGTATAGCACATCGATTGTTGGGTCTCGCTGTTGCAAAGACATCGTGGAACAGACACGAGGTGGACCATGATGTTCAGTATGTTCTTTCATTACTTGTTGATTGAGCATCAAGGTCCCGCCTCCGTGGTTAGATCATGCAATGGCTCGGAAGGGACCTCTTGGGCTCTCCTCGATGTGGTATGTAAATCGTTTTACTCTGATTTTATTTAACTTGTTTTGTTGCTAACTAAGTTGTCTAATATTGTAATATTTCAGGTGTACATCCCTATATGCATTCATCCCCAACATTGGCTGCTTGGAGTGTTTGAACTTGACGCTATGATCATGACCATATATGATAGCGACAGTGCCAATCTCTTCAGACCGCAATTGGAAGAGCAGATGACAAAATTTAAAGCTGTGCTATTTGACTTATTTAGTCGGGTCAAGGATGATAGACGTCGCGATATGACATGTGTCTTTCGCTATAAGTTCGCCAAGAATGTACCCCAGCAGGCCGGGATAAATGCGGATTGCGGTGTCTGGGTATGCCGTAATGCCCAAATGTTGATAAATAACAATGAAGTATGGGTACACCCTGACGAGGCCGAGGATGTTGCCAAAGATTTTCGCATACATATGACGGAGTCCATATATGAGCATTGTCAAATAGGGCAACGTTAGGTTGTTTATGTAACATTAAATAATTATTATTTTTAGTATTAACTTATTTTGTTAAAGTATTGTGATTGACGTACTGTTTACTTCATTTGGTTTTTGCTAATTTCATCCATTTACTCAACTTTGAGTATCGATATCTCTTTCACACATACTCCATTTTGGACGCATTATATATCATTTCGAAGTTCTCATATAGGAGAACATAAACCTACAAAAAGTTAGTTATATATAACACATATATATAAATTTAAATACGTCCAAAGTTTAGTAAAACCCATATTTCCAACACCTAGTAAGTAGGTTTATGAAACTTGTTGTGTGGAAGTGATTCATATGATGCAAAAATTGGTATCATGTAATGTAGAACATTATCTATATTATAGAAACTTGCATTTGACAGTACCATATAAATCTGATCTAAATTCTCATTAATTAGCTATGTTTGACAACTTAAAAATCTTTATTCAAAAGCAGACGAATATTGCAGTTACTTTTTCAGTCAAATCTTACAGGCTATTTTCAAACGAATCTTGCAGTGAACTATTCAGACAAATCATGCAGGCAACTTTTTCAGACGAAATCTTTGACCATATCTGATGAAGAACATACATTTTCACGGCGATAAGTAGATGGCATGATGAAGTAGTAATTCACAACTTCCTATCTATCTTTTATACAAACACACTCTCGCTTTTCTTAACACAATGGATGGAGGTTCAAGATCAAGGGGGAACAGGTCGGCGAATGTGGCTGGAACTTCACGTTCGGGAGCCTACCAACCACTGAACGACGGAGCTCGCCGGAGTACCTGTAAGGTACCGGAAACAGACGAGGAGTGGAGAAACTGTGGGCGAACTGCAGCCGATTTTCCATTCACGCCTGAGGAGGAAGCAGACTGGGAGATGGCATCCGACAGTTACTACTTCGATAATGGCATGAGAACCCCACCAATGTATGATTTTATGCCGACGGGTCTTCGACAAAGTCAACGAATTACTCCCGCAGTGCAAAAAGCCATTGATGAGGCGAACGCCGGTATCGAAAAGGTAAAGGGTATGTGGAACCATAACAGGGGGATTCAGCATGGGAAAATGGAGTATCTAGCGGAGAAGAAACGAGAACTGACCATGACTAGGGCTCACGTTCGGCAGCTGCAACGAGAGATTAAGGAAGCTGAAGAGGAACTAGAAGAACTCGAATCAGACTACATAGGAATGGAGGACGTGATCAAGGAAAAGGTTAACTTGATCACAGGACTCCAGGACGCCTTCCAGTAATAGATTTCTTTGTTTACATGCACTGTATCCGTTTCGGTTGGGAAGATGATTTGCAATAATTTTTATATGATGTTGTTAATTAATTTCCTTGTTAAATAACTTAAGTGAATTTCTATATTAAAAACATTAAAATGGAAAGGAAACAATACATTAAAAACCACAAATTAAATAATTAACTATAAGGGTATGAATTTTAAATATAATTTTTTTATGTAGTGTATAACTGTATACGATATATATTAAAATATATAAATCCAAAAAAATTCAAGATTGAACTCATTTCGAACGTATCGAAGAGACGATTATAATGGTGTAATTTGTTAAAATTAAAACGTATTTTTTTAACGTATTTTAGTTAATAAACGATTATATGTGTTAAATGTAAAATTAAAATACTGAAAGTAAAAGGTATAAAGTAAATTTAGTAAATAAGTATAGGGATTGAAAGTGTAACATTTCATTTTAAATTCGTAAAAATGGAGGGTGAACAGTGACAAAAATACCAAAATTTTCATAAATGGTCCCTGGAAATTTTCAAAAATGGTCCCTTGCAATTGAAAAGTCACAAAAATAACCCCATCGCGGGATTCCATTTTTCAAAAATGGTCCCTGCAAGTTTAAAAAGTGTCAGAAATGGTCCTTGGCCCGCGATCGCGGGTTCCCATCGCGGATTTTTAGGGTATTTTTGCAAAGTGGGAGAGATTTGTGGTATTTTGGTAACACATGGTCAAACTTAGGGTATTTTAATTAATTTCCCTTTGGTTTTTCATTGATGCAGATGATCTAAAATCCTAATAATATTTTTAACATATTCTTATAAAATTTTCTATAATAGAGAACCAAAAGTGAAAATATTTAAAAAAATTATATTTAATATTTTAGGGATTTGAAAAATTCATTATGTTATGAAAATATTATATAAATGTATTATTCTAATGCATTTTTAGATTTTTTATATAAGCTAACAATAACAATACAATCTTTTTGGTGGGAATTAACAAAAAGTTAAGTTATCTCACCATACAATAGAGGATTCTCTAAATCTTGAATTTTCTGTACTTTTATTTATTTTTAAATACTTTTTTATAGGTTGCAAGCTGCAAATGTAATTGTTGAGGTTTATGGACTTGTTTGTACAACTTGGAAAAGCTTAGGGGTAACCCACCTCAAACATGAACATTCTGACGATTTTACTGTCCTTAGATCCTGGCCGTTGGTTTGCGTTCATTCGTACCGTCGATGGTGTTCCCCTCATGAAGTTATCGGTTACGGCTAGTCAACTCTTCGTTACATTACACGTCAAAAAGACGAGACACGAGTTTTGATTTATTTTATATTTATTCATTTTAATGTTAAAGAATAATTAATTTTAAAATTGAGAAATTACTCGAAATAAGTTTGACTTAGAGTTACAAAAATGCCTAAACTCTCCATAATTTAACCAAATTACCCAAAAAAACCGTTATGATACCCGCGATCGAAAACTTTTTAAAAAAGTTGGATTCCCCCTTTATTTAACCAAAATCGCCCCAATGTGTGTCCGCGATCGAGAAGGCATGGTCCGCTATCGAGTATGAATGGGCAGCGATCGAGGGGTCTTTTTCAGGGAATTGATATGAATTGGTGTGTGAATCCAACTTTTTTAAGGAGTTTTCGATCGCGGGGTTTCATCACGGATTTTTTGCGGGTATTTTGGTTAAATGAGGGAGAGTTTGAGTATTTTTGTAAGTGACGACTCCAACTTGGTCCATTTCAATGAATCACTCTTTAAAATTGTTTAATATCTAGATTTTTTTCAAAATTATCAACAAGACTATTTTAACAATATAATTTGAAAAATATACCCATGTATACGACCAAGGGACACTTTGCCAAATGGCAAACGTAACCATATTTGCATATTTTATCGAATACATTTTCAGTTATCAAATGAATATGCTGTAAGTATCTTTTATTGACTAAATATTTATTCGATAAGAGTATCCTCTCTCACATATCATGTAATTTTTTTGATTCTTGATGTGCTTTTATCGGATAAACTTATTGATCATCATCAATTTCACCCAATAAGATAAGCGACATATAATCACTTGAATGGTAAATGTTTAGCAAACGATTCTTAACTATGTTAAATATATGTTAAGTGATAGGTAATGGTGACATGTTACCACTTTTTTAACTTCAAATTTAAATTTATATTCTCATTTTATTTTTCTTATACATTTATTTTTTTCATCTGAAACGTAAAAAAACTTAGATTAAAACTCAAACCGCTCCCCTCTCCTCTACAACAATCCATCTAGAATGTCCATCTTCACTGCCCCCACCCTCTTTGGTCGTCTTCCCTAGCGACAAGACCTCCCTTTCCCTCGCCTTCCCTTAGATTTAAATATACGGGATCATCTTCAACAAATTTTCTCTAAAAATGAGAACCAAAAGTTAAAATCTATAAAAAATATATACATTCATTCCCAACATATTTCCCCTTTTGGAGAATCCAACATTAATTGTAATATTAAATACTTCATTTATCTAATAAATATTACTTCATTTTCTACATATTTATTTTCAAATATTTCTATTAGTTGTCTCACTTGGTAATCATTTTTTGAGTGATCTACATTTTCCATATATCGAGAAAAACCGTCATCCCTCATACTTTCTCTATTTTAGAGAAGCCGTCAGATCAATTATTAGTTCAAAATTGTCATTTTCTCTATTTTATTCATTTAGGATAAATTATTGGATATCGTCTAACTACCGATGACTTTTAAAATTAAATTTTTTATAAAGAAAAAGCACAATATATCATAAGCGAACGTTTTCCTCGACTTATCTCAAACAAAACCCCACATAAAAAGGTAGACAAGAAGCATTTCAAATACTAATCCGATTTCACATCCTCTTGATCTCATGGTTCTTAAAACTAGTCCGTTACCCTTATTCTTGCAGCGTCAAAACAAATCTCATAAATAAAAAATCACATGTTTGGTACGATTTCATAGGTTATAAAGATGTATTTAATTGGTTTCACAATTTTCATGAAAATATTTGTTCATAAAATTTATCAAAACACTCAATGACCATATATCAAATACTTATCTGGAAATTTTTACCGGTATGACTTGTCAGTCTCATTTACTTTATCGAATAACATTTTTGACAATCAAAACAGACCGTGGTAAGCGTCTTTTACCCCGATATGTAAGTGATTACCAGGTAAAAGTCTTATCCCTCACCTATCGGATAAAATTATTGGCCTTTGCAATGACTGTAATTGGTTCTTGTCATACTCACTAGTTAAATAAATAACACATGATAACATTCATCCGATAAAAGTTTGGTAAACGACCTCTTAATCACTTAATACACGAAAATCCATTGAATTTTTCCATTTCCCTTATTCTCGATACTCAAAAGATTGGAGCATACGTTTGGCACATGAGACCTTATTGAACATACATACTCAAAACTTTCCATTTCGTATGACTATCGAAGAGATTTTAATTTTTAATTTTTAAACAAAATAAAATAATAAAGTGATAATCAAGAGGTTGTTTACCTAAACTTTTACTAGGCAAGTGTATATTAATAAGAGTCAATACTATAATAGTATAATTTATGTGATCAGGTAAGAATTGTTTTTAAGTAAAACGATTTTATATGCAATAATGTATCAGATAAGCGTTTAGTATGAAAAGTCTTCATCCTTCGTTACAGGGTAAGACTTTATATCCTTATCATCGTCATTACCGAGTGACCCGATAAATGCTATGCTTACCAAATAAGCGTTTAGTAAACGACCCTAAATCTTTTTTAAAATCGGAAATTCATTAAATTAAAAAATTATAAGAATACTTTTTATAATAGGAAATTGAATCAAAGAGCCATTTTACACACTTAAATTGATCTCTAGCCATTGCTCTCCAATTTTTATCAAAATGTAGCTACATCTGTATTTTTATGCTCAAGTCCGTAATTACAGACCTATATCAACAATTTTCAGGACCCAGTATTCAACAATTTCTTTTTTTATATTACAGACCTAGTTTTTTCGAATATAATAATATTTTAAATACTGTAACAAATAAATAATTAGAAGACCAAATTATTAATCCAAAATAACCAACCGGGTCAATTTCAAAACCTCATTTGACATATTTAACAAAGGAAACCAAAAGTTTCAACCCATACATGGGCTTTAAGCTTAGCGGACTCGTTTGGTGAGCTCATGTCCAACCATACAAATACAAGTAGGGGTGCTTACGGGTGAGGTTGATCGGGTTGAAGATATTTCAACAATCCAACTTAATGTTGGTGGTTTGAAAATTTTCAATCAAACCCAATCCAAACAAAAGTGTAACCCAATCCAACCCAACCCGTTCGGGTTGGTCGGTTTAGTCGGGTTGTGTTTAAACAAAGTAAAAACACTATTGAAAATATAAAAATTAAGAAAATATTCTTTCGAAATACGATTTATTCAAGAAGATATACGTGTTCATCAAATATTTAGGTATTACATATAACTTTTCAATAATGTTCTCTTACGAGTTCCAACTTTTAATTGAGTTGTTTTTGGTAACTTATACAAATTATACAGAAATATAAATAATTTTAGATAAGTCGTTAAAACATTTATCGGGTTATCGGGTTGGTCGGGTTACTTTAGGCTTTAACCCAATAGATTCGGGTTGTCTTAATTTTATATCGATTATATGTCGGGTTACCTCAGATTGATTTTCTTTTCGTGTTTTTCAGATTAGGTTGATTGGGTTGGTCGGGTTTTTGAACAACCCTACTTGATACAAGTTAGACACTAGGGTGGCGAAAGACGAAGGGCCGGTGGGATTTGCACACGTGGCCGTTGCATTATCCCCAAAGAAAATCGGTTTCCACCCGAACACTCCAAATCCAAAACCAAGCAACACCAACACTGTAACTTATAGGGAAAGAAAAGGGTAACAGAGGAGGAATCGGGAAAAAAAAAGATGAAAGGATCGACAACGGAGACCAAGTTCTTGCAGGAACTGGTGTTGTATGCCGCCAGCGCCGCCCTCAGTTGCCTCGTGCTGTTCGTCGGCCTCAAACATCTTGACCCTAATCGAGAAGCTTCAAAGAAAGCATTGGAACAGAAGAAAGAAATCTCTAAGCGCTTAGGTCGTCCCCTTATCCAAACAAGTCCCTACGAGGTATATTATCTTATATCGACTAATTCCGTTCATGTAATGATTTACATCTTCGATTTTGATTTGAAACCTACGTATGATGGAAGCGTAGTCGTTTGTGTTTTTCTAATTTATGAGCGATTGATTTTTTTTACTGGTTTCATGTTCGTAACGGATGCTACTATGGATTAGGGTTATACTGGCGTTAAATTTGCAACAAATTCCATTTTAATTTGACGTAGCAAAATCGAAGTGCACCGCTCGAAACAAATTAAGAAGTATATTAGGGTTTAGGATGTTGAAATTGTTGTTTTGATGCTGCTGATGCATGCAATAGTAGGGAGACTCTTACATAAAAGCACTTCTTATTTAAGGTTAGGAGTTACTGGATTATCTAGTATGTATTACAAACAAACTATTCATCTTGTAAAATTACAAAACAGGAATTAGTATCTTAAGAACTTGTGGTTTTGGGTCAACAGTCTGTGAAATATGATGATTTTTTGGATTTAATTTTCTGCCATGTGAATAATTTTATTAACTTATTCAATTCTAGTCATCAAACCCCATGATATGGCAAAGTGCATAATTAAGAGTGCCATAAAAAAGCGGTTTCTGTAACAGTATTGGTTAATCAGACCACACAAGTCAAAAAAAAATCTTTTTGGGGGAGGGAGTGTGATGCAAATATGGATCAGGAACGTCAAGTAATCTCACAAAAGCCTAAGCCCAGCACTTGGTTGGTTTATTCCAGAAGGCCCAAGGCCAGTAATGACAATTAGTAGTTGGCTATATAATAAGAGGGACGCCATGAGAATAGGCATTGAGAAAATAACTAAGTTTGTTAGACTCTTGCAGTAGCATAGAGGAGGGATTTCTCCCTGGGACCCACTGTGGTAGTTTCCTCATTCTGTACTTTTCCTTTTTCCCTCCAATAGCATTTCCTTTCATTCTCCAGTTTGTATTCCATTTTCTGCTATTATAATACAAACTCCTTACGTAATTTGTTGATTACGTAACATTGGTCCGACCTGCCGGATCCAAATGGAGACACGTTTGCAGACGAGAGTGGAGAATCACGAAGAACGGATTCAAGAGTTACACGCCGATGTATTGGAGATCAAAGAGGCAATTAAAAAATTAGAAGGAGATCAGGATGAACAGAAGGAATTCAGGACGTTTGTGATGAATTGGTTGAAATCTCATCATGGCACTGGTTCTAGTGGTACTTCTGGATCAGGTTCTACTGTTCCTCCTAATAATTCGATGGGATCTGGAGTGAATACTCCACCGGTACCTCCGATTAATGTGAATTCAGGTCCGGTCACTCCTCCAGTACCTCCTATTCACGTAAACACGGGCCGATTTGGAGAGAACCAGTATTGTGCAGCGAAGAAGATCAAATTACCTGAGTTTTTTGGATTCGATCTTCGTGGATGGATTGCTAAAGCAGAACTCTACTTCGAAATTCACGGAACGGCTCCAGAATTGCGAACTCGTTTGGCTCAATTAAGTATGTCGGGTGTTGCACATCATTGGTTTTCAGTGGTGAAGGATATCCATGTTGACCTAAGTTGGGAGCAATTGGTTTAGGAATTGCTTCAACGGTTCAGTGGATTGGAGATTCAAAACCCCTATGAGCAACCATCAACGATTAAACAGGTAAATTCTATTCATGATTACATCGATGATTTTGAGTACTTGTTATCGCTTGTACCTCGATTGCCTGAGTCCCAAGCATTGGGATATTTTCTAGCGGGATTACAACCTGAGGTTAAACGATGGGTGCGGCTCCATCGCCCTCAAACTCGTCTAGACGCTATGTATCTGGCAAAAGATGTCGAAGAAATGCTTCATCCATCGGAGAATCAGACTTTGACTGCTAGGTATCGTTACCAGGCCCAACAGACATTTTCTAATTCGTGTGGGCTTCCTTCTGGTCAGACGGGCCAAGGAGGTATTAAGGCCTAAGTAACTAGCACATGAATTGAACGACGTTCGTCTGTGAGAGATGAACCTTCTCGATCGCACTCAAATTCAACAATAGGGGGATCATTGAAGCCGGAGAATAGCCAAAATTCGACGTCACGAAATCGAGGGTTTCGCACGTTATCTCGCACTGAGTGGGAAGATCGACGTAAGAAAGGGCTATGTTTCAAGTGTGGTCAACAATTTGGGCCGTCACACAAGTGTCCAGAAGCGAATCTCCGAGTTATGCTGTTAGCCGACGATGAGGACTCCGATTTAAAGGGAGGTTTGTGTGCGATTGATCTGATCGATGGTGAGGAGGTGGTGAATGAACCGATTGATAACTGTGGGGAATGTTCAGTGATAGAATTCATGGGGGCAGGAAACGTCTCTAAATCGGGGCTCAATACGGTGAAGTTAGAAGGGCAATTGAGAGGTATTCCTATTGTGGTTTTGATCGACAGTGGGGCTACCCACAATTTCGTGTCACGACGGTTGGCGAGTGCTCTGGATCTCCCAATGTCTTCTTTTCCAGGGTTACAGATTAAGTTGGGTGATGGGCACAAGGTATTTGTCTCCCAAAAATGTACGAAGGTACCAATCACTTTGGGAACGTGCGATTTTGTTGTTGATGCACTAGTTTTTGAGATGGGGAATTTGGATATGGTACTGGGTATAGAATGGCTGCAAACTCTTGGAGATGTGGTGCATAATTGGGAATCTCACTCAATGAGATTCTACTATCAGGGTCACGAGGTGAGCTTACAGGGAATTTCATCCCCTTCTTCGGTCCATTCGTCGCTCCAGAGTTGGCTTTCAAGTGCTGAGATAGAGATGTCATTATCAAAAGGAACGGGTGATTTATCGACGGGTTTAGTAAATACTCTGTCCGAACAGCAATTACAACAATTACACAGGTTGTTTGCTGAGTTCGCTACGGTTTTTGGATAGATTAATGGATTACCTCCTGTTCGAAGTAAAGACCACGCTATTAACCTTCTTCCCAACCATGGACCGGTTTGTGTTCGGCCGTATCGTTACCCTCATGCTCACAAGTCAGAGATTGAACGACAAGTTCAGTTGTTGTCTCTTGGGGTTATTCGTTCCATCAGTAGTGCCTATTCTAGCCCGGTCATTTTGGTTCGAAAGAAAGATCAAACATGGCGAATGTGCGTGGATTATCGGGCTTTGAACAAAGCGACCGTGCCTGATAAGTACCCCATTCCGGTGGTAGAAGAGTTAATCGATGAATTGACCGGTACTTTTTTTTTCTCAAAATTGGACTTCAAGTCGGGGTATAATCAGATAAGAATGACACCCGATAGTGTGGAAAAAACGGCTTTCCGCACACACGATGGTCATTACGAATATCTCGTAATGCCATTCGGTCTCACAAACGCTCCCGCTACCTTCCAAGCCATTATGAATGATATTTTCCGACCTTACTTACGTAAATGTGTGGTGGTTTTCTTTGATGATATATTGGTGTATAGCCCAACTTGGGACCAACACATTAAAGATCTTTCCTTGGCTTTACGGGCGTTGTCGACAAATCAATTTGTAGTGAACAAAAAGAAATGCTCTTTCGGTCAATCATCGATAGAGTATTTGGGCCATATTATTATTGGGAAGGGAGTATCGATGGATCCACAAAAGGTCCAAGCGGTGTTAGATTGGCCGACACCGAAACAAGTGAAAGGTGTTCGGGGTTTACTTGGGTTGACCGGTTATTACCGGAAGTTTGTTCGTAATTACGGTTCCATTGCTAAACCTCTAACCGAACTTACAAAAAAGGATAGTTTCCATTGGGATAACTCGACGCAACTTTCTTTTGATCTTCTCAAAAAGGCCATTACCACGGCTCCGGTATTGGCTTTACCCAATTTTTCTATTCCTTTCGTAGTGGAATGCGACGCGTCGGGTAGGGGCATTGGGGCTGTTTTGATGCAAGAACACCGTCCCATTGCATACTTCAGCAAAACTTTAACTGATCGTAACTTGGCAAAGTCCACGTATGAAAGGGAAATCATGGCGCTAGCCTTAGCGGTTCAACATTGGCGGAGTTACTTATTGGGATCAAAGTTCGTGGTATACACAGATCATAAAAGCCTCAAACATCTTTTGGGTCAGCGGATTACTACTCCAGATCAGCAAAATTGGGTGGCCAAACTCCTCGGGTACCACTTTGATATTTGTTACAAATCGGGTCGGGAAAATAAAGCCGCGGATGCTCTTTCAAGGTCCAATGATGATGGGGAACTAACCTCAATGGTTTATCAACCAATCTGGGTTCAAGGGGCTAATTTACTGGAAGAGGCTAAGGCTGACCCACAGCTTCAACAGCTTGTTCAAGGCTGTCAGTTAGACCCTCAAGCTCATCCAGGATACTCCGTTAACAATGGGGTGTTATATTACAAGAATCGTTTGGTGGTCCCTCGAAACTCGAAGTGGATTCCGGAGTTGTTAAAGGAATTCCACACATCGGCCACGGGAGGTCATTCGGGTTTTTATCGCACTTATAGGCGTCTCGCAGCCAATCTTTATCGGTCAGGAATGAGCACCACTGTTCAGCGTTTTGTGCAGGCATGCGACGTTTGCCAGCGTTGTAATTTAAGCTCCTTAACTCCTGCGGGTTTATTGCAACCGTTAGACATTCCCGAAGCTGTTTGGGAACATCTATCTATGGACTTCATAACGGGATTACCGAAATCTAAAGGATTTGAAGCTGTGCTGGTTGTCGTAGATCGACTCTCAAAGTATAGCCACTTCGTTCTCCTCAAACATCCGTATACGGTTCGGAACATTGCGGATATTTTCGTTCGTGAAATTATTCGACTTCATGGAATTCCCAAGTCCATTGTCAGTGACCGGGATCCTCTCTTTATGAGTCATTTTTGGCAGGAGATATTCCGTTTACAGGGCACTCAATTACATATGAGCTCATTGTACCATCCTGAGTCGGATGGCCAGACGGAGGTCATCAATAGGTGTTTGGAGTCGTATTTACGATGTTTTGCCATCGACCAACCTCGTGCCTGGTCTTTGTGGGTTCCGTGGGCGGAATTCTGGTATAATTCCACATTTCATGGTTCCACGGGAATGTCTCCTTTCGAGGTGGTGTATGGTCGAAAACCTCCTAACATCGCCCAATTCATTCCCGGAGAAATTCGAGTGGAGGTAGTGGGGCAAGAATTGAAAGATCGAGACGAAGCATTAAAACAATTGAAGCTCCATTTGTTGAACGCACAGAACCAAATGAAGAATCAAGCTGATAAAAAAAGACGTGATGTTGTATTCGAAGTCGGCGAACAAGTTTATGTCAAATTACGTCCATATCGTCAATTGTCGGTGGCACAACGGATTAACCAAAAATTGGCAGCTCGTTTTTTTGGCCCTTTCGAGATTTTGGACCGTATTGGACCGGTCGCATATCGCTTAAGGCTGCCATCGTCCTCTAAAGTGCATCCTGTTTTTCACGTCTCCTTGTTGAAGAAAGCTGTCCAAGGCAACGTGGTGGAAAAATCTTTACCTGCTGAATTTGATTTAGAGGTGGCGGACCGTTTGTTTCCCGAAGCCATCCGCGCTACACATTTTTTCAATCGTCAGGGAGAAACGATTCTGCAGTGGCTCATTCAATGGAAGGGTCGTCCGTTGGAAGAAGCAACATGGGAGGATGCTCTTACCATCCAGAGTCAGTTCCCTGAAGCTGGTCTTGAGGACAAGACCAATTTTGAAGGAGGGCCAAGTGATGCAAATATGGATCAGGAACGTCAAGTAATCTCATAAAAGCCTAAGCCCAGCACTTGGTTGGTTTATTCCAGAAGGCCCAAGGCCCGTAATGACAATTAGTAGTTGGCTATATAATAAGAGGGACGTCATGAGAATAGGCATTGAGAAAATAACTAAGTTTGTTAGACTCTTGCAGTAGCATAGAGGAGGGATTTCTCCCTGGGACCCACTGGTAGTTTCCTCATTCTGTACTTTTTCTTTTTCCCTCCAATAGCATTTCCTTTCATTCTCCAGTTTGTATTCCATTTTCTGCTATTATAATACAAACTCCTTACGTAATTTGTTGATTACGTAACAGAGTGTCTATGTGTACCGAATGGATGGAGTAATACAGTTTTTTTGCAAAGAAGAGAAGTGTAAAGTCACCTTCGTCTGACTGCCTAAACCATTTATAACTCTTCCCTTATGGTGTATTGGAGAATCTTTGAAGAGAAGGTGTTATGGACAAAGCAAGTTCGATATCTAATCATTTGTTTTGTTTTTTGCTTATGTTTGATGCATAACAGGATGTCATTGCATGCAACGTGATAAATCCTGATCACATTGATGTGGAATTTAACTCCATTGGAGGGCTAGATTCCATCAAGCAAGCACTATATGAATTGGTAATATTGCCTCTACGTAGGCCTGAACTCTTTTCTTATGGGAAGCTCCTTGGTCCCCAGAAAGGTGTTTTGTTGTACGGCCCACCTGGTACCGGGAAGACTATGCTTGCAAAAGCTATTGCGAAAGAGTCTGGAGCAGTTTTCATCAATGTGAGAATATCAGATCTGATGAGCAAATGGTTCGGAGATGCGCAAAAACTTGGTGAGTGTTCAAACGTCATTGTTTTTCACTTTTTCCATGAGTGTAGATCTTTTGTGCAGGGTTTAGTGATTATAAGTACAGATCGTATTTGGGTCTCTTAGAGTGCAATCGTAAGAAGCTTATGCTATGTATTTATTATGAAGGTGACATGTATGCATTCCAATACGAAAGAAATTTTCAAGTTGATCTGTAGACATTTGAAAGATGATTCATTCATTTTGTTTGGAACTAATGGAGAGAGTTTTAGGGTAGACAAATGCTGGAAATGGAACAAGGAACCATACGAGGATAGAGTTTGATCTTATTGATTGTTTATGTGGTTGATCGAAATGCATTCCATGCACTTCTCGAAAATACTAGCATGACTTGTGCCTGTGGTAACTTGATTATTGCATTCTAGAAACTATTAGCATGACTAGCGTTTTATTTGCCTTTATGTTCGTTGTCTTTCGGGTCTTTTACAAGCAGGTAATAATATTAATAGGAATTGCTACTATTTGGCATAACCGAGCAAAAGAAGAACAATTGAGATTATTCAATAGGACTACCGCCATTGGCAACATCAGATGATTTGTTTATTCATATGGAGAAAATAATACAGAAGAAAATTGTGTTCCTAACCCAAAAGGTTGGTCTAAAAATGTATTACGCCAATCTATAAGTTTCAATTGTTGTTGGGAATTGTTTTGCTTTCCGAACATCAGGGGATCAAGATCGAAGGTGTTTTAGCAACCACCTTTATTGTGCAGTTTTGTGGCCCTTCTTTTACTTCTTTAAAAACAAACGAATCAAAAGTAGGTCTACTTGTGCTCAATTTTGATAAGTGCATTCATCGTCTATAAAGGAGTGTCTCTGGTAGGCGGGTTTATGTTGAGACATGTAAACGATGAGCTCCTCTGATCTGGTAGGGTGGTAAAATATATTGTGCAAAGGAGGAACACTCAAAGGATAGGAAGCTTAAAACAATTTGATGACACACTATCAACTGCTTGTGTAGTCAATATTTCACCCTAGTTGGTTAAGGGTTGGGTTCAGGTCAGAAGTGAGGTTAGCGTGGGAAGTGGTTATCAACCGTTGGATGAGAAATGGATGCACTTTAGGATGAGATGCACCGGATCAATTCCCTTCTAAGCCGCAATTCATGGGAGGGCATTTGATTAAAAGTGATCAACGGCTCAAATCCACTTCTCATGCTTCTCACGTTAACCTCACAACTTCTCACACGATCCTTGGCCCGTTGGTTAATGCTTGTTTTTTTATTGCATCTAGTTGCCTTTTAGTAGTGCACACGATATTGTTTCTATCCTGAGCTTTCGCTTTCCTTGCAAAGTGTTTTCACTCATAGTGATGATTGACTTTTGCAGTTGCTGCTGTATTTAGTTTGGCATACAAGCTCCAGCCTGCCATAATATTTATCGATGAGGTCGATAGTTTTCTTGGTCAGCGCCGAACTACAGACCATGAAGCATTAACCAATATGAAGACCGAGTTTATGGCTCTATGGGATGGTTTTACCACTGACCGTAAGTTTTTATTTGTGTCAGACCCCTGTAGCTCTCTAGTTTTTTTTTTCTTTTCTTTTTCTGATAGAAGTGTTGATATATTTTGGTTTATGTAGAGAATGCTCGAGTGATGGTTCTTGCTGCAACCAATCGTCCTTCAGAACTTGATGAAGCAATACTCAGACGTCTTCCGCAGGCATTTGAGATCGGGATACCTGACCGCAAAGAAAGAGCTCAGATATTGAAGGTGATTTTGAAGGGTGAGAGGGTAGAAGAGAACATTGACCTTGACAACATAGCTGCGATGTGTGAAGGCTATACTGGCTCAGATCTTCTAGAACTTTGCAAGCAAGCGGCCTATTTTCCTATCAGGGATCTACTAGATGATGAGAAGAAGGGAAAGTCAGCACATGTAAGTATTATGTCTGTTTCTTATACTTGTCAACAACTAAGTTAATTGGGGGACAGAATCGAGCATGCTGGATCACGTTTCAATCTACTTTGTTCGTAAAACCAAACAAAACCAAACAAAACTGGTACATCTTACCTGGAATGGGATATGGGGAGGGTAAGATTAGGGGTGTAAACGAACCGAACAAACACGAATAGGTGGCTTGTTCGTGTTCGTTTATTTAACTTAACCTAATGCCAATGGTAAACGGATGTAAATTTTTGTGTTCATGTTCGTTCGTTAAGAAAATGTGTTTGTTCGTGTTCGTTTAGCTTAACCGAAAAAACGAATGCACACGAACGGTAAACCAACGGAAATTTTTGTGTTCTTGTTCGTTCGTTAAGAAAATGTGTTTGTTCGTGCATGTTCGTTCATTAAGTTGCTAAATGATCGTAAATGAACGAATATAAGTGAACATAATTGAATGTAAACGAACGATCACAAATGAACAAAAAACAACTACCATTAATCATCATTTGAAAGCTGATTTTATATATTAATATCATAATATATTATACATTTGTGTGTGTATATATAGTTCACTAACGTAAATGAACAAACGAGACTTGTTCATGTTCGTTCATTTATTAAATAAAGGAACTTCCTGCCGAATGGTTTGTTGAAATGTTTGGTTCTTTTACGGCCCTAGGTAAGAATAAGATGTACACAACAGACCGGACCTCTACCTCAGAGTAGAGCAGCTGTTTCGATGAAAAAATTCGGCTTTAGAAAAAGTGTGACATAAAGAGAAAGACAGATAGGATAAAGTTTCAATGATATGTTTGTTATTATTCAGTTGCCAAGACCATTATCGCAAGCAGATCTAGAGAAAGTGGTGGTGACATCGAAAAAGACGAGGGTTGCAGCAAGCGAATACAGTGGTTTGAATTCACAACCAGAGGTATGGTCAGTGCCAAGGCAAACAACAGATGATTATCAAGTTCAAGCTGCCATCAGCGAGCTCTCCAAGATTGTCGTCTCCCAGTTTCTCAACATTAGATCAGCCGATAGCCAAGATCGCCAAGAAGATAATTGATAGCTCAGACATCCAATTTTGAATAGTAAGGATTTTACGTCATTATATTATTATTATTATTATTATTATTATTATGTGCCAATCAATAGCAATAGCCTCAGGTGAAATGAAATGAAATGAAAGTTTCAGAGGTAAGTTTTGTTTGGGCTGTATCAAAATTTTAATAACAGAATCCTCCTGTGAATTGATGGATGTAACTATCTATATTTGATTTGGTTAAGATGCGAATTGTTAAGAGTTTTTAATCATAACTAGGATTGTGGTGTACTGGATAAGGCTTTGGGGATGTGGTGGAATATCTCATCTGTCCAAGGTTCGAATCCAGCGTACACAACAATTGTGGCCAAAGGGATTATATTATAGGACACCATTCCCAAAAAAAAACCATTCCATTGCGTGGAGAAATTTGTGGTTTCCTTCATATCCCCATAGTTCCATGAAATTACCAGCGAGTGACAGAATGAGTTCAATTATTTTATAGTAATCATTATTAGCTTCTTTTTTTGTTCTTATTAGAATTATTATTTGTACTTTATTACTATTTTATTATAATAATTATTATTATCATTCAATTCCAAATCCGTTTCTATAAAACTAAGAAGGAAAATCACAAATGAAATTACTGAAGAATAAGGGGGTGTTTGGGATTGCTTATTTTTTTGACTTATTTGCTTATTGCTTTTTCACACCGCAAATAAGCTATTTTTAGTGTTTGAATTTAAAAAAAGAAAAGTGCCTATGACTTTTTCTCATCACAAATAAGTTGTTTTTGATAAGTTAATTCATTCTAACTTATTTGTTCAAATTACATTTTTACCCACAACTCCATTTTATCACGACATAAGTTGATAAACACTTTTTAAAATAAACATAAGTTTATTATAAATAAGCAATCCCAAACACCCTCTAAAAGGTTTGTTGGCGGGGACCTCATGGCCCCGTGGTCCACTTTTGTGGGCCCTACAAGCTCTACCTCTATGAGCCTGCACCGGAAAAGACATCCTGTCTTCCCCCGGATTCGAACCCTAGGCCTCAACCTACAGGCCCCCCAGGTGGAAGCGTTTACGGAAGAGAGGTGAGCATCCACAACAAGGATTTCATAACAATTTCATATGGATTGCAAATGTGACACGTAGGATTGCAAAATTAGAAATTGTAGTGATTGTGAGTATGATTGCAAAATTAGAAATTGGTTTTGGTAATTTGCAAATGTCAAATCAGTACTTTTTGATGATGTGGTAGTGAATAATATATGAAATTGTAGGAAATAATTTCTAAATTAGAAATTGATTTATGTCAAATCATGTTTTGTGATGTTTTGTAGAGAATGTTTATGAAAAAATGTATGAATAATTTTATTTGTTGATAATTTTTTTTTAAGACAAATATTAAAAAATGCAAAATATAATTTATATTAAAGTACAATAAAATAAATTACATATTAAAAAAAATACAAACTTAACACATAAAAATACATCATTGTTCTTTTATAAGTTCTTCAAGTTGATGTTCGTACAATCTCCGTTGTGGTTCGCTCATTGTTGTGGGATCCATTTCCATCAACTTCATGATCATTTTCCGATTTTCCTGTTTGTTCTTACGTTTTTCTGTTTCCACAAATGATGTGTGGAATTCTCTCATCACCTGAATTTTTTCTTTTTCAATATTCAGGCGTTCTAACATTGTCACTTGTTCGTTTTCGGTAGAACTTGATGAAAAATGCACAACATGATCGTCGAAGATGAACGTCATATTTATATTCGTCAATTTGATGATATAAACGATGATGTTAATTTTACTATAACTACGCCTCAAATCTCTCGTAGCATACTTCCCGAGTACGAAAACTATCTCCAAAATCACATACAAGTACGTAATCGGTCAACGAATCATTGTTTACAATCAGATTTGATTGAAGAGATTTGGCAAAGATTTAGAGAAGAAGAAAATGACGATTAATGTAATATTTTTACTTTGTATTTTAATTTAATATTTTATAAATAAAATATTTTATTTAATTAATTAGTTTTATTTTATTTAATTATAGTTATTTAATTAATAAAATATTTCATATTAAATTATAGTAAAGAGTATTTAATTGTAGTGTTGTTGTTATTTGATTAAAATATAGTTTTTTATGATGATGTGTCATATTTGTAATTGGGTGAAATTTCATTTTTGTGGGGTATAATTTCAAGATAATTGCAAAGCTGATGTGGCGCTGATGTGGCTCATTTGCAATTGGGATGGAATTTCATTGTTGTGGATGCTCTAAGACCATCCACACACCTGCAATTCATTTACACTTTCAATTGTGCCACATCAGCTTTTGCAATTACCATCCACATCCCTGCAATTCATTTACACTTTCAATTGGTCCCCACTACAACATTTATTAATTACTTTATAAATTATTATATATATTCTAATTATTTTTTGTTAATAAATATATGATATAATAATATAAAGTGAAATTTTGAACCCACATGGGACCCACATTGGATTGCAATTAGACTTGTAATATATGCAAGTGTTTCCTGACGTGGCTTGCAAAAATAGGACCCACATGACTTTGCAATTCCATATGAAAGCCGTGTGTGGATGCTCTAAGTATTATTCAAATATCCAATGATAAAAAAAATGAATTGTAATTCATTCTATTTCATGCCAACTAAATATTCTATTCACTTTTTGACCATTATATTCCTTACAAAACAAAAATTGTGAAAAAATAATACTACATGTAGGCTCTAGCAGCCACTTCTCAAAGTGACTTCATTCATATTAACAACGTTTTTCAATTGGCTGGCATCGACTGGCTTCAAGAATAATGTTGTCATAAAAAGGTCAATAAAACCAATTTTCACCAACTATCATAAATTAATACTATCTATTTCAATACTATTATCATTTTAATATTATGATAATAGAACAATGACCATGATCATTTGCTTTTAGTAATACTTTTCGAGTAAGATGTCCTCAGAGCATCCCCAATGGGGAGGTTTATAAAGAACCACTTTATTTTTTCACACCACCATTGAGAGAAAGAGGTTTAGGGCATCTCTAACCATGATACAAAAAAAACCCACTAAAAACATCAATTTTGGTGGGGCCAACACAAAAAAAAACCTTCAACTCTAACCATACTTCAAAAAAAACATCAAATTTATGGATCCCACATTAAAATAACATATTTAAAACTGAATATTATCTAAAAAAAACCAATAAGTAATAAATTATATATTAAAATAATATATATATGGGTTAAATGGTGGGCCACACAGATTTGCCGTTTCCAAATTTACACTGCATATTTGCAGTGTGAATAATACGACCGACAATTAATTCTCATTTTTAGCGGACGGTTGGATACAGAAAAACGACAATTTCTCCTATATACCGTGCGATTGGAGATGCTCTTATGGGGAGGTTTACATTTAAGAAACGCTTCATGTGAATAAATTGGGTCCCACAACACAATAAATTTCATTAAACAATTATTAATTTATTGAATTTTTTTTATATTTTTATACCTTTTCATACATATTGCAAGATAAAGGTAACTTATTTGATAACACATATTATAATTATTTTAATTTCAATAAGTTTTCATATATCATCACAATTATTATTTTTTATTTTTTCATGGTTTTCATTCATGTATCATTTATCTTTATAGCTTTTCAATTATTGTAACTTTTACAATTTTAATTTATAAGTATTATTTTTTAATTATAATAAGTAGTTTTTAATTGTTATAATTTTAATATTTTAATTATTAATTATTGTCTTTTAATTATAATTAAAGTTTAGTTATTGTTTTTTATCATCATAATTTTATATTATTATAGTTTTTTATTAAATTAACCATGATCGGTCCATGATTGAGAGTGAAAGGTTTATAAAATGAGTAGGAAAGAGAAAACTAATGTGACAGAGAGAGAAAGCTGATGTGACAGACTCATGAACCTCTGAATGAGTAAGATGTCCTTGCTCAATAAAATGTAGCCATTTTAATAACTACATGACTTTTGGTCGATGTGAAACATTAAGGCATTGGTTGGCAAAAAAAACTAGCTTTTATTGAGGTACATGTTTGGATGACCATAAGCTAGCTTTTTGAAACGCTACTTGGAATAGCGTTTTAGTAGCTTTTTGTGAATATTCCAATATTACCCCTTATTATTATTTACTAACTATTATTATTAATAAATATTAATTTTTTAAATTTAATTATAATTAATTAATTAATATTAACTGAAAATTATTAAATTAAATTTTAATTATACATTTATATTAAATTTTAATTATTTAGAATTATTGTTAATCATATAAATTATATTTATTTATTTTTTAATATTAATGAATATATTTTAATTATTATTTGATTTTTTTATTGTATGTAACGGTTATTTAAAATCATAAGTTAATATATTTTTTTCTAAACTTGTTTTAACAAATTCAAAATTTATAGTATATATATAATAATAAGTTTTAAATTTCTTTTAATTAACATATTATATTATTTAATTTTTATTTGTTACATTGGTTGTATTAATTAACATATTATATTGTTATAAATTTGTTTTAATTACATAATTAAATTTGTAATTGATAATTATTTGAAGATGTCCTTTTTGGTCATTTTACATTCTTATAAGCTACTTTTGCCAAACGTCACTTTTTCATCAGCTAGCTTATCAGTTAGTTTGCCAAACATAGCCTAAGTCGTTTTAAAGTTGAACGAGCAAAATGATTGATGCGTACCTCTTTAAGCTTTAAAACTTGTTTTTATGTTGATTTATAGTACAAACCATTCAGTGGTGGGTAGTTCATCAATTTATTATCAGCAACATTATTTTTTTATTGAATCTTCATAAAATTACAGTAAGGTAAATGTAAAATAAAAATATTTATCATATTCGAAAATCGTGATTCTAGTTCATCACCCTCGGCTGTATGGGCACCGCTCGGTCGCAGGTTTCTGTCAAGTCTTGTTGTCGAGTTTTTCCGTTTCGGTAGCTCTTTTTGCGTAGTGTAGCTTCTGTCAAGTCATGAGGCTTGGTACTTTGGATCGGTTGTTTGGTACTTTTGTTTCCGTTGTATTGTTTTGTTTGCAGTTGGTAATAAAAGTGTCTTTATCTTTTAAAAAAATATATTACATATTATTTAAAACATATGTTTTAAATGACAAAAAAGTCCATCATAGTTTTTTGAGTAAATTATGGATTTGGTCCCTGTTGTCTTAAAAATGTAACGAAAATGGTCCCTAGAAATTTTTTATTCCAGCAGAGGACCTGTAGTTCTTATTTTCGTGAAATTTTGGTCCCTAGTGCTAACTCCGTTACTCCATCCTCCGTTAACCCCCATTTTAACGAGGGTAAAGTCGTCATTTCATGTTTCCCTCCCCTTTTTAATACATTAAACGCTCTACTCTCTCCAAAAACATCGATCACACTCCTTCGTCTTCCACTCTTCCTCACCAAACACCCTGTTCATCATCGTCCTCACCAAGATCGACAAACAATCAGACAAATGGGTCCAACAATGTGGGAAATTCGATGGAACGACCTAGACTTTGATCCGTATGAAGTTTATGGTAAGTTCATCCACTCCATTTCTCTTCGTTTTACTGTACTGATGCATCAACAAAGATTGAAAAAAATGTGCTTCTGTGTACACTTCTTATTTGGGTTTTCTCCATATGAAATGTGTGTACAAATGTCACTTTTCAATCTCGTTATGTTAATAAGCTAAAAATAGGGTTTGTTCAAGTAGGAGTGATAATGGTTGGTAATCTGTTATTGCAGAGCACTATCCCAATCTCATCACCATGAAGATCAATCATGGAGGATTTTTTACAAACGGTCCAGGAAGGAAGTACATGAATGGTAAGGTAAGGTTCGCTGACTTAGTTGACTGTGACGAGTTAAGTGTACATGAAGTGAATACTATGATCACTGAGATGGGTTATACTTCTCCTCAACCAATGTTCTATCATTTCCTTACCCCTGATTGTGACCTAGATTTTGGACTTCAACCCTTAGGAAGTGACCAGGACATTATAAAATTGTTAAAGTATACTACTAAGTATAAGTTGATTGAGTTGTACATAGAGCATTGGACTACAACCTTAAACACTCACTTCAAATCACCAAGGGCTTCAAATGTTGTTATAGATGAAATGACAGGGGATGTATCACCACCACTTCGTAGGTGTAGAAAACAAGCAAGTAGTCCTAAATGCGAGAAAAAACTACTTCTTGGATGGTTTGAAACAGAGACAAATTTGTTACATGGATATGGTGAATCACAAACAGGGCATGACATGGGTGGTGAACCTCAAGCAGGGCATGGCATGGGTGAACCTCAAGCAGGGCATGGCATGGGTGAACCTCAAACATGGCATGACATGGGTGGTGAACCTCAAACAGGGCATGGCATGGGTGGTGAACCTCAAACAGGGCGTGACATGGGTGGTGAACCTCAAACATGGCCTGAGATGGGTTTTGAAAACCCATGGCCTGAGATGGGTGATGAAAACCCATGGCCTGAGATGGGTGATGAAAACCCATGGCCTGAGTTGGGTGGTGAAAACACAGGGCTGAGTTGGGTGGTGAAAACACAGGGCCTGTGATGGGTGAAGAAAACACAGGGCCTGAGTTGGGTGGTGAAAACACAAGGCCTGTGATGGGTGAAGAAAACACAGGGGGTCAGATTGGTTTGGTTGAGACATTGGCTGAGGATGATGACTACTTGGTAGATGATGAATATGGGATGTATGATGACTTTGATGTGGATATGATGGGCTACTACTCAACTGTGAACTTTGATGCAGATTGGAATGCAAACTTTCAGGACTTATATCCTGAATGCAACGTAGGAGATGATGTGGAGTCATTCCAGTTTGATGACTATGACAGTGGAGAATCTTCTGATTTAGAGGCAGAAAGGAGAAAACAATTGCATGGTTTAAGAAAGAACTATGAAGCAGAGCATAGAAACAGAACTTGTAAAACATGCTTTTATGTTGGACAAGAGTTTGGCAGTAAGAAAGAGATCAAGAAATTGGTTGCAGAGCATGCAGTTGAGACCAAAAGGGACATTGGCCTAATAAGAAATGATAACCAAAGAATAAGGGCCATTTGCAAAGGGGAGGTTGTGGACTCAAAAAAACCGATTGGTGGGCCTAGTCAAGAGTCAATAAAATCAAGAAAGTTAAATACAAGTGGTGGGCCTGTTTGTCCTTGGACTCTATATGCATCCACAAGCAAGCAAGAAGAAACCTGGGTGGTTAAAACCTACATCGATGACCATAAATGTCTACAAACTAGAAAGGTAACACAATGTACATCAACCTATCTCTCTGAGCAAGTTGAGGGCACAATTATTCCTAACCCTGATATACCACTTAATGCCCTAAAGGATCAACTTCAAAGGAAGTTGGATGTTCATGTTTCAAGGCAGAAGGCATTCAGGGCAAAGACAATGGCAACACACAGGGTAAGGGGTAATTACAGTCTACAATATTCATGGTTGAGAGACTACTGTCTTGAGTTGCAGAGGACCAACAGTGATACAACTATTAAGTTGGATCTAGAGGTTGAGCAAAATGAGGCAAGTGATACTAGACAATTCAAGAGAATATACATCTGTTTAGGTCCACTTAAGAAGGGATTCAAAGCATGTGACAGAGATTTGTTAGGCCTGGATGGAGCTTTTATGAAAGGGCCATTTCCAGGACAGATACTAACTGCAGTGGGGGTTGATCCCAATCATGGAATCTACCCAGTTGCGTATGCAATAGTAGAGTCTGAATGTACTGATTCTTGGATGTGGTTTTTGGAATATTTGGGTGATGACTTAGGCTTGGAGAGGAACTCAAACTTCACATTTATGACTGACAGGCAGAAGGTAAACCTCTATTCTATTTTCAGATTTATTACCTAAAGACATGTTATGTATGTTATTAACTCACATATGCAATTAACATTGACCACGGGGACTTTTACCAGCACTTTCCAGGGTATTTCCATGTGCAGAGCATATGTATTGCTTGAGGCACATTCATGATAATATGAAGAAGACCTGGAGAGGCAAAGCATACAAAGATCTTTTGTGGAAATGTGCAACATCAACCACTATACCACAGTTTCAAAGCTGTATGTCTGAGTTGGGAACTTTCAAACCAGAAGCATACAAATGGTTGAACGAAATTCCACCCCAATGTTGGTCAAGATCTCATTTTACAGGTACAATTTATTCTTACATGTAGGTATGATCTCACTTTGGTTATGTCAGATCACATTGTAATGTGTTATTTGTCTCTATTCAATTTTACAGGCAGATCCCATTGTGATGTGTTATTAAATAACATGTATGAGGTTTTTAATAGACAATTGATTTATGGAAGGGACAAACCCATCATACAGGCACTAGAGTATATAAGGCAGTACCTATTAAAGAGAATTGTTAATGTTAACAAGGTGATTGGCAAATGTGATGGACCTCTTACTCCTACAACAACTAAACTGTTGAACTCTGTCAAGTGTGAGGCATCCCAGTACACAATGCTATCAAATGGAGGTCACAAGTATGAGGTTAGTGGACCATGGGGGATCAACGTGTAGTTGATTTAAGAGAGAAGGAATGTGCTTGTAGAAAGTGGCAACTCACTGGCATACCATGTAAGCATGCAGTAGCTGCAATATGGTACATGGAACAAGTACCAGAAGATTGGGTTCACACAAGTTACAAACTTGATACATGGAAGGCTGTTTATGAGTTCAAAGTTGAACCTGTGAATGGAAGGGAGCTATGGCCTAAATCTTCAAGTACCATTACAATTACTCCACCAAAGCATCACACACAAGTAGGAAGGCCAAAAAAGAAGAGAAGGAAAAATGCTGAAGAGTTGAGCCAACCTATTGTCAGGGGATCAAAGTTATGTAGGCGTGGAACGACAGTAACTTGTGCCAAATGCAACAAGAAAGGACACAACTCAAGGAGCTGTAAAGGGCAGGAGGACACAACTCAAGGACGTGCATAGTTGTGCTTGGATGTTTTTGTTAATATGTTATGTTTGAAACTTGGTTATGGTTGGTTATGGTTTGTTATTTTGTGTTAGTTGGCTACTTTCCCACTGTTGGTTTTTTGTTATGTATGTATCCAACAGAATGACAATGTTCCCACTTTTGTTTTCATGGTGATGAATGGGATGAATATATTTATGGTGAAAGTTTTGGTTTATGACAAATTTAAGTTTGTAGACAACTATGTAGACAATGCATAAAATTTGTAGGTAATATAGAAAATAGACAGATTACAGAATTGATCAATTCCAACCATTTTCATTACATATTCATGAATGATACAAAAACATAGAGGTTCTAACCATTTTCAATACATATTCATGAATCATACAAAACACATGCATGTTCCAACCATTTTCCAGAGACAAAAGCTTACATATTCACTACTACTAAACATTGGGTCAATAAAGAACCCAAATTGTTACAAACAACAACCAACTGATGCACAACAACAATTTCAACTTAAAAGCTTCCAACTCCTTTGCTTTCATCCTTGCTTCAAATTTGTGTTTGGACCGCAACAAACCAGGAATCACTTCAGTAGATCGCTTACACATTTATGGGTCTAACCACTCAATGAAGCCACAACTTGAAACCTGTAAAACAACATTGGGCCTTTCAATGACCGAATCTGAGGAGAAGTTAGGGAAAAAATCACTTACTTGTCTTGAACAACAGTATAATCTACGACATGGGTTTCTGTTGGTCCATGAAGTTCGTATATCTCCAGTCGCTCCACAATTGCATATTACCACCATTGCAACCGATCTTGGTGAGAACGATGATGAAACAGGGTGTTTGGTGAGGACGATGATGAATACGATCTTTTGGAGAGAGTAGCGCGTTTAATGTATTAAAAGGGGGAGGGAAACATGAAATGACGACTTTACCCTCGTTAAAATGGGGGTTAACGGAGGATGGAGTAACGGAGTTAGCGCTAGGGACCAAAATTTCACGAAAATAAGAACTACAGGTCCTCTGCTGGAATAAAAAATTTCTAGGGACCATTTTCGTTACATTTTTAAGACAGCAGGGACCAAATCCATAATTTACTCTAGTTTTTTTTAAGTTTTTACTCCACACGGCACACTGACATTATTATCAAACACGTAATAATCTATACATATAATAAATAAGTAACTATCATGCCACGTGTCGTCTTCTGATGAGCCGACTTCATTATTTTCCCGCCTAAAAATGTATCTGGAGGCAGTTTACATTATAGATTCAATTAGTACACCCACATTCACTCCTCCTTAAATCTCTCATTAATTCAATTTTTAATATTTATACCTTACATTTACTACCCTTATAATTACTTATGTAGTTTACTTTTAATCTCTTACTTTTTTATTTTTCATTTTAGACTCTTATCATATAAACTCAAATAATGTATATGAACTAAAATGCATTAAAAAACATTTCTATTTTTTTACAAATTATATCATTGTAATCGCTTCGTCAATACCTTCGAAATGAGCCCAATATTGAATATTTTTGGATTTAATTATATTATTAAATATCATAAATATGTACGAATTAATATGTCGTGATTAGTATGAGATTTGTTGAAATTAGTATGAGATTTGATACAAATAATCACTAAATTGTCGTGATTTTCTTTTTGCAATTTCATATCAATTTTTATTTCAAACTCGAATTACTTCGACGAATTACAATTCTATCAAATTTCATTCTGTCAACGAAACACCCTTAGAATTATCATAAGAGATTTAATTACTTGGAAAAAAAGATATCACTTATCAAGTGACTTTTGGATTATGAGTTCGAACTTTTTTCAAAAATATAAATATGCAATTATTGTGTATTCTTTTGATAAATTCATTTAGTAACGACATTTATAATAGATATCAAACTTAATAGACATATTTTTATCTTCAAGATAATATTCCCTATTTGTGGAATTTTTGTTTTCTTTTTATCAATTATTGTATGTGTCACAAAATTATTCAACAACTATTAAACATCAAATAATTAACTTAAAACACAAATTTGATCGTCGCGCAATGGGCGAGCCAAAGACTAGTATATATTATATCTTCATAGTGACGTCAATTATATCTTACCTACTTATATTTATTTTTGAGTAAATTACATTTTTCGTCCCTGTGGTTTGTTAAAAATTTCTGTTTTAGTCTCTGGTCTTCATTTATTACGTTGATGGTCATTGTGGTTTGTAGTTTATTTCCTTTTTCGTCCCTAGTCCTAACCACCATTAAAAGAGGCCCGCGGTTGGTCCTTTGAATTCTTTTTGTCTCTTTGCCATAAATACACCCACCCTAGACCCTAGTGACCCCACCCTCTCTCTCTCCTCTTTCATCTATCTATCTATCTCCTTCCTTCCCCACCCAATCTCTTATGCACAATGAATTGAACCAAAAATTATTTATGGATACTCTATTAGTCATCAATTGTTAAATGGATTAAAATGGGTTAACAATTCATTATTAAGTGAGTTACAAATGAGTTATCCAACAAACCTCATGGACAAATAGGAGGTCGTTGCCAGAGATGGTGGGTCGCGTGGATGGAATCGATTGGGAGGCTCTAGCCTCTGTGCATCTATATGTATATATAATATATAATATATTAATATAAATATTATACAATATAACATTTTTTTGAACAGCAACTGAGAACCTTTATTACCAACCATGACAAAATACAATACCACAAGTGGCCAGAACCTACCTTTCAAAGCCACAACGAACAGCAACAAGAACATCCAAATTGAATACAAAGCAAAACAGGGGTACCCTACCAATTAACAGGAATAGAATTACAAAACCCCACAGGAGAGTTTTCCATGTTTGCGAGCAGCAAAAACCAGGAAACACTCCATTTGACAGACCCGGTTACTCCTTATTTCGCACTCGGGTCTATGAGCTATTCCGCCCATCCTCTAACCATGTTTTTTGACCTTTTCGCAATCCATTCAAAAATTCTGCGCTCGGCGTCGTGGAAAAGGTCTGTCACTTTCCCCCGATCCGCTTTAAACACCACCTTGTTCCTATGCCCCCATATGAAGTACATGAAACCCCATTTTACGGCCGTCCACATCGAAACTTCTCTCGAGTCTTCCCCATTAGGTGTATTTTCTTGGAGAACGTCATGAACTGTTTCGACACCCTCCAAAATTTTCTTCCACCATCTACCGATGATGTTCCAAAGTCTCTTAACCTCCGTACATGACACAAGCGCGTGGTACACCGACTCGATCGCGCTGCCGCATCTCGGGCATAGTACCGAATCCAAGTCAAGTCCCATTTGGTCCAACGTTACTCTAACTGGAATACGTCCCAACCTAGCTCTCCAAATAAAAATACATACCTTATTTGGAACAAGAGTAGACCATTTCGTTGCTGTCAATTGTCCACCGTCTATGCAGTCAAGTTCTTCCACTATTTCTCTTAGTCTCTTCACGTTAAACTCGTTTGAAATATCGAGACTCCATTTTACCCTATCCCTCGTATCCTTTGTCGGTCGTACTTTCACGAGTGCATTTGTAAATTCGTCGAGCTCCCCAATTTCTCTCCCTCTTGGCTGTCGTCTCCAACCCCATTTCCACCTCCATTCTCCATCCACCCATTCTCCTCTATCTTTCACGCTGGTTTCCTTTTCCTCTTCCAAACTAAACAGTCTTGGGAACTTTTCTTGCAGTCTCTCGGTCTCGA
The DNA here is from genome assembly GCA_033807775.1 of Saussurea involucrata. NCBI lineage: Eukaryota > Viridiplantae > Streptophyta > Magnoliopsida > Asterales > Asteraceae > Saussurea > Saussurea involucrata. The sequence continues at coordinate 872,602 of CM066319.1, read as the reverse complement.
TCCATCTCTCCTTCCACAGGTTGGTATCGCTCCCATCTCCAATTTGCTTGCTAAAAGACCCCGTAAAAGCCATCCCTTTGCTGTCCAAATCTGCGCCGAGTTGGATTATGTTTGTCCATGCCGAACCTGCACCATCAAAACCGTGATTGTTACCCCTTAGACCCCCCCCCCCCCCCGGTCCCCATACAAGCTTTTTATAACGCGGACCCAAAGCGAGTCCTTCTCCGGAAAAAAACGACACCACCATTTACCCAAAATCCCTTTATTATATGATTCAAGCCCCCCAATTTTTAAGCCCCTTTGCTCAAAGCATTTTATCGTTTTTGCCCACTTTATTATTATTAAATCTATAAAATAAAATATAACATAGTAAAAATACCATAATGCCCTTGGGGTTATCTGCCTTAATTAACAACAATCAGTCTCTAGGATAAAAAATAAAATAAATTGCAAACCATAATGACCATCAACTAATAAATGAAAACCAAGGATGAAATCAGAAATTTTTAACAAACCACAGGGACGAAAAAAGTAATTTACTTTTTACTTTTTCAAGCATAAAGCGTCTCAACCGAGTAACATTTTTTTAATTAAGGTCAATGGTCAGAGTTTACCATTTGTTTATATAATAAGTTGGTTTTGTAGTTTTGTCGATTTTTATATAACATTTTTAAAGTATTTTAAAAGAATATATATATATATATATATATATATTATAAAAAGACATCAAGGACAAGCATAATTTGGTTACATTAAATATAAACAAATTAATTGGTACAAATATGACAGAAGCACACGTTTATAGACCAATCAATCAAACGTTCCCAGCTTCTTCACACCCCCCACTCTTGACTTGGATCTATCTTTCTTCACTTGTATAATTTTATAATCATATATTTTTCTTGACTTGTTGAATCTTTCCATCTTCAAAACATCATTATAATCCTATATATATATATATTTTTTCAATTCCGAAAAGCAGTACATCATATCCTCAATCATCTATCTCTCAATTAATACACACTTTCGAATCAAATTGATATCACTGTGTTCTTCATTGGGGGTGTTGCTTGTAGATTCTGCAACAGTTATGTTTCTTGCAACTTTAGTTGTATTTTTAGTGGGGTTGATTGGTTTCTGGTTGGTTCCTAGGGTATTATCACGGACATCCGTAGGACACATGTTACAGAATAAGTGGAGATTTTTGGAGGAATGTTTTCATGGGCACCAGTTGTACAAAATCCCTAGATTCAACCAGCATATGCAGGAAAATCAAGTTTATCGCAAAGTTTTCGAGTATCTTAATTCATTACCTTCAGCTGAAGATTCCGATTTCGTTAATCTATTCTCAGGTAATAGCAAACCTAACGAGATTAATCTCGTGATCGATGCTGAACATAATCAGATGTTTTCAGACACGTACCTCGGTTCGCGAATTTTCTGGAAGTTCGACAAGGATTGTTTAGTTTTGAAGATGAGGAAGAAGGAAAAACGTAGAATTCTCAGTTCATACCTTCAGCACATTCATAATGTTGCCGACGAAATCGAGAAGACGACGAAGCAAACGAGGCTATACATAAACGCAGAGAATCAACCGGAGAAGTACGGACGGTGGATATCAGTTCCGTTTACTCATCCAGCAACAATCGACACGGCGGTGCTAGATTCCGATCTCAAAAACAAGATGAAATCTGATTTAGAATCGTTTTTGAAATCCGAACAGTATTATCACCGTCTCGGCCGTGTCTGGAAACGGAGTTATCTACTTTACGGTCCATCCGGCACCGGAAAATCGAGCTTCATCGCCGGAATGGCAAAGTTCCTACGCTACGACATCTATGACGTCGATTTGTCCAAAGTCGCCAGTGATTCCGATCTGAAATTGCTTCTACTACAGACAACGAGCAAATCAATGATCGTCGTTGAAGATTTAGACAGGTATTTGGTTGAGAAATCAACGGCTGTAAACCTATCTGGAATCTTAAATTTCATGGACGGGATCATCTCATCCTGCGGTGAAGAACGCGTGATGATCTTTACGGTCAGTAGTAAAGATCAAATTGATCCAACGGTTCTCAGGCCTGGTAGAATAGACGTTCACGTGCAGTTCCCCTTATGTGATTTCCCCGCCTTCAAAACCCTTGCCAATAGCCATTTGGGGATTAAAGAGCACAAGCTTTTCCCACAAGTTGAAGAGATTTTCCAAACCGGTGCGAGTTTGAGCCCGGCCGAGATCGGCGAGATCATGATTTTTAACCGCGGTTCACCGACTCGGGCTCTTAAAACCGTTATTAGCGCGTTGAAATCGAATAACGACACACCGGTGGCTAGCAGCAAGATCACGGAGGAACCGCTTAGACTAACACACAGTGTTTCGGTTGGTGGTGCACTTGGGGTGCCATCAGGGTTGATCGGTCATGGTGGGTCAAGTGGGTTGCCGCCAAGGTTGATGTATAGTGGGTCGGCTAGGACCGTTGAAGAATCACGTGATTCGGGCTTCTTTCGTCGAGATATTGTTCCGTCGGTCAAAGAATTTAGAAAACTGTACGGATTATTGAAGACCAAGAATAGATCAGAGAAGGAAAACTCTCGACATGAAATTATGTTGTAAACCTGTTACGATTTACGAAGCATAATTTTTAGTTCCTCCTGTAAAATTCCATATTATTATCATTATTTTTAAAGTATATAATATCTATATATATACACGGCAAATAAAACAAATAAACTGACACACCCTCCTAGCCTTTGGTGAGGTTTGAACCCATGACCTCCTACAAGGCCAAGGGCTAAAATAAACTTATACCGCTACTAAATGCACAATATATGATTTGTTTTTTTCTAAACAATAGTGAATCATTAATTATCACTTAAAAATCTACACTTAACGAATATAATTAAGGGACCGTTTATCAAATGCTTACCAAGTTGTATTGCCTTACCGGATGCATATGACAAGGACCAAGAATCTTACCCGACAAGAGTGAATGCAAGGACGAGAGAGTCTTACCTGGTAAGTGATGGCGACGACTCGATCTTACCACGGTAAATTGTTGCATACAATACCGTTTTTGTGAACTTAAATCTTGTCCGGTAAGTAAGTGATAATGTTTAATTTTACCGGTAAACGCTTATCCAGATAAGCGTTTGGTAAACGACCCCTAACTCTCTTATTATTTAAGTTTTTGAATAAGACTTTTAACAACAGCCTAAGGACTAATGATACTTGTGAATGTATGATCAAATATAATTTATAATATTTGATTACGGGTGGATATCACTGTTGGTAAAAAATCAACTTAGAAAATTAGTCTAAAGTTGAAAATTATGAGTCAAACTTCAAACATCTTAATTTAGTCAACAAATTTCCTTAATTTGGGAATCATTCAACCTCTTAATTATTAATTCTTTCAATCAATACCAGCAGTGTATCCGCGTAATGCGACGGGATGTAATATTCAAATAAATATAAGAAAAGATGGTAACAATACAAATGTGTTTTTGCCATATAAACCAAATTGATTCGTGGATTGGATCGAGTGGTATCACCAATGTACTCAGTCGATGATATATAAATTTTACCAATGGTGGTGTAGATATACATGATATAGAGATTTATCGTCATAAATAACACTTTAAAAAACGTTGTGGCTTATCTTGAAGCCTACGGCTTGAGGCTCATATCTTTTATAACTTTAGTAATCAATTGTTTATTACATGGCATTCAAACACATTTAAAAATATGTATTGAAATCTATGGAATTATATATGACTAATGTGAATTTTTTGTTTTTAACACTTCTACTTAAATATTTTCTAATTGAAAATCAGAAATGTTTTTAAGGAAATTATGTTTCAAAATTAATGCAAATGAAAATTAATGTTATTTAATTGAAATCAGTAATATTTTTTAAGAAAATTACGTTTCAAAATTAATGCAAAAGGAAATTAATGTTTTTTAGCAATTAAGTTAAATATTAAGTGTTATAGAAATTTAAAGTGGTTTTTGGCATGATGCCAAATATACCAGGCATAAAAGGGAGGAACTCCAAAATAAAAAAAAAAACCTTTAAAAATTATAAATAAATTAATAATTCCTTAAAAACATGTTATAAGTTGAGAATGAAAATATCGAACAAGGTAAGTATTTTTTTATTCAAATACTTATTAATTTATTTAGAAATTGAATATTTTATTCAAGGTAAGTATTAATCATTCAAAGATTAAAAGATCCTAAGATTTGCTTAAATAAGTAAATAGCATTGACACAAATCAATTTGCCAAAAAAACATGTTCAAATATGTAAATATTATTATATAAGGAAATCACGTTTTATGAAATATGATTCTTAATTAGATATTTATTAATCAATAATAATAAAATATTATTTATGAACTTACTAATTAAGTAAATGCATATTAACATCATGAATGCAAAAATACATGTGTTGGTTCCCGTATTGGATTAACAAAGATTATCTAATCTATTAGTTCAAATAAGATGTGTTGCAGAAGCGTATTTGAAGAACTAACAGATATGTTTGAATAGAAACAGTACAAAATACCAAATAAACAGTAAATGAAGAACAGATTAATATCTCAAAGTTTACTGTATTTGATGAAGAACACTAAGAACAGATTTGACTCTAACTGTGTGCAAGTGTTGTTTTTGTGTTCGCTTGATTGATGTTCGATGTTGGATGATGTTAAGAAGAATAGCTATATATATATATATATATATATTTATATATAATAGTTCAAATGAGAATAGCTCTATTTTATAAAAATACAAGAATACTTCTTTATTATAAAAAATACATGTGATAATGAATCAGACGTGGGAGACTTTTGGTGCGACCTTGAGTCACGGGTCAAGTCGTCCGCACACCACCAAGGTATTAACATATGTTATTTTATATGGTAAAAGTATGTTCCCGTGTTTTAGTAAAATGAAGATGTTATTGTTTGAACCTCCATGCACACACATACATATCTAGAGAAAATTTATGTTATATTTTAGAGTAAACCTCACTTTTGGTCCCTGTGTTTTGCAAAAAATAACGAAAATCGTCCCTACAGTTCATTTATTCCAAATTTGCCCCTGTGGTATGCGTTTTTGCCCGGATTTGGTCCCTCTCACTAACGGAGGTTAACCTCCATCCATTAAATGAAGGGCAAATCTGTCTTTTTATATATTTATTTATTTTAACATTATTTTTCTCTTTTTAGTTTTTGTCTTATCTGAATTTAGTTTTTTCCGGCGTGAAAACCCAGATTCCGGCGATGTGAGATTTTTCCGGCGAAGTCTTTCAAACCTCTTAACTCCTCGATTTCTCAACGGTTTTCAAATCTAAAAATTGCAAACTGTTTGAAACTCAAAATCGAATAGATCTGTGACGATTATATCAACAAAACTCAAACAATCATGTAGATCGATCATATGAACATCGTCTGAAACCAAGGAGCAACTGTCGAACTCCAAAAGTTGGATCTTGATGATTTGTTGCTGAAAAACTGATCTTAAGGCAGTAAACCTCACTTTTGGAAGATTTCGTTTCACCATTGTTGGATGGGTTTGGGAAAGATAAGGGGAGTAAGGGTAGGGAAGAAGAAGTAGGAGAGAGAGGGATAGATGAGGTTGTGTGTGAGTGTGTATATATATCACACACACACACACACACACACATATATATATATATATAACACTTAATACCAATAGGAATGTGCAGCTACACTAGTTTGCAAGAGACGAACCAAACAGCCACACATCCAGCCCAACTTAATCAAACAGCCGCACCCTCCAGCCTAGCTAAATCGCTGCTGCTGCTGTCAATTTTTCGATGCTACTACAAGTTTTCGATGCTAGCTAAATCCCCATGGCTCTCTCACCTATTCATACAAAACCCACATCCATTCTTCATAAAAACCCACATGAACCCCATTCAAAGTCAGTGTGTAGTGTGTGTATATTTATATATGTATGTATATGTATATATATAATTTTACTGTGTATATGTGTGTATATATATACACACTACGTACTGCCTATATATATATATATATATATATATATATATATATATATATATGTGTGTGTGTGTGTGTGTGTGTGTATACACACTACGTACTGCCTGTATATATATAATTTTACTGTGTATATGTGTTTATATATATGTGTGTGTGTGCTGTGTTTATATATATATATATATATATATGTGTGTGTGTGTGTTTATGTATATATATATATATTGTGTGTGTGTGGTTTTTTTTTGCAGGTTATAGTTGTGGGGAAGAAGAAGTAGGAGAGAGAGAGGGATAGATGAGGGTGTGAGTGTGTATATATGTATATAATATTAAAGTATAATAAATAAATTCATATAAGACAAAAATAAAAAGAGAAAAATAATGTTAAAATAAATAAATATATAAAAAGACAGATTTGCTCTTCATTTAATGGATGGAGGTTAATCTCCGTTAGTGAGAGGGACCAAATCCGGGCAAAAACGCATACCACATGGGCAAATTTGGAATAAATGAACTGTAGGGACGATTCTCGTTATTTTTTGCAAAACACGGGGACCAAAAAGTGAGGTTTACTCTATATTTTATGAAGATGGTGAAAACGACGAGACCTGACTGTGTACCTTTAATAGTTTATGTAAAGATGATCGATCACCTTCACACGCCTTTATGCAACATAAGGGCACATGCATTCACACATATTATATGAATGTTACATTTATCACATTTCTCAATTAATACAACATTCTCATGGAACATATTGTTGTCTTTTGGCTTTTTATAGGATTTTTTTTAAATCTTCGATATACATGAATGATCAATCATGTCAAGAATTAGAAATAAATGTTAATGTGTTTTTGTGCATTGATACATCATAAATCACATAGAAACATTTGAACTTGGCGACCATCAACGAGGACTTGTTGGTTATCATCTTGATCAACTTGTGTGTTATGTGACGATCGATAATCACACTTTACTTATAATTAATTCTCTCATGGTTGTTTTGTTTTTCTTTCGAAATAAAAATAAAACTCAAACTTAAGTAACAAAACAACTTCATTAAACCACAATGAAGTTGACATAATTTGAATCAAGAAACAACTCCAAATTTAAATTAACCACCTAAACGTAATTTATCTGATATATACATACATATGAATTATGAAGTACTAGGTGATAGTGACAACTTTGTCGTTTTTTATTTGAAAAAGAAGCTTGCAAGTTTTTAAATCAGACAAATAAGCAACATGCATTAAAGAAGACAAAAGAAAAGGTGAAAATAACAAAGCCTTTTTCAATTAAAATAAGTTGAGTAAATTACATATTTGGTCCCTGATGTTTGGTTGCTTTTTGGATTTGGTCCCTATTTCAAAAAAATTACATGGATCGTCCCTGGGTTTGACAAAGCGTATGGATATGGTCCCTCCCTCTAAACGCCGTCTATATATCACCGTTAATGTCATAAGGGTCAATATTCAGAGGGGTAAAATTGTCTTTTCACATTTTATCAAACATGTAAATGATTTATTAATCAAATCTCTATGTATTAATTCAACACAACGGTCTCATTCACTTCTTCACTCCTCTGTCGCTCGCTCCCACAATGAAGAGATGCAGTTGTGGATCAGATGCAGTTTTGAGAACTTCTTGGACCTCATCAAACCCAGGAAGACGTTTCTATTGTTGCTCAAGAAAGGTATTTCATTTTGTTCAGCTTTGTGAAACATGTATTGGATTTTCCCTGATTTTTCCATCTTCAATTTCCATGGTAAATAGGCAAGAAGCTGTGGTTTCATTGATTGGTATGACCCAGCTTTGTGTGATCGATCAAAGATGATTATTCCAGGGTTGTTAAAGTCGAAGAACAAGGTGGAACAACAAAATCTCAGAATGAAGCAGGTTTTGTGTCTGACATGGTTGGCGATTGGAGTGTTTTTTTTTAGGTTGACCTAAATTGTTGTAATAGGACAAGTATTGGTTACTGTAAGTTTTTGTTGTTTTTGTTGTTGTTTAATGTAATCTCAGATTGGTTATTGTAAGATGAAGTGGTTTAATGGTATATATTTGATTTGTGTACAACCATGTTCAGATTGAGGAATGTATACTAATGCAAATTGCTTAATGTAATAAGTACAACCATGTTCAGATTAAGGAATGTATACTAATGCAACTTGCTTAATGTAATAAGTACAACCATGTTCATAGGCAACAATTGGCATAACCAAGAGCAATTTGCTTAATGTAATAAGCACAACCATGTTCATAGGCAACAAGTTCCATAAGCAACAATTGGCATAACTAATGCAAATTGCTTAATGTAATAAGTACAACCATGTTCAGATTGAGGAATGTATACTAATGCAACTTGCTTAATGTAATAAGTACAACCATGTTCATAGGCAACAATTGGCATAACCAAGAGGTTGCATAACCAAGTGGCTGCATAATCAACAGGTATGATTTTCACAGATTTGCATAACCAACAACTAGCAATTTCCATAACCAACAATTTACAGGTACCATAACTAACCATTTCCATAACCAACAATTTACAGGTACCATAAATTGATCCCATTAGTTGTACATCCAAAAAACAGGGGATCCCATAAACTATAGTTACTTTGTCTACTATCCAAAAACAACCACCATCATTAAACAACTATTGTTTGCATCACAAATAACCAAAAGCTACTGCTAAGCATTAAATTACATAAGAACCACATCATGGGGCTTGTCCCTTGCAACTCCTAGAGTTATGACCTTGTTGCCTGCACTTCATACATCTTATTGTCTTTCCAACCTTCTTCAGCTTCCTTCCTGAATCAATCAGCTCTCCAACAGCCTTCTTCCTCTTCTTCTTTGGCCTACCAATTTGAGTGTGATGGGTGGGTGGAATCAAAGTGGTTGAGCAAGTAGACTTCACCCACAACATCCTTCCATTAATTGGTTCCAACTTAAAACTATACATATGTTTCCATGTATCCAACCAATAACTTTCATGCACCCACTTCTCAAGAACTTCAGCTTGTTCTCCATTGCTCTGCATATTCCATATACATGCAACAGCATGTTTGCATGGAATTCCAGTGAGCTCCCATTTCCTGCATGAACACCATTTTTCCCTTACATCTACAATGCATTGGTCCATCCATGGACCACTAACCTGGTATCTGCATTCACCATTCCATATGACTTGGTAATCCACAGCATCATTCTTGATCTGATCAAGTACTTTTGTCACATTTGGAGTGAGGGGACCTTGTGCTTTGTCAATCAGGGTCTGCACATTTGCTATTCTCTTCATGATGTATTGCCTTATATACTCCAAGCAGGTGATAATGGGTCTGTCCCTTCCTTCCACTAATTGTTTGTTGAATACCTCACAGATGTTGTTCAACAACACATCTGTATGACTTCTTCCTGTTATTAACATGTGTTCACCAATTGTAAGTAACATGTGTTAATTTATAATCTTCATGTATGTAACATGTGTTAAATAATCCCAAGTACCTGTAAAATGAGACCTGGCCCAATGATGAGGGGGTATCAGCTTCAACCAATTGAATGTTTGTTCATTCACCAACTTCAGATGCTCCATCTGACGATCAAACTCCTGGACAGTGGTTGCTGAGGCACACTTCCACAACAAATCCTTGAACAGTTTACCTTTCCATGTCTTCTTCATATTTTCATGGATGTGCCTTAGGCAAAACCTGTGTTCTGCACAAGGGAATACTTGTGCAATTGCAGGTACTATTCCCTACAAGTCACACAAACATATATATATTTAACAATAACTAACAATAACTATCATAATAACTAACAGATGTATAGAATAGAAAAGTACCTTTTGTCTGTCAGTAATGAATGTGAAAATTTGTTGCCAGATCTAGATCATCCCCTAAGCAACTTAAAAACCACCTCCATGAATATGTGTTTTCTGCCTCAACAATGGCGTATGCAAGGGGGTATGTGCCATTATTGGAATCAATTCCAACAGCTGTGAGAATCTGTCCAGGAAAAGGACCTTTCATGAAGGCTTCATCCAACCCTAAAAAATCTCTCATGCCAGCCTTGAAACCCCTTTTCAACGCCCCAAGACACACGTACACCCTCTTGAATCTTCTTGTTTGAATTGACGGGTTAGGGTCCACCTCAACCTCTAACTTCACAGTTGTGTCAGCGTTTGTTCTCTGAACTTCAGCAAGGTAGTCCCTCAAACTCTTGTACTGCTCACCATAGTCTCAACGAAGTTTATCCAAAGCCAGTGCCTTTGCTCTATGTGATTTCATCCTTGAACAGTTTTGTTCAAACTTTCTCTGCATATCCATTTGAACAGCCTTGACAGGGATATCTGGATTGTGAATAAGAGTCTGAACTAGATTTTGGGATAGGAAAGAAGCAGTACACGCCTTCACATATCTTGTTTGGAGACAATTATGGGTCTCCACGTATGTTTTGACCACCCAATTAACATCATTTTTCCCTTTGGAAACATGTAAGGCCCAAGGACATGAGGGCCCACTTTTTGCTTCTTTTTTCCCTAAGCTTGGACCACATTGACTTTCTTTTCTAAAATCTGGTAGGGTGCCTTTACAAACAGCCCTTAGCCTCATTGAATCATTCTTAACTACCTGAATCTGCCTTCTAGTTAATATTTCATGATTATCAATAATTTTTTTAATGCCATCTTTGGTACCAAATACCTTACCAACATAAAAACTGGGAACCCCTTCTGTTTGTTCACCCACAACCCTTTCCATCCTAATTTGTTTCAACTTTCTTTTCCTTTCCATCTCCAAATCTGACTCATCTGTGTTGCTTTCAAAATTATCATGATCCAATGCATTAACAACAATGTTGTTTGCATCTCCATCCACTTTTAACTCCCTCCTACCAATCCACTCTGCATCAACATCTGTGTGTATGTGAAAGTCCATGATATCTGTAACATCCCGAAATTTCCATTGTAAATTAATAAGATATAAATTGTATTTTTGGTACAATTTAGTTATGAGAAAATTAACTTGGAGGGTTGAATTGTTATTTTTGAGGGTTTGGGGTTATATTGGAAAATTGAGTTAATGACTCATGCTTTTCTGTGAGGTGTCACATTAGGAGGAATCAGTGTTTGATAATACTGATTTCCTTTGTTTAGTATTCTAAAAAGAAAAGAAGAAAATCAAACAGAGGAATATCGAGAGAGAGAGATAGAACGAGACAGAGAGAAAGATTTTAAAAAGGAGAAGAAGAAAGAAAGCTGTTGAATTGGATTTGTGATTTGATTAAGCTGTTGATTAAGCCATTGAATTGGAAGTTTACTGTGTTCAAGAATACCCAGGTGAGTTATTCATTCTTGTTAAAATTAAGCAATTAAAAGTGTTATAGATATGCTATACTTGTATATGATATCAGTGGTATGATTTGATTAAGAATTGGTAAGCTTAATGAGTCAAAGGAAGAACTGAATCGAAATGAAAGTGACGATGAACAGTGGCATTGCGCAACAGTGTATTGCGAAAAGTGAAGTTTTCGCAACCAAGGGTTGCGAATTCTGGGCTTTTCGTAATAGAGGGTTGCGAAAAGTAGAGTTTTCGCAATAGTGGGTTGCGAGAAGTGGACTTTTCGCAGCTTTGGCTTGCGAAAAGTGTAGCTTTTCGCTACTGTAGCTTGCGAAAAGTTTTGACTTTCAGTAGTAGTTTGAGGCTGTTATGTGTCATGCAATCTGATATGTATATGCTATTTGTTATATGTTTATAACTCTGTTGGTGATGTAAAAACCATGATATGTTAAATTGTAAGGACTTATTTATGAGTCCGGAGCTGTAGTTAAATGTTGAGATGTTGATCCCCGATGCTAAATGGCAAAGTAGGGATAATCGTTGAAATTAATATTCTGTACATAGAGATATAGAATATATGTTGTATTGTATAACTTTAGTATACAATAGAAAGAGTGATGATACACAATTATTGTGTGGCGTTGGCTAGAAATATGCATCTGGTCTAGTGGGCATAAAGTGTGGTATAATGAGAACCGTTTACTAGCCAGGGGACCGTTAGGATGTATTTCTAGTTGTTGGAGTGAATCTTGAATCATCTGTGAGGGTCTCTGGTGGTTGTTGATCGCGATAAGAAGGAAATCTCATTTGAGACCAGTGATTCAAGATGGGGAGGAAACGAAATGAGGAATGGCAGACTTAGAGTTGTAATTCCCATTTCAAGCGAAAGATGAGATATCTTTATTGCTGAGGATTTGACATCCTAATTCAGAAAGAAGCAGGTTTGGAAACTGTAATTTCTGGGAGTTAGAGTTATTTATAAGTCCGGTGGGATTTATAGTAATTCTCGTTGATAATATGATGACTAGAGAAATTGGTCATAAGTAAGGGAATAGGTGGATTCCAATGGTAGATACGAGCTTGGTGTGGTAAGATGGTTGATAACAGGTTTGATATATCTGTTAACATTTTGTTGATTAATTTTAATTTGATTTGGATAATCTCACTAGGCGAAAGCCTAATGTTTCAATTTAAATTGTCTTACCAGGTACAGGCTCTGGGAAATAGTGGGGAAGTGAGATGACAGTTGAAGAACAATCAGACTTGGCGATATCAAAGGATCGGGATATTTTGATGACTTTTGGGACAAGCCTTAGATAATCTAGTTGATCTTATTGTGATGTATAATTAGATTGATCAGATTATTTAAGTTAGATGATCTTATGTATATAGAAACCTACTTTTGATCCTTTGGTTTATAAAAGTCTGATATTTTGATGATCATAACATGTGTATTTTGAGGTTTAAATTGGCCCTGAATTTTAGGGTGTTACAGTATGGTATCAGAGCTTTAGTTTAAGCGAACTAGGTATGAATTTGATATGCCTAGACTTAAGCTGTGATGAAATTAAGTTATGATCTACGAGAGATGGGTAAAATTGCTAAGACCGGGTAGTCTTAGGGTGGACGGAAATACACTAATTTAGTATTGTAACGATGGGGACGAGAATTCTCATGTATGATATGTTCGCAATTTCAATTAGCTACTGTTGTTATGGATATATTGTTACATAAGCATGCTTGTTTCTCAATTGTTGCAAGGGCTAATTAGTGATAAAGTACGTTTAGTATGTTAGAATTCTGCTTAACCATTTATATGGTTATTTGTGTTTGATCAGAGCAATGGTGAATACGCCACCTAGAGAAAGAGTTGGAACTGAGGAGGCAGAAGTGAGTAACATGCATAATGCACCAAGAGATTTTCTTTCTTTGGGAGGTATGCATACTTCAGCTCCGAGGGTGGGTACTAGCAATGTTAGTCAGACAACAGATTCTAATATGGAGGCAAGAATAATGGAGAACGTGTCAAGAATGATGAATGCTTCGGTAGAAAGACAAGCTGATTTAATGAACGCCTCCATGGAAAGACAAACAGAAATGTTTACAAAGTTGTTCAATGACAGGAATATAGAACCAAGACGTCAAGTGATTGATACTGGAGTGATAAATCCGATAGGTAATCCAGTAATAGAGGCGAAACGAAGGGTAGAAAGAATTTGTTCTTACAAAACATTTCTAAGCTACAAGCCGCCTGAATTTAAAAGGGAAGACAGCCCAGTTGCGTGTATGAATTGGTTGCGGGAGATAGAGCAAGCTTTCCGAGCCTGTGAATGTCATGAAGGATCAAAGGTCAGATTTGCTTCTCAGATGTTGAGAGGTAATGCTTTAAATTGGTGGAATGTTTTGACAGCTTCATTGACAACAACTGTGTTAGATGCTATGACTTGGGGAGCATTTAAAGAGAAAATACTGAAAGAATATTGCAATGAACATGAGATGGATCGTATAGAGGAGCAGTTCAGAAATCTCAAGAAAGGTAACATGTCGGTGAGAAGATACACAGAACTGTTTATGGAGAAACTGAACTTAGTAGGGCACGTGGCTCCTACTGAAAAAGATAAAGTTAAAGCCTATCTGAAAGGGTTACCGGCCGAGATGATGTCCCGAGTGCGGAATTCAAAGGCTGTAACGCTCAGGGAAATGATTGAAGAGGCCAAGTTAATAGAGGAGATGTATGCCAGAGATAGGGAAGAGAAAGCTCATGTTGGAGATAAAAGAAAGTGGGAAGGTCGTTCTGATTCTTCTCAGAAACTCAGGCTGTTTGGTAAGAATATACGTTCAGATTCACGAAGGGAACCCAACTGGTGTCCGAAGTGTAAGAATAAGCATTTTGGGCCATGTCAAACAAGCGGGCCAGAGTGTTATAAATGTGGAAAGACGGGGCACTTTGCATTTAATTGTTTACTACCGGGTGCAGTATGTTTTGAATGTAAACAGCCAGGGCATATTCGACGGGATTGTCCAAAGCTGAAAAAGGAGGGAGAACAAGGAAAGAAGGCAGTTATACCAAAACCAACAGGACGAACATTTAATATGACAGTTGAAGAAGCGAAGGGATCCAAGGATGTTGTCTCTGGTACATTCCTTATAAACTCTATACCTGCTCGTGTGTTATTTGATTGTGGTGCAAATTATTCGTTTGTATCCAAAGTGTTCTATGGAAAATTAGCTATGTCTGTCACTACTTTAGGAGATGCCTTAGTAGTTGAGATAGCTAATGGGGGTCTAGCTTTGGTTGATGAAAGAGTAGATGGTTGTACGATTCAGATAGAGGATGCAAAATTTCCAATTAGAATGTTGTTAATGGAAATTGGAGGATTTGATGTTATTTTGGGAATGGATTGGTTGTCTGATAACCAAGCCGAAATGATGTGTGCTAAGAAGTTGATCCGAATTCCGATGGTTGATCAAGATGATGTAATAATTTATGGGGAGAAGCAGAAGGGAGAAGTACAGTTGATTTCAGTCATAAAGGCACGTAAGTGTTTAGCAAAAGGATGTTTGTCATATTTGGCATATGTTCTGGACGCTAAGTCAGAAAAGAAGCAGATACAAGACATTAAAGTAGTACGTGATTTTCCAGATGTATTCCCGGATGATCTTCCAGGTCTACCTTTGGAAAGATAAGTAGAGTTCCGTATTGATCTAATTCCTGGAGCAACACCAATAGCTCGTGCGCCGTATCGTTTAGCACCGGCAGAAATGAAAGAGATGATGTCACAATTGCAGGAGTTATTAGACAAAGGTTATATCAGACCGAGTTCTTCACCTTAGGGAGCTCCGGTGCTGTTTGTTAAGAAGAAAGATGGAAGTATGAGGATGTGTATAGATTATCGAGAATTGAATAAGGTGACAATCAAGAACAAGTATCCGTTGCCACGAATTGATGACTTGTTTGATCAATTGCAAGGTGCAGGATGTTTTTCTAAGATTGATATGAGGTCGGGGTATCATCAAATACGAGTAAGGGATGAAGATATTCCGAAGACTGCTTTCAGAACGAGATATGGGCATTATGAATTTCTGGTGATGCCATTTGGATTGACTAACGCTCCAGCTATATTTATGGATCTGATGAATAGAGTGTGTCGGTCATTTCTAGACAAGTTTGTCATTGTCTTTATTGATGACATACTAGTCTATTCAAAGAATGAAAATGATCACGAGTGTCGTCTTCAGGAAGTTTTGGAAGTACTAAGAAAGGAGAAGTTGTATGCAAAATTCTCGAAATGTGAATTTTGGCTAGAAGAAGTACAATTTCTGGGTCATGTAATTTCAGCTGAAGGGGTGAAAGTGGATCCAGCCAAAATAGAAGCAATGATGAATTGGGAAACTCCAAAGAATGCATCTGAAATCAGAAGTTTCTTGGGTTTGGCCGGGTATTATCGGAGATTTATTCAAGATTTCTCAAAGATTGCTTCTGCTTTGACTGTATTAACTCGTAAAAATGTAAAGTTTGTTTGGACTGAAAAGCAGGAATCAGCTTTCAAGACCTTAAGACAAAAGTTGTGTGAAGCTCCTATTTTAGCTCTGCCTGAAGGTACAGATGATTTTGTAGTGTATAGTGTTGCTTCAAAGATGGGACTAGGATGTGTATTGATGCAAAGAGGCAAGGTGATTGCTTATGCATCAAGACAATTGAAAGAGCATGAGAAGAATTTTCCTACCCATGATTTGGAGTTAGCAGCGGTGGTTTTTGCTTTGAAGCTATGGCGTCATTATCTGTACGGTACGAAGTGTACTCTTTATACTGATCATAAGAGTTTAAAGCATGTCTTTGATCAGAAGGAATTAAATATGAGACAGAGAAGGTGGTTGGAACTACTTAAAGACTACGATTGTGAATTGCATTACCATCCTGGTAAAGCAAATGTAGTGGCTGACGCTTTAAGCAGGAAAGAGTATAGTGGCTGTCTGAAGTCAACAAATGCTCGAATTGATGTGATGTCAAGTTTGATTGAACGAATAAAGACTGCTCAAATGGAAGCTCTTTCGGAAGAAAACTTAAAAGATGAAGTTATGGTCAAACAACGGTTTCAACTGACGGAAGATAGTCGTGGGGTGAAGTTGTTTCGAGGCCGTGTTTGGGTACCAAGAAAAGGTGGGAATAGAGAGTTGATTATGGAAGATGCTCACAAATCTAAGTATTCCATTCACCCTGGAAGTACTAAAATGTATAGAGACTTGAAGCTACATTATTGGTGGCCAACCATGAAGTTAGATGTGGCTCGATGTGTAGAAATGTGTGGAACATGTTCTTTAGTTAAAGCTGAACATCAAAAGCCATACGGAAGTTTTCAATCTTTGGAAATTCCGGAATGGAAATGGGATAAGATTACCATGGATTTCGTGACGAAGTTACCAAAGACACAAAGAGGTAACGACACAATATGGGTAATAGTTGACAGGTTGACAAAGAGTGCTCATTTCTTGGCAATGAAAGAAGCTTCACCGATAGAAAAGTTAGCGAAATTGTATATTGACGAAGTGGTGTCAAGACATGGTATTCCAATGTCTATTGTTTCAGATCGTGATAGTCGGTTTACGTCAAGATTTTGGCGGTCACTTCAAGAGGAGTTGGGTACGAAATTGAATTTGAGTACCGCGTATCATCCGCAAACCGACGGTCAAAGTGAAAGAACTATTCAGACATTAGAAGATATGCTTAGAGCATGTATACTAGATTTTGGAGGTAACTGGGATACGCACTTGCCATTAGTGGAATTTGCGTATAACAATAGTTATCATTCTAGTATCGGGAGAGCACCGTTCGAAGCCTTGTATGGTAGGAAGTGTAGAACTCCAGTGTGTTGGCTAGAAGCTGGAGAGAAACAGTTTGCTGGACCGGAAATGGTGCAACAAACGGCTGATAAAATCAAAGAAATCCGACAACACATGAAAGCGGCTCAGGATAGACAAAAAGAGTTATGCTGATTTAAAAAGAAGACCAGTAGAATTCCAAGTTGGGGAGCGCGTTATGCTAAAAGTATCTTCGTGGAAAGGTGTAATTCGTTTTGGAAAGCGTGGGAAGCTGAGTCCTCGTTTTCTAGGACCTTTTGTCATCACTAAAAGAGTTGGTCAACAAGCTTATCAGCTAGATCTTCCGCCTGAATTGGAAGGAATTCACAATGTGTTTCATGTATGTTATCTTCGGAGGTGTTTAGCCGAAGAACAAGATGTGATTCCGATAACTGATGTCAAGGTGGACGAGAAGAGTCAATGTGTTGAAGAACCGGAAGGGATTCTAGAAAGATCAGTTCGGAAGTTAAGGAACGACAAAGAAGTGCCTATGTTGAAGGTACAATGGAAACATCACCGGGGCAGTAACGTGACTTTAGAGTCGGAGGAAGAAATGAAGAAACGATACCCTCAATTGTTTGCTTAGTTTGATTTCGGGGACGAAATCCTTTTCAAGTTGGGGAGTATTGTAACATCCCGAAATTTCCATTGTAAATTAATAAGATATAAATTGTATTTTTGGTACAATTTAGTTATGAGAAAATTAACTTGGAGGGTTGAATTGTTATTTTTGAGGGTTTGGGGTTATATTGGAAAATTGAGTTAATGACTCATGCTTTTCTGTGAGGTGTCACATTAGGAGGAATCAGTGTTTGATAATACTGATTTCCTTTGTTTAGTATTCTAAAAAGAAAAGAAGAAAATCAAACAGAGGAATATCGAGAGAGAGAGATAGAACGAGACAGAGAGAAAGATTTTAAAAAGGAGAAGAAGAAAGAAAGCTGTTGAATTGGATTTGTGATTTGATTAAGCTGTTGATTAAGCCATTGAATTGGAAGTTTACTGTGTTCAAGAATACCCAGGTGAGTTATTCATTCTTGTTAAAATTAAGCAATTAAAAGTGTTATAGATATGCTATACTTGTATATGATATCAGTGGTATGATTTGATTAAGAATTGGTAAGCTTAATGAGTCAAAGGAAGAACTGAATCGAAATGAAAGTGACGATGAACAGTGGCATTGCGCAACAGTGTATTGCGAAAAGTGAAGTTTTCGCAACCAAGGGTTGCGAATTCTGGGCTTTTCGTAATAGAGGGTTGCGAAAAGTAGAGTTTTCGCAATAGTGGGTTGCGAGAAGTGGACTTTTCGCAGCTTTGGCTTGCGAAAAGTGTAGCTTTTCGCTACTGTAGCTTGCGAAAAGTTTTGACTTTCAGTAGTAGTTTGAGGCTGTTATGTGTCATGCAATCTGATATGTATATGCTATTTGTTATATGTTTATAACTCTGTTGGTGATGTAAAAACCATGATATGTTAAATTGTAAGGACTTATTTATGAGTCCGGAGCTGTAGTTAAATGTTGAGATGTTGATCCCCGATGCTAAATGGCAAAGTAGGGATAATCGTTGAAATTAATATTCTGTACATAGAGATATAGAATATATGTTGTATTGTATAACTTTAGTATACAATAGAAAGAGTGATGATACACAATTATTGTGTGGCGTTGGCTAGAAATATGCATCTGGTCTAGTGGGCATAAAGTGCGGTATAATAAGAACCGTTTACTAGCCAGGGGACCGTTAGGATGTATTTCTAGTTGTTGGAGTGAATCTTGAATCATCTGTGAGGGTCTCTGGTGGTTGTTGATCGCGATAAGAAGGAAATCTCATTTGAGACCAGTGATTCAAGATGGGGAGGAAACGAAATGAGGAATGGCAGACTTAGAGTTGTAATTCCCATTTCAAGCGAAAGATGAGATATCTTTATTGCTGAGGATTTGACATCCTAATTCAGAAAGAAGCAGGTTTGGAAACTGTAATTTCTGGGAGTTAGAGTTATTTATAAGTCCGGTGGGATTTATAGTAATTCTCGTTGATAATATGATGACTAGAGAAATTGGTTATAAGTAAGGGAATAGGTGGATTCCAATGGTAGATACGAGCTTGGTGTGGTAAGATGGTTGATAACAGGTGTGATATATCTGTTAACATTTTGTTGATTAATTTTAATTTGATTTGGATAATCTCACTAGGCGAAAGCCTAATGTTTCAAATTAAATTGTCTTACCAGGTACAGGCTCTGGGAAATAGTGGGGAAGTGAGATGACAGTTGAAGAACAATCAGACTTGGCGATATCAAAGGATCAAGATATTTTGATGACTTTTGGGACAAGCCTTAGATAATCTAGTTGATCTTATTGTGATGTATAATTAGATTGATCAGATTATTTAAGTTAGATGATCTTATGTATATAGAAACCTACTTTTGATCCTTTGGTTTATAAAAGTCTGATATTTTGATGATCATAACATGTGTATTTTGAGGTTTAAATTGGCCCTGAATTTTAGGGTGTTACAGTATCTAAGTCTACTTTGTCAACTTCATCCACAATGTAATCAGTATCATCATTGTCATCACTCTTGCAGTCATCAGTTTGTACATTATTACTATCCTGATCACTTGCATATGCTCTATCAGTTCTATTGGGGTCAAATTGATAATCTCTGAAACCAAAATCTCTCAAATCATTAAATTCCAACACATTAAATTCCTGTGAAAACAATCCTTGGCTTTCAAGTTTATCAAACAAATCATTGAAGTGCTCATCTTCCAAAACATCATTAGTAGGACCAATGTGTTGGAAATCCATTACATTGACATTCTCTTGGACTTGATCACCTATATCAGGGGCATTCTCTTGGACTTGATCACCTAAGTTAGTGGCAGTCTCTTGGACTTGATCACCTATCTCATTGGCATTTTGTTGGACTTGATCAATAGTGTCATGCCATTCAATGAAAAGTTTCTTCCTGCAAGAGATAGCAACTCCTTCTTGCACCTTTTTCTGTAGTCTACTAAACTCAGGTTCGTTATTTTCTTCAATCTCTTGTATAACAACATTAGTACCACTAGGACTAGCCAAATAAGTACCCACCCTACTTTTCCATTGTTCAGTGTATACTTCAAACACTCTGCATTCAGGAACATATTTCAACATGTTGATCACGTCCTGATCATTTCCCAAGGCTCTTAGACCAAAGTCCAAGTCCCAACCAGGGAGTCTAAAGTGATAATAAGTAAGGATTGGTTGTCTATACCCTATTTCTGTCATAATGGCATCCAACTCATGTACAGAGAACTCATCCATGTTTACTAAATCAACATAACTTAACTTACCTTGAACATAACTCCTATCAGGTTTCTTAGTGAAAAACCCTCCATGATGAATCTTGAACATAACCAACTGAGGGTAGCAATCTGTGAAAAAAACGATTTTTTCATTAACAAATCCAACTAACAACTGCATGACACTAAAATGGAGGGATGATAAACTGTTAGCTGCAATACATACCATATACGTCAACGTACTCGTTGGTTGATGGGTTGATTCGAATCTGCCACAAAGGACCATCCATTTTGCACGAAGACGAACAATCTTGCTTTGATTTTCACATAGACTAAGGTTTGATGAAGAAATGGGTTTTACAGAAGCACAGAGAAGATGAAGATGGTGGCTTTGGTAATGATTAACATAAGAAAAGAAGGGTCAGCACCATAATTACATTCGGTAATACGTAAACGAGAGGAGAATAGTGAATTGACGATTTTACCCCTGTTAATTTGGACGCGGGAAGACATTAACGGTGATATATAGACGGCGTTTAGAGGGAGGGACCATATCCATACGCTTTGTCAAACCTCAGGGACGATCCATGTAATTTTTTTGAAATAGGGACCAAATCCAAAAAGCAACCAAACATCAGGGACCAAATATGTAATTTACTCAAATAAGTTTTAGATTATACAGGGATTGTTTTTGTCACTGAATTATATGCGATTTTTTGTATTTATTAGGTGTTTTTGTTTTTTAAGAGGTCTGAAATCTGATTTTACTTCTAAAAAGTAAGAGGTGGTGCTGAAGTCTGAAATCTGAAATATTAAGACTGTTTGTTTTTATAAAATGATAGACATCTTAATTGACTAAAAATATTATGTTTTAAAATTTCAAGTTGAAAGAGACCACTATTTGATAACACATACATTCATACTCATCATTTCATCAACCATGCGTGCAATTGAAGAGCAGGTAGAAGGAACTGAACCCTTCAAAAAAATAAGAGGAATTAAGTGGATGGTGAACCTCTAAAATTTCAGAGGACATTAAGAGGTTTTCAGACTTTTTCTAAAAATAAAACAAACGGTCTTAAATCTGAAAACCTCTTAATTTTCAGATTTAAGAGATTTTAAGAGGTATTTTTTCAAAAACAAACGGCCTCTAATTTTCATTTTCAGACTTAATGACAAATTTGTTTCTAAGGTTTATTTTCTGAACCGGCCGTTCTTGTTTTAATTATTAATTTAAAGTTTTTTATTTGTATTTTTGTTTTAATTCGTGTTGATTCAAAAAAATATATATATAGAAGAAAGAAAGAAGATAATGATAAATTACTATTTTATCCTCCATAATCGTTCATGTGCACGACACATGACTTGCTTACAGTGCTTTTTAACATAGATGTTAATTGGGATTAAGGCCATATAGGGTTGGAAGAAATTAGAATTATTCAACACGACTAATTCTATCTATGGATTCTGAATAGATTTAAAACATTTTTAGTATCTAACCAACATCGTTAATTACATTTCAGGTTAGGTTGATTGGGTACTTGAGTTATATCAGCATTATGATTGAATTTTATATAGTTTATGTTTACAACCGGGTAATATCTGCTGTTAGAGATGGAAAATTGACCCAAGATCCGCCCCAAATGGGGTGACCGGGTGGAGATTCGCTGTTTTGGTTGGGTAGGAGGGCCCGAATAGTGGTTGATTTCTAAGGTGAGACGAGTTTGAGGCATGGTCGATATTGATACTATTTGTCCCTAATCTACAACTACAACACACCAAATGTATAACAAGTAATTACAATGATTTATTAGTCAACCAAACCCACGTTTATCTCGCGTTGAATTATACTTGATAACAAGTTAAATTAAGTTAAGATTTCCAAAACCATCGTAATTGAGTTGAGCTTATCCCCTAAAAAATCTTTTAGGGCATGTTTGTTAGCACCTTAGCGAGGTTGTCGAGACTCAAATCTTATTTAGGGGCCGTTTACCTAATCACTTACCCGGGTAAGTGCTTACCGGTAAAATTGAACACTATCACTTACTTCCGGGGTAAGGTTTTAGTCCACCAAAATGGCATCGTATGCAACAATTTAGCCGGTAAGCGCTAACCGTGGTAAGAGCCGTCACACTCACTTACCGGGTAAGACTCTCGGTCCTTACTTTCGACTCTCGGTCCTTGCTTCCGCTCTTACCGGGTAAGATTCTTAGTCCTTATCATATTCATCTGGTAAGTTAATGTGATTTGGTAAGCACTTATATGGGTAAGCGTTTTGTAAACGGGCCCTTAGTCATCTATACATGACTGTTTGATAATGATTTAATGATATATAAAGTGACTTATTCAATAAACTTATAGGGATGGGCTTTATCCATAAAAATAAGTTTTTTTCAAACCCACCCTCCCAATTAAAAAACACACTACTTCCATCTATCAAAAATCCCTTCCAAACAAAAAACTTCACCACCTATATAAACAAATTAATTCATACAAACAACTTTATACATCCACAACTTAGGGGTTGTTTGTTTACCCCCTAATAGTTTCATTAAGAGGCAACCACTGAATCATTAAGAGGTAAATCTTGTTTGGCGAAAAAAAGTCTGTCTCTTAATGGTTCTAAAACCCTCTAAATGATTTTGTATCTTGGGCCTCCCTTTACCATTCAGCACCCTGATTTCATTCTGAACAATTACCAAACAACCATAATTCATTTTACACTATATCATATGAGCACTTAATGATTCTGGTCACTTAATCATTCTGTACCAAACCATTCAACAACTGTTAAACAAACGCTTAATAAAAGATAAATTAGAAGTTTTTAACATTTTATCCGATCAAATTTAAATGTATTGGGCTTAGCGTTGATCCAATGGGCCTAATATTATAAGTGCAATTCCAATTTCCAAACATGCACGCACAGGGGGCAGTTGTGGATCCTGTGATCTGTCATATTTTTGTTGTTAACTAAACTTTTGGTTCGTCTCCGATCTCTGCCATTCTCAACTCACGAGATCACTGCTTCAGTACACAGATCCGGCCACCGGTTTTTTTCACCAACGTTCTGGTGAGCGTTTCTCTCTCTTTCTTACGCGTTTATGTATATATCATTCAGCTCACTTACGTTTTCACCAGATACTAGGTTTTCAAACGGAATTTTTACTTAAATTTTGTAACCTGTGATCGATTAGGGTTTGATTTATTCTACTTGCATATAATGTGTTGAAATTTATAAATCAGGCCGATTATCAGCTCTTATGCCGTATATCTTTTATTTTGTAATCGGAATTTGTTTGGAATGACACAGTCTAGTTCATTTTAGGGTTTAAGACCGAGTGTAAGAAAGCCATTTGGAGTAGGAATCCATTGGTGGCGGAATGGTAACAGCTTACCTAAACCTGGTTCCTTTGTTTTTTGCACTACATTATTCAAATTTGCAATGGAATGTGACTTGCTCCAGTCTGTTTTTTCCTTGACCAGAATTATATTTTAGGAGCTTTCAAGCCGTCTTGTAATATTTCAATCACACTTAATGATGCCAAAACTCGCAAGCAGGTATGAACTTCTTATTGTTATCGTTCTGGATAAGTGATTGGTATACCAGGCTTAAATTGATATATGTATTGGTTCTATTTACTTGATTTTGATGATCCATTTGATCAGTATGGTCTAAATTAAATGCAATCTTCTATGTGACTGCAAATCTGTAATATTTCTGCATTCTAGCAACCACCACTGGGTGTGGATTGTAATTATTGAAATTTTGGGTGTTCATTTAACTGTACAAGTATTTCAAAGCTCATGCCATGAAACCTAGCCTTATTTAGTAGCAATATGAAGTTTCTAGGCTATTCACCTTTAATTCTGTAATATTCTCTTGCCTGTTCAAGTTGCTGCTGAAACATTTAACTTGTCCAATTCTCCTGTAACCTTTTACTGTTTTGTCAGACCTGCTTGTGCTTTTATAATGGTGCTTCTTTACTACTTCTCTTCATTAGGTTCCATTAAAGAAGGAAAATGGTCAGACGGCGTTGGTCCCCCTTTTCCAAAGTCAAGAAAGCATTGCTGGAAAGGTATTTAGTAATATTTTTTGTTTGAAAGTTGATTACTTAACTTAGGTGATCATGCCAGGGTGTGCTATGTTACAAAATTGTTTCCCTATATAAAGGCTAATGAATATAACAGTCATATTTACTTATACCATCATTTTCAGATATCTGTAGAACCAGTGCAAGGGAAGAAGGTTGAACATAATGGGATTAAAATAGAGCTCCTCGGTCAGATTGGTAAGTTTTCTACTTACAGTTTGAATATGGCCTTAGGAGGTGTTAGTTTTCTACTTACAATTGGAGTGCTTGTAATATCCATGTAGCAAGTAGCAATCCTGCAAATGAAAAGATATAGAAGAGAAAATAAATTAATGGTTTGATCCCTTTATACAGAAGTATTGTCCGATGAACCAAATAGGCTGTAGTCATAATATTTAAGGGTGCGTTTGGTACGGTGGACAGAGTGGGACAGGACAGGACACACTTGTCCCATGTTTGGTGTGACCATATTTGGAACAAAGTGGAACTAACTTGGACAAACATGGGACACGCATGTTCCCTCCTACCCCCCAGGAACTAAGTGGAACAAGATCCCATAGACCATTATATCCTCACCTCTTTCAGCCTCTCATCGGAGTTACCTACTCACCCTCAATCCTCCTGGATGAAGCTGCTCCTGAAATCATCTTCCCCAAATCTTCTCTCATCAAAATCGTCTTTCTTTGAACCCTAGATCTTCGTTGCTGCTTCTTTCACGACACTTCTTGGTTGATTTTGACTCAATCAGGTAATCGTCCCTGATTTTGACTCAATCAGGTATCGATTTCTTCCACTGGTTCACGGTTTCCTCCATTGTTGGTGACCTGCGATTTCTTCCCATACAGTGACCTGCGATTTCTTCCTACATAGGTTCTTCATTATTACCTGCGATCGATCGATTTTTGGTTTGATTTGTATCAGATTTTTGTATAAAAGCTTGAGGATTTGGGTCCTGTATCTGATTGGTTACTGATTTTGTATCTAAGATTTTAGTCTTATTTTTGGTCCTGTTTTCTTTGTTATGATTCCATGATTCTCTCTCTCTCTCTCTCTCTCTATATATATATATATATATATATATATATATCTTGAGGTTGACAAATTTAGGAGTGGCTTATCTATTCAAATGTAAATTTTTTCCTTGTGAAAAGTGGTTGCATAGATTTTGATGTATTCTTAATTTGTTTTGAAAAACAAGTTCTAAATGCTTGTTTAGTTTTTTGAACGACCTGCAAGATCCCATCTTTGTGTCTGTGTTTCCAAAACAGATTACTTTCATGTTTTTGTTTTCTGGAAAACCACATGAATCTCGATCGATTTTAGAATTTAAGAAAATGACGAAACAAATGGTGGTCGAACAAGCGAAATCCGGTATGGATATGGAGATGATGAACCATGGTTGATTATTTGGTGTTAAAACACTAAACATCTCACTAGGAGTAAACTGGTCACTTAACATGTCTTGTTCTGTTCTGTCCTGTCCAGTTCTATCATGCCTTACCAAACGCTGAACAGCTGTCCTGTTCTGTCCTGTTCTGCCCTGTTCTGTTCCGTCTACTTACCAAACGCACCCTAACAGTTAATGCAGTTGGAGCTATGTGAAATTTTCTCTTTTGTTCAGTAAAATTTTATAATCTAGTCATATGCAGTCTACCTGGTTTGCTGTATGTTACTGTTGTACTCACTTCGTGAAGTTTTTTTAACAGTTAACTGTGGTATATTGGGTAATTGGGTATGTGATATTTGATTATCTACATATCTTGCCACCTTGACCTTATATGATCAGATGGAAAAGTATGGCATTTGCTCTGCAGTTCTGTTCTTGATATTATAACTAGTCTTTGGCTCGTGCGTTGCGCGACGATTAATTTGTGTTTTATGTTAATTATTTAATGTTTAATAGTTGTTGAATAATTTTAAGACATGTACAATAGTTGATAAAAAGAAAACAAAATTTCCATAAAAATGAATATTACCTTGAAGATAAAAATATTTCCATTAAGTTTGATACCTATTATAAATGTCATTACTAAATGAATAAAATTATCAAACAAATACAAAATAATTAACTATTCAAAGTTCAAATGAAATTTAAATACATTCAAAATTATTGATGTTTCTTTTTAGAACAAAGATATCCACATAATGGATCAAGAATGTGCAATGTTATTGAAATCAACATCGATCTTTAATTATGATTATAAATTTTGAATTAACAACCCTACAACTTTCCAAACACGCGACAACTTTAAATATTTCCGCATTGCTTTAACAAATGCTTGAATTTGGACACCGTATTCCTCATTATTGTTGTAGCCATTAGGGTTACTTTAAAAAAAGTAAAAAAATGAAGCAAGTCACTATAAACTCATTATATATAATATTGTAATTTAAACTTTTGACTATAACAAACATGTGTTAACATCTAATAATCATTTACATCTTTCAAATCTTTCAACTTTACATAATTAATTAGCAAAAAAATAAAATATACAATAAAACCTCCCTATTTCTCTATAAATACACCTCACTTCATATAAATAAACAACATAATTTTCTTCAAAAAATAAAAAAATAAATGGTGACCACAATTGTAATAAATGATGTTTATGAACGTAAGTTAGATAATCAAAGAAAAACCTGAGTGAAAATACATAATGAAATAAAGTTTGTTTTAATGTGATCAGTTACTTACATATTGTCAATAAACATAACTTCAAAAATAATAATTCAAACACATATCATGGAGGGTAAAGTGGACATGATCATAACTTTCACTTTGGCTAAATAATACATCCTCAAAAATGCCAACTTAACTTTGTAAATAATGACAATATTATGGTTGTCAAAGTCTTTAATACACGAAAGTTTTAGTTGTTAACTTGAAACAAACAAAAAACACCCACCTCATCAACATAAAATCATAATACATGGTCCATGATGCAACTGAAACACAAAATCAATAGAAAAAACATTTCAACGTTCATCAAATAAAATGAACCTAACACCATGATTCATCAAAAACATAAACTACAGTTTCTAATTTATCAAAAGAACAAATTCTTGAAGGTTGTTGTTAAAGTCCCTATCATGTATTCTTGAAGGTCATCAAAGCCTTTACTATACATATATTTTAGTTACTAATTCCAAACAAACAAAAACAATCAACTCATCGTATTATAAAAAATAATAATACACATTATCCAACTAAAAACATAAAAAATAATAGAAAAACACATCAATTTTTATCAAAAAAACAAACCCAGGATCATGATTTGTCAAAATAACAAACTACAATTTATAATTGTACACGACCCCTTTGCGAGAAACAATGTAATACTTGAAAAAACAATACACATATTCTTTTAGCTTGTGGGTTATTCTCCTGAGAAAATATATAGAAATGAGAGTTAAGGTAATTAATAATACATAATGAAATTTTAAAATAGACAAAATCAAAAAAGATTGAAATGAATGAGTAGTTGAATGAAAGCCTTACGTGTAGTATATGTGTACCGTGATGATGAAGCTTTACACAATTGGTGATCTTTAGAACTTGTTTATGCTTGTGTCACTACAAACAAAAACATAAAGATCATACGAAATCAACACAATATCAAAGAACTTAACTATAAGTCTATAAACAAAAGTCCATATCCTATATTGATCTTTTAATGAGAGATAATGTGTTAGAAAGGAAAGAATGGGAGGTAGTTATTGTATAACAAAGAAGTAAAAAAACCAATAACATGTCAAAAAAAACTTGTGCTTAAATAAGGGAAAATGAGTGATTAATAAAATAAGTGAGGGAATATGAATGGTTAATAATATAAAGAAGTGGAAATAAATGATTTTTTAAAATAAATTGCAATTAAACAAATGATTAATATAGGAAGATGGATGGTTTAGGTAATGAAAGTTATTTAAAGTGGTGCCAAAATTACCAAAGTACCCTCCTTTAAGTGAAAAAGACATTTTTTATAGAGGGGCATTAAGGTCTTTTAACATATCAAATATTTTAAAAAATAAAAAATCTAAGAAAAAAGAAAAGTAGGCATGTAGTGTTTAGGAGATGCCACATCATTGGTTTTGGTTTCTCCTTTAATATATATATTGATTGATATTGATTTGATTAAAAATCTTTCTTTTTTCTTTTAGAATTAT
Source organism: Saussurea involucrata (assembly GCA_033807775.1). Lineage (NCBI taxonomy): Eukaryota > Viridiplantae > Streptophyta > Magnoliopsida > Asterales > Asteraceae > Saussurea > Saussurea involucrata. Next base: position 843,834 of record CM066319.1, on the reverse strand, counting down.
TTTGAAAATTTCTGTTGTAATTTGTTTGCTATCTTAAACTTAATATTCTGGCTGGTTGGATGGGTAAGGCACAGGGTAGCAACTTGGTTGTTTCTGTGTAGAAGATAACTTTCCAAATTGGCGACATGCTCTACTACTAATGACCCTGTTAGCCACTAGGTTAAAAAATATTTGATTTTCATTCTAGAAGGATAATGAATATTGAAGTATATTGTATCTTCTCCATAAATGCTCTAAAAAGTAAAAAAGCATTAACCAAGGGAGAATATAAATTATACAAGTATACAACTAGCAAATAATATAGATCATTGTTGATAATTTAATCATATGATCTTATGTTTAGACCTATCTTATGTTTCAAAACATTTTAAATCTATATCTATTACTATACAATCAGATCTATGTATGCTTTGAATGGGGACCTTGGGTTAGTTGTAACGATTTGATGCCCTGCCAACCTTCGAGTAGTTGTAACAAATTTAAAAAGCTCCAATTCACAAGTGAGACAACGTTACAACCTGAAATTAAGGGCCTGTTTGTTAGCAGCTTAATGAGCTTAATGGGATACATAGCTTATTCAGTCAGCTATACATGACTGTTTGGTAGTGGCTTAATGATATTGAAAGTGACTTATTTATTAAGCTTTTAGGAGGGAGCTTTATGCAGAAAGCCAAGTTTTGTCCAAATCAGTCTCTCCCAATTAAAAAACATGGTCCTTCCATCTATGAAAACACCTTCCCAAACAAAAACATTTCCAATCTATACAGACAGATTAATCCACACAGACAACTTTATTCATACAGGACTTAATGGAAAACCAACCAAACAGCCCCTAAGATAAATATCTAACAAAGTTGATTGCAGGAAATCAACTCTATATCAAATTGTCAAAATATTCTTTGGTTTTAGGAGCACTGGGAAAGGGAAAACCATAGATTGGTGACAAATGTTTCAAGATTCTGTCTACATATGTGGTTCTATCTTTAGTTTTGCCTGGACTATCTGATGATCGGACTTACCTAAATATAAATCCATCAGTTTGTTGGTACCGGTACAGTTCTACCTTTACTAGACCTCTAGAAGATATAAAGTCACATTGCATAGATAACATGTTTGTTAGCAGCTTCTGGATTGGCCTTAGACTTGGTGTTCAGTGTTCTCCACAGTTTGTTGATTTCATTTTTCTTGTTTACTTTTTACCCACTTGTAGAAGCAGGTTCTTGAACAGTTTGACATAGAATCCGTGTTAATATGTTGATTTATTATTTCCTTCTGCAGAAATTTATTTTGACAGAGGCAACTTTTATGATTTCACCTCTCTTGGTAAGTCTGTCCCACTCAAGGCTCACTTTATTTGTTACATGTTTGTGATGAGAACTTTTGTCTTGGTTTTTTGCATTGTTAAATCAACAACCTTAGCAATTGCATTTTTGGTTTTCTGTACACTTCTCTCTCTCTCTATGTATATATATATATAGAGGGATAATAATTTGTAAACCTCTAAATGTGTGTAAACTTTGGATTTCATAGGTTTCTTGATGAAATTGTTTATTTTGATGAAAGTTTTTCATATCATTCATTTCTTGTTGAAATTGTTTCATATATTTGTGTTTTTTTATGTAAAAACGAAAAAGTTTCATCAAACTGAGAAAATATATGAAACAGTTTCATAGGAATGAAAAAAAATATATGAAACTACATAAAAAACACAAATATATGAAACAATTTCATCAAGAGATGAATGATATGAAACAATTTCATCAAAATCAACAATTTCATGAAACAATTTTATCAAGAAAACCTATGAAATCCAAAGTTTACACGAAAAAAGTTTACAAAATAATGGGCCTCTCTCTCTCTCTATATATATATATATGTAGGGCCAGGTTCAAGGAAAACCTCAAAAAAATGAAAAAACCGAGGAACACACCGCTAACCGTTCATCCGGACGGTATGCACATGTGTATACAAGTAAACTGTAACATGCACACATGCATAAAACCAAAAAACTTCAATTACTTGTATGCACATGTCCAGATGAACGGTTACCGGGGTGTTCCTCTGTTTTTCATTTTTTTGAGGTTTTCCCCTCAACCTCCCACTATATATATTCTTTTCTCTCTCGGTTATTTACTCTCTTACCATTTGTTATGTAGTTCGTGAGCTGGATGTTCCTGGTGAAATATATGAAAGGAAAACATTTCCTTTCGAATTTTCCACGGTTGAAATGCCGTATGAGACGTACAATGGTGTGAATGTGCGACTTAGGTAAATATCCAAGTTAATGACATAAAAAAGCATCAAACTAGCTCTTACACTTCTGCCTTTCGAATATCTCTTCCTACTTCTTCATCCTAGCTCTCCAACTGACTGTCTTACTACAACTCCATGAACATGATTGCACATACTTGCATTGTTACTATGGTTGGGGGGGGGGGTTACAGTTTTGGTACTTCATAATCAGGCAAAAATATCATGAACATATTCCTCAAGTCCTCGCTCCTCGAGAAACAATGAGTTTTATATTCCCCTCTTCTTCCACCTTGTTGGTTGGGGCATGGTTTCGAGCTTATTTCTCCGTTTCTAAAACGGATTATTCGTGGTCTAGATGGCATCTACCATTAAGAGAACTCATTTGTATAGAGTTGGGATACTATTTGAGGGACCATGCTGATCTATTTTACGTGTTTTTCAGGCTCTCATATCACACACACATACGTACGTAGGATGATAGGGCTTTGAGAATGAGGAATTTTCTATAGTTAGATCAAAGCATTGATGCATTGCTCTGTTTGGATTTTAACCTAAATTATGACTTTCGGTTTATGATCAAAATTGAAAATCGGATACATTATTAGGAAGAATATGTAGGAGATCGTAAAATGATTAGGCCCCTATAGCTGGTTGGAATTTCTTTATCATCGTATTAAGCGATATCCTTAATGAAATAAGATAGGCAACTAACCAGAAAATGTTCAGAAAGTGTGGATGTTTCTGTTAGGAAATGCATGGGGATCATAAACATGTGTTACGGGATTAGATTGTGTAAGGTGTAATCATATTTAATAGAAATGTTTTCAACCATGAGGAGTATCCCAATCAAGGTAAATGCAGATACGGAGTTAGAGAGACCAAAATTAACATAAAAAATGTACTTGAAAACCATTTAAACGAGTTAGAGAAAAGGAAGCCATGATGCTGACTTTAAATTATGTTATGAGTTGGTGGACGTGGATTGAAGAAAGACATGACAACAAGCATGCTACCTCAAACTAGTTGAGGTATTCTAAAAATGAACCCAAATAAATACAAAGCAGTAAGAAGAAAGACATACGAGATACGGGTCTGTTTGGTTCGGTGAGATCTAGAAGATTAAAGGCACACATGTTTGGAAAATCGTTACATTTTATGTGTGTTCTTGTAGCACGTATTCTCTATTATATCATGGTCAAATAGTTTTTTGTCGCTCTGTGGTAACATACTTTTTAAGTGTCGGCTTTTTACTTTTTAACTAAAATTTCCTGCACTCTGTTCTCAGGTATGTTTTGAAGGTAACAATCAGTCGGGGATATGCTGGTAGCATAACAGAATACCAAGATTTTGTGGTCAGAATCCCTATCCTTACCCTCTCTCTCTCTCTCTCTATCTCATGAATGCACACTCGCACTTGAAATGACCCTCATACATGCACTTTGAGGGTTAGAGCTTGCATCTAGTTCTCAAGACATATCTCGACTGAGTTTCTAGTGCTCCAGACAAGCTCAATTGACTATCTGGTGCTCGACAAATGCTGTGGTGTATATCTTTGCCAATATATTATTTCGATTGAGGAGTCTAAGTTTTGATGCAAAGCCAAAGTTAGGGAAAATCAATTTAGAAAATAACAAAAACGCTTAAATTGTTACAGATGAAAACACATTCTTGTTTTTCGAAACACATTCTTGTTTATCGAGGTCATATTTTGTTACAGATCTTTCTTAAATTGTGAAGTAAGCGAAACATAATTAGTATAAAAACGTCAAGCATTCTAATAAAAATAATCAATAACAAAAAACAAATGGGGAGGATAGGTAGAACAACATGAGAGAATGGTGTGGCAACGAAAGGAGGGGTGTTTGGTCTTGTCCAACATAGACATTTGGTCAATTTTTAGCCTTCTCCAACATAAACATTTGGTCAAACTTTAGCCTTCTCCAACTAGTTTGAAACAAGAGAATTATTATGGCTTGTGCATTGCATTTTTCATTGAAGTGTTTTGATCCATATGTGGAATCTATGTAAAAATGGCTAAGATTTTTTTTCTTTGGCCAACGGAGGTAGTCCTTCACCCTGAATTATTACATTCTTCAAATGCATGCGACTGTATCCTTCACTTTCGGTTCCTTATCCAATTTAATCTTTTTTTTGTCCATATTAAAACACCACGAGACTGACGCTGTCCTATACATTCATTCTGATCTTTTATTGTGTTGCTTTTTCAGGTTCGCAACTATAACCCACCTCCATCAATCAACAACAGCATCAAGGTCAGTGATGCACCATGATATATCAACATGTTTTCTAGTCTATTTATTAGGTGATCATGTTTTGTGCGATGTGATGCAAAGAATCCATTGTTATGCATATTGCTTTCTCATTCTCTGATACGTAACCCTGGCAGATGGAAGTTGGAATAGAAGATTGTCTTCATATCGAGTTTGAGTATAACAAGAGCAAGTAAGTCGAGAGGACTATATATATAAATACACACACACACACACAGAGAGTCAGGTTCATATGAGAACAATAACTAAATAAGAGAATAAGAAAATGGCCGAATCACATGTTATTTTACACTAGAGCACGTGTAAAATCACGTTGTGATTTTGCACGTGATTTGGCTATTTTTGTTATTCTCTTATTTTGTTAATGTTTTTGTTAATTTGACATCCATATTGATACACTTTTTCATCCGTTTTTTCTTGATTTTTTGGTTTTCCATTTATTTGGCGCTTTCCCCTGACCATATATATATATATGTAGGATACAAATCAAATACAAACCATGTATTTGTTGCACCCCTTACAAACCAATGTGCATATATGCATAATCTGAGATGCATATATGCATTATCCCATATGAATGTATGTTCATTATATGTATATTCTTGCACGTATGCATATGCACATTGGTTGTGCACATATGCAGACTGTGGTTTGTAAGGTGTGCAACAAATGCAAGGTTTGCATTTTACGGAGCGCCCATCACTATTGAAATGCAGTCATTAAGTGGTCATGTGCAAAATACACAACATATGCCCACTTTTAATTAGTGTATCACGACTTGCCTCTAATTTAATGATGAAAGAGGGTTTGATAATCATTAGAAGATAGGACAATGAAGAAACCAACCATTCATCCTTCTCTGCTTCGCACCCTTCTCACCTGTATATACATGAAGAAACACTTAACCCCTTCTCTCAAACCAAACGAACATAGTAAATCCTATGTAGAGGTAGGGTTTGGGTTGGTGTACGTAGAGAGACTGTTTCCATTTCCGTGAAGACACCGACTTGCAAAACAAAAAATTAAAAGAAACAAGTGACACAAGGTGTAGTATCGACTATTGACAACTATTGACAACTACTAGTACAAGAAGAAAAACTAAGAGTAGCATACAACAAATAGGTCATACAAGTAGATACGATAGTAGACAAGAAAGGTAGGAAAAAGTAAGACATTCCTTTATCCCCCCGCGGGGGGATCCATGGTACACATAGTCTGCTGCTCCCCTAACCCTGGTTACCTATAACCACATCTCTTCCACTCCCATGAATTATGTTTTCCAAACAATGCATGATGATGATGATGATGATGATGATGTGGCTAAGTGATATGTATGTTTATATCCATCCATCCATCTATGAATCCATCCAGGTATCATTTGAAAGATGTAATCATCGGGAAGATATATTTCCTTCTTGTTAGAATCAAGTTAAAGAATATGGATCTTGAGATCAGAAGACGAGAATCCACTGGTTCCGGGGCAAACACTCATGTAGAGACAGAGACGCTAGCAAAATTCGAGTTGATGGACGGTGCTCCTGTCAGAGGTATGTACAATAATATAGTTTTTTTAACAATGTGAGTTGATAATTTATTTATTGTTTTGGTTTGCAGGTGAATCTATACCAATCAGGCTGTTTCTAAGCCCATACGAACTGACACCCACGCATAAAAATATTAACAACAAGTTTAGCGTCAAGTATTATTTGAATCTGGTACTTGTTGATGAAGAAGACCGCAGGTACTTTAAGCAGCAGGAAATCACAATATATCGGACTGCAGATACATCTTCCTGATTCACCAAAACCAAAAACTCCACCAGCACCAGCACCAGCTTCAGCTTCTTTTAGGGGTTTAGTAGACCGCGTGTCGATTTGTATAGGAGGTGAGGAAAGTCGTGTAACGTAGGATTTGGAATTGCAGGTTTTAGTGGTGGGCGGGAACTCGAAAGCTTGACAAATAATGAAAAAGACTACTTTCATGTTTAATGTTTGTTTCATTTTGACTGACTATTCATGTTATACAGAGTGAACATATTTTCTCTTGTTATTGTGATGCTGAATAAGACCTAAATTTTATTTCTTGTACAAATGTCATTGATAATTGTATCAGTTTTTTTACATACTATTATTTCAGCTCAACCATAAATTTCCTTGGCTAAATTTGTATAAATCCTAATTATGGCACAAATCAAAATGTCAATAATTACAAGCACCCATTTCAACACAACCTCGTAGCACTTATTATTATTATTTTACTATTGAAAACATTACATATATATATATATATATATATATATATATATATATATTTAGAAAATGTGTCTTAGGCTATGCCTAGACTGTAAGACAAATTATGATTGTAAGACATTAGTCCTGATTAAACCTCAGTTGGCCACAATTATTGTGTACGTCTGGATTAGAATATCTCCCGGTACGCCACAATCATTGTGGCTAAAACATTATGTTTTTGTTAGTAGTAAAAGTAACCTTAATTTTGATCGATAAGTTTTATTCATTAATTTCCACTTCCCCAAGGACGTTGTAAACATTTCATGAATGATCAAATATTTTATTATATACAAAACCAAATGTTACCTTTTTTAATTCCTTTCAAGAAATTGTTATCGATATTTTTTATTTATAACCTTCTGTTTGTTTGTCTCATTAAGAATTGAACAGATGTGTTGTGACTATGGTTTTTTAACTTTTATTTTTATTTGCCAATTGAATAGGCCCGAGGTTTTGGTTCTTAAAAGAATAACAATTCTTAGGGGATGTTTGGTTGGGAAGGTTTTGTTTGAAAGCGTTGTTTTTTCATAGATTTAATAACCGTGTTTTTTTTACACACCTTTTAACCATCTGCTAAAAAAGAGAAGATGAATGACCAGAAGAGAGTAGCAGCATGTTATGTATATGCATAATGCATATCTACACAAATAAAAGATGATGTCAAATTTCAAAATCACATTACATTACCTTTTAACATCGTTAGGCGACAGCAACGCCACTGCAGATTTCATCCAACTCTCCAACCTGCTACTCAATCCCGCAACCGTATTTACCATCGATTCACAAAACTTCATCTCCTCGAATTTGAAGTCATCGGCTTGTAACACTTTAAGCAGCTGCTTTTCTAAGTACTTCCTAAGACTAGCTTCGGCTACATTGATCAAACCGAGAGAAGCGGTTGTGTGCATGATTTTCGTAACAACTAATCCGGCTAAAACCACTTGGTTGGCCTTTACAAGCTCCGATAGATAACATGGCAACAGAATCGTTTTGAAGACCGACCAAATGTCTTTCTCGTCGTCACCATTTCTCTTCTGCAGACTCGAGAAATGAGATTCTTGGCAATCACGAGAGAAGCTTCCGACCATATAGTTTAGATACGTGAAGGTGTTTCCGTATGAAGGTTTTGTGATGATGGTGGATATCAGTCCGGAGGACAACAATGAAACAAACAGCTCGTGGTCGTTTAAAACCGGGCTCGGTATGTTTCCTTGCTTCAGTTTGTCCTCAACGACACCTAAACACTCCAATTGTATATTCTCGTACGGAAGTAAAAGCGCGATCTTGAGAGTTACGAAGCAATCTACATCGAGTAACAATTGGGTCAAGTTGCGAGTAGCATCCTCGTTCAACAATACCCCGTTTCCTTTTGGACCGGATTGGTCGATGATTTTCAGCATGTAGTTGAATTCAGATAATGATGCTAGCTTCTTGAATATCTCTTCCCAACACTCGTGCAAAGCATGAACCGAAGGGGTATTATTCACATTTGTCGTTTCTTTCTCGACCGATTCTTCTTCTTCTTCCTCTTCCTGGAAGTCTTCCCATCCTTCATCCCAATCATTGTTGCCCCAATCAGTTCCAGGAGTGTTAGGTATTTGTTCCGAGTCTTTCATCTCCTCTACTATCACACTCTTGGTAGCAAAAAGCCCTTCCCACTCTCCTAACACGGCTATCAAAACATCGATATGGGATCGTGAAACAGCATTATCAGATAGCTTTAAGAAACAAGAAGCGGCTGAATCAACACTTGAAAGATCGTTGGGAGTTATCTCGAGATTTGGGGAGATGGTTGACAGTAGCTGTGACGATTTAAGTGCAATCAAAGTATGCGTGAATCGGTTGGATGAATCAGCTACACGTGGCGCTTCATGATTGGCTGCTTCACCGCTCGAACTTACACTTCCCATATTATCCCACCCTTCCCACGGTACCACATTGACTTGAAGTTCGGTAGAGAAGGAAGTCGAATTTGAACCCAATCCCGTTATAAATTGCATAAGTTCCAGCATATGAACTCGAACTTGACTCGAGATCTCCATGTTGTCGGAAAACCGGGCCAGCCGATCCCAAACCGTACTCCTTACCTTCTTCAGATCATCCAGATCACCATCCAATTCGCTCAAACTCGATAAGACATGATATAAATACTGGTGGTCAGGAGAGCCACCCGCCAAATCCCGCAAGATAGTTTCCAAGATTCTTATGTAAAGATGGGAGAGATCCATGATATTTTCGTAATGGCGTCGAATCTCACTAGACAAAGTGGGGTCCGGAGAAAAATGTGAAATCCCTTCATAATACACATACGCTATGGCCTTGAATCGACAACCTGAAAAAATCATAGATCTGCAGAAATTGAGAATTTCCGTGTACACATCACCCACGAGACCAAAGTTGATATATGCGAAAATAGACGCCCATCCCTCACTCGTCGAGATTTTTTCGTCTTTCACCAATTTGACAAAAGATTCAAGGCAGATCATCACACAGGCGGGAGAGAACTTCCCTTCTAGATCATTGGACGAAACAAATTTCTGCAAATCGTCGATCAATCTGAGCCAGAAATTTACGAGCATAAGCAGGCCATCCTTCCATTTCAAATCCAACGAAAGACTATCGAAACTATCGTTCAGAGACGGAGTTATCTTGAAAAACTTCTTCATTATCCCCATTACAGAAGCACCCGGATAAGCGATGAGTCGGATATACTTTTTGCATCTATCATAGGTAAGCTCCAATTCATTGATAAAGGACTGAAGGCTTTCCGGGCTTTGAAAATGGACTTCTGATTTAGCTTTATTTTCGAGAGCCGTTAATGAACTAGATATGTAATATCCATAAACGTACGCCCACGGTACGAGACCCTCGGGAACCGTATCTTGGAAGATTCCGGTAAGGGTTTTCATCATCTCCGCCAGTGCTTCAACATTTTTTTCGTTTACATGAGCGTACACTTCGTTGGTAACACGTTCCAGATTCGGACCACATAAATCGGCGACATTTTTGAAGTTCAGATCCTCGATGAAAGAAAGTTTACTACATTCTTGCTCCATAATCTTGTAAAAGCTATCTAGCTCGTCGATGCTTAAATGTGCTGGATGTGCACCAATGACATCTAACAACCCTTTCTTTTGTTCAACACTTGCAAAACAAGTGGAGAGCAGCTCGTATATGTAAGAAAGGCGTTCTTTATTCCGCCCATCAATTTCAGGGTACACAGATAAGGAGATCGTTTTGAAGACGTCCTCGGCACAATCGAGAACTTTGCTTTCAAATTCTGAAATTTCGGACTTGATATCATCAACGGTCCAGATCTCAGAGAGAAGGGTTGAACAAAGGAATTTCAACAACACCTGAATGCAAAGGACATGAGGGTGAAAACATTCTTTAGAAAAAATTATTTGCATTATAAGTGCCTATTATTTATGTATATATATATATGTATATATAGGTGAAGGATCGTGTGAGAAGTTGAGGTTAACGTGAGAAGCGTAAGTGGATCTGAACCGTTGATCACTTTTAATCAAATGCCCTCCCATGAATTGCGCCTTAGAAGGGAATTGATCCGGTGCATCTCATCCTAATGTGCGTCCATTTCTCATCCAACGGATGATAACCACTTCTCACGTTAACCTCAACTTCTCACCGGAACCCAACCCTATATATATATATACCCTGTAGAGAGAGAGAGGCAGGTTCAAGGGAAAACCACAAAAAATGAAAAACTGAGAGAATACCCTGGTAACCGTTCATCCGGACGATATGCACATGTGCATGCATATAATTTGTAAGCAATTTGTCAAGTATGCACATTTCGCACACGTGCATAAAAGCCAAAAAACGTCTTACTTTACTTGTATCCACATGCGCATACCGTCCAGATCAACGGTTACCAGAGTGTTCCTCGGTTTTTCATTTTTTTGAGCCCCCCCCCTCTCTCTGTATACACACACACACACACACATATATATATATATATATATATATGTGTGTGTGTGTGTGTGTGTATAGGACGCTTGCATACCTTGGTTTGATCTAAGCCATAGTCCGAAGCTAATTTCAACACATCTTTCAGGATTCTCTTTTTCTCTGTTTTTACCGACTCAACGAAGGAGAAAACTACACTCTCCATATAGTCGATGTCTCCAGACAGAAAGCGTGCTGTTTCAATACCAGGAATGATTTGCCCAATTGCTCTGGTATGATCAGCCACTCGCTTTTGTTCCTCTAATTTCAATTTCCATTCTCTCCAAAATGAGGACTGTGCTTGGTCAATTTTGTTGCGTTCATCTACGTTCAAAATAGTAACGTAAAAAACAGCAAACTGACGAATTATAAATAGTTCACTTGCAGCATAAATATTCAGATTTTTTTATAGATGAGAAGTTTCAAGAGCATTAAAGAATATGTATTATTACCTGAACTTAGTGAAGTGTATTTCTCTTGGAACTTTCTTAGCAGCAATTCCCTTAGTTGAGCGGGACCCTCACACTCAGCACCAGAGTTGTGCAAAAGACTATAAATCATCCCCAAATTCATCATGCTACATATTTCATTGTAGTCATCCCTTGATCTCACCTGTTCTTCTATTATTTGTACACCATAGAAGGCATCATTAAGATTTAGTAGAAAGGAGCACCCTAGAATGTCTTCCTCTTCTGTAACGGGTGGTTCCAGAATCGATTTTGCAAGAGAGGCAATCAGATTGTCCCGAGGAGAGAAGTTATTTCTTGCCAACCAGGATAAAATAATTTCCATTGCTTGTGTTCCAACGCTCATGTGCAGCCTTCCAGAAACCGATCCAGCAACAAACTTTTTACCATTTTCTGCTGATTCACTCAGTTCAAGCAACCATGGGAGGCGTAAAGCCACAAAGGCCAAAATTTTACCGTTTTCTCTGAGAAGAGAATCGTAATCAGAATCCTTTTCTGCAGATAGGAAGTTCGCTACATCAGAGAGCGTCTTTTTTATGGTGTTGAAATACGCTTTTTGTTCTACGTTAAGATTTGCATTTATCTGCCCTGATGAATCTATTAGGTCAACTATTCGGTCAGAGGTGAAGGAACCATTTCCTGGAACATCTTTTCCAGTCAGCATAGACAATTTTTCACATTGGCTTAGCATATCTAGATCTTTCCATGCATGTAAAAGTTCGCCGATTGAATCCTTATCGCAGTGGCTCAAAGCAAAACCTAGAAGTTGCTTCCGAGAGCTAATATCCATGTTTTCGAGGGCGGGACCTCTTGCCAGTGCGGCACACAAGTCCCAAACAGGGCCATGCCCCTTCTTTGCCATAACAAGACACAGATCGAAAGCAAGTCGAAGATCTCCAGCAACTGCTGCTTCTCTTGCAATAGCCTCTTGAACAGCTGATATCTCATCCTGAGAGTTGAGTCCAAGAAGCTTGGCTATTTCAATAAGCTCGTCAACGTTAAGATAAGCCCCACCTTGACTGGTGATGGCCAATTTGATGATTTCCATTGGGTCTTTGATTTGCCTAAATTGCATTGGCAGAATGTTGACCCCCAATCGTGGGAGTTTGACTGTGAGCGCATCAATGATATCTGCCTCTATCATGACATTTCTACTGCTTGGAAGAATATTCAGACATTCCTTAGCCTTCCAGATCTGAAACGAGTTCCAAAAGCTTGGTTAATTTTAATAGCAATGTCCAACATAGGATATGACGTTTGTTGAGATACGTTAAAAAGTCAGACTGCAAGGCTCCAAAGAGCAGCCTCAAGATTGAAGTAAATTAAACAATTGATGCAACTATTACATAAAAGCAATCAAAAGATGATATTAATAATCAAGTATTTAATTAACACAAAGAGACCATGGAAGCCACAGCTTTCAATTAGCTACGTAGCAGGTGGAATTTTCCTCCATACTGCACTGAAATATTAATCGACAATAGCAAAACAAATGCAGCACATGTGACTTACTTCTGAGCAAGATAAACTTGAAGCTGAGAAAAAGTACTCTCTTGCTGCCAGAATGATGATATTTTCAGCCTTCTCAGTTGGCAAAACCAGCGAACCAGAGCCTTTCAGATAGTTTCGAGCAAGTGAGAATTTCCCAGCTTTTAGTAGTCCTCGGCAGAACTCCATCAACATGTATTCTAACTCCACAAAAGGAAATGCCTTTTCTTGCAGGGACTGAAAATCTCGCCACATATTTGCCCAGTCATTATCCGTTCGACCAGGTTGTCGGCGGATGAACTTTGAGAGTATAAGACGAAGAATTTGTTTCACGCTCTTGCTATCTGATTGTGCCTCAAGGAAGAAAGCAATTGGCTTCGGAACCTGAACATATAAAAGTAATCTCATAAATGAAATTCTCCGCCATGAATTTTTGCTATGGCTTGCAACTAGCTCACATCCAGTATATGCATTTCTAGCTCATTCTTATGATCCATCAGATGATACCTCATGAAAAGGTAATTTTACACACAAAACACTTGACAGAGAGTTTCAACAAAAAAATCTTGTTCTCTATTAGTCCCATGAAAATTGCAGTGTTTTGACTTGGCACATAGCTTTAGCCTTTAGGATATTGTTGAACTGTATTATGTTCAAAAATAGCCTTCAATAAAGGGAAAATAAAGGAGTCCTATGGCCCAATCAATACCATAAATCTGTTTATATTAATGGTAATTTCAACATAAAAGCTTTCCAAAGATAAAGAAAATTTAAAATTTGCATTAGCATCCCAAGACGAGCAATATTGCAATATATATATATATATAGAGAGAGAGAGAGAAACTTTAAGGGAAAACCTCAAAAAAACGGAAAACTGAAGAACACCCTGGTGGCCCTTCATCTGGACGGTATGCACTTGTGCATTAAGGTAAATAGTTGACTTTTTGGTTTTATGCACAAGTGCATTATGCATTTGTGCATATATGCACAAATGCATGTTACAAATAACCTGTATGCACAAGTGCATACCGCCCAGATGAAGGGCTCCTAGGGTGTTCTTCAGTTTTCCGTTTTTTTGAGGTTTTCCCTTGAACCTGACCCTATATATATATATACTCCATGAGGTCAAGGGTGCCAGAGGTGACGAGGATGCATGAGTTTTGCCATATATACTCTAAAAAAAAGCATGTAAAAATAATCACAAATAAAATAACTTGAAAATAATCCCTCAACTATGATCTATCTTAAGCTGAAAACTGACAGTTTACCATAGAACATAAATGCATACCTGGTACATCGTTAAAAGCCTTCCAGCCTCAACATGACCTTCTGCGAGTTTAAGTCGCTTTTTGAGGCCCTCTACTTCAGAACCTGCCCAAATGAAATATCATCAACTTAACTAGTTCAAGAAAAGAGCCCCCATAACCTACAGATTGCTATAATCTTACGCAGTCCCTCATACCATATGTGCACAAAGAATGCACAATGAGAAGCAAAGGATATGTATATAGCAGTAGCACATGAAATCAAAGATTCAGGAAAAAATTCATCAACCACAAAATATTCTTAATTGTCAGAAATCAGCAACAGATAGGTACAAGATTGTGTCTGATTTAAATAGCCAAGGCCTCAATGGAACGGTGGGACGGATTGATATAAGTAAGAGAAGATATATTAATACATTAATCAGATTCTTGCAATTAATAAGTCCTCCACTCGGCATCTCAATCTCTAAAGCCCTGTTTGTTTGCCTCTTAATGAACAATAGAATGGTTCAATCACTTATTCATATATCTTTTCATTAGGGTGTCTTTATCCATTTGAACAAATCTTGATAGTTAAGTTTTGACTCTTGATGATTTATAGAAACTGGTATTCTTAACCATTCAAAACTCCTAATCACTCAAACACTTGTTCCTTCATTTTTATCAAACACCGAAGACTTTTTCCCAGTCAATTGTGGCTCTGCTATATGCTTTCAATCCATTTATTTCTAAGCCTAGTGTCACAAACTTATTGTTCCTAGGTCCTTGCAGCCTTAACCTTTATTTCCAATTGCAATGAGAAAGCCTTGTGTGGCATTTCTGAACTCGAAGACCTTGGCTCGTGACACCAAGGTTTTGCCATATATGGGTCTGGTTTACACAGGGTGACACAGACCTCATAATTGCAGCAACCCAACTGCAAAAACAGAGATTGCCAATTACAAAAGCAACAAATGTTTCCCATTAGATCTAGTCTTGTTAATGCTATAATAACCAACTTCAGCAATATAGGAGTGGAAGATTTCGTTTATGTATCACTTATATGTTCACAGTGGTGCATCATGAATATCTATTATCACAGAATGAGTAGATTCAGAAGTTGTAAGCAGGTACCTCTTCTTCGCAAATTTAAGCATTCAGGGGATGTTTGTTTACCTCTTAATAGTTCCATTAAGAGGCAACCTCTGAATCGCTAAGAGGTGAACCTTGTTTGGCAAAAGAAAAGTCTGCCTCTTAATGGTCCTAAAACCCTCTGAATGAGTTTGTATCTTGGGCCTTCCTTAACCATTCAGCTCCCTAATTTCATTATGAATAATTAACAAACAACCATATTTCATTTTACACTATATCATAATAGCCTCTTAATCATTCTGACCACTTAATCATTCAGCACCAAACCATTCAGCAATCTAGTAGAGCAAACCCAACAATCCAGAAATAAAATGATTTCAGCAAAGAGATTGCAAATGTAAAAGAACAATGATGAGGGGTTTTCATTTGCTCGCTATCCTATGACAAGTCCATGTATGAAAAAGCGTACCGTGCAAATGTGGAAGTTTGGATAATATTGAGGCCATGGTACTCCACTTATCAGTAGTAGTAAACAAATACAAACACTGAAGAGCACCGTCTACTGCTTCTGCTTCATTTCTGAAAAAGTTGCTTCCCTCAAAATCCTTGCACCCCTCTTCAATAACAATCAAGCAGACCTCGATCTTATTCTCCATAGCAACTTCTTTCAGCCATTTAACCAAAAATGAATCAACAGGTTCACCGGCCACTTCATCCCTATGGGAAAGGGCCACAATGACAACTTTCTTCTGCATAAATGGTACTGCTCGATCTCGTAATCTTTTTATCACATTTTCCTCATTGAACCCCTTAAGCATCAACTTGAACTTCTCATAGTCAGATAACTGTTCACAGGTAGTTAGGCTCATGCTAAAATTCATATCATGATCATCCCCAGAAGAGTAAATAAGCTGGTGCAAATAAGAAATAAGCTCGTGGAACTGTTGCAATTCTTTAATACCCTTGCGGCAAGCAAAGTCAACCAAAGATAAGCAGTTGTCTAGCTGCCCACTTAGGGTGTCCATATCTCTAGCTCTATGCGTGTACCATATAGTTAGTTCATCCGTAGATGGCCATGAAAATCCCATTAAGCGCTTCACAATTGGTTCAGTTCTGATCTGGATGCGACTCTCGTGATTTTCTGGGAGGGTTTTGATGAAATTTACCATCCTTTCACATTCAACCCAGTCTTCTTCTCTTAATGGAGTAACCTGAGGAGGAGAACATCCAGGAAGCAGCTGTCCATATGTCTGAATGGGGACTGTTTCAGGGATAGCAGCTAAAACTTCAAGCATGCAAGGAGATACCGAATAAGGATGGCGCTTGAAAAGAAGATTTAAAGCTCCAATTTTCCCACTCTCCGCAAGTGCAGTAGCAGCTTCATTGATAGGCAATGATCGAAATTTGCTGTAATCCTGCGCAGAAAACCTGAAAGAGGCTAAGTCAAAGTGTTCTAGTCAGGTGAGTTTATTATACATATTCATATTGGTAATCAAAAGGGAAAAGGGAAGAACAATAATAGAGTAAAAACACCAGGATCACATAATACATTCTTGGCAGATGCTATCTGAACCAACAAGGTTAAGCAAATGCTCCTTTCACGAACTTTTATCCCCAAATACATAAATGAAGTGACATAGGAAAAATGGAGCGTATGGAATCCATTCAAGGAAAACAAAGAACTTGGTTCATTCATGAAAATAAAACATGGAGCACAATATCTATACTGTATTATAAACTATAAAGCATTTGAGAAAAACTCTTAAAAACAAATTTTTATGCATCAAGTATTGTTTATTAATGCATATTACTTAAAATTCAAGATTACAAGTAATGATGCATGAGTACTACTTTTTAAAGCTGCATGTTTGAAATTGTAACTAATTGATAAACATAACATCAAATACAGGATAAACATCACATTTTAAAATAAAGAATCTAAAATATAAGTAAGATAATTATTGAATTCTAACAGAATACTTAATTATTATATCTTAAAAACTTTACATTATTAAACCTAAAATAAAATACATCATCATTATACCTAAATTAAATTAAATAAAATAATTAAATAAAACAAATTTATAGTAGAAAATTTACCGCTTTCTCAAAACCACATAGAACCGTATTATAAAACCGACAAAGATTTAAAAAAAACATTAAAATCGAGTTTTATCGCGCCGCATTGCTCGAGTACACTTCTAGTATAAGATTATGCACCATATATTATTCAGATGCAATTATGAAAGGAATCACCTCGGATTTGAGATGTTTCTATATAGCTTTATTACCTTCCCATGTTTATCCCAAGAAATGTCTCCAGCCTGTCTCTGAATTGCAACAGCTTAAGTCTTGCCAAACGGAAATCCCAACTTGAGCTACCCTCTTCATCTTCCACCTTAGAGAATACGTAATGGTTTGTTAAGCGGAGACCATAAGTAAGTAAAGCCCTCACTGCATCTTCTGTTGGTCCAACTCTATCTAAACACTCAGAAAGTACAAAATCTTGATCCTTAATGAGTGAAAGGAACATATTAATTTCATTTGCTCCCTGAGAAGAATGCAACCACTGTGCTTTAAGCACTTCATCTTTGTCCAACTGATGACGATCAGCCAACTCTAATGCAGCCTGAAATTGCTGACTGCTAATTAAAATATCATAGAGTTCCTCGACGGATCTTTTTGAAAATGACATCAAGCTCCATTGCAACTTAGCGGAGTCAAACTGCTTATATATTTCCATGGTAACGGGCTCAAAGAGAAGTAGATCCGATGGTTGAAAATTCTTTTCAGATGATCTGCTTTCTAGAATAAATATACATCCTGGCAACTTTGGTACTCGTTCTAAAATAGGCAAAGAGTATAGAGAATCATTATCCAAAACCTTAACACAGCTGTGGATGTCAATCATAGAGATGTTGCCACTCCTACTAGCAATGACAAGGATATGGTCAGTCCACCAAGTAAAATCTACTATATTGCTCAGGTTGTTTTTCTGTTTAAAATAAACTACCGAAAGCGTGTGTTTTTCATCCAGCTTATAAATGACTAAGCACCCTCTCAAATCCAATGTGGCAACAAATTCTCCTTGTGGTGAGAATAGAATCTTTGGAGATGATGTTTGATCTGCATAACCTTTTGTTTTAGCATAGAGACCTTGAAACTCAGCAGAAGCCAGTTGCAGTAAGCCTGATTGTCTACACCATTGCCAAAGAGAAATACTGTAAGGTCCTGGAAGGGATGGAAAAAATGAGCAATTCATCAATATGTGGAGGACCTCTTTGTTACGTAATGAAATGGTTGTTTAAAAGAGCATATAACATCTCGTTTTATGGGTAAAATATAGCATTCTTGATTTCATGTTAAATGATACTCTGTAAATTCCATCTTCATGGTTCTTGGTAGAAAAGACAGGGTATTTAAGGCGTAAAAGCAAGGTAGGATAACAGACCACTAAGTTTGTCAACGACAAATCTGAGACACGCTTTAGGTAAATTTAGGTAAGTTCCCACGAAATAGTTTTTAATGTCACGGCTAAGGTAAGTGTTTCACTTTTCGAGGCAAAAAATGACTTAATTCATTCAAAGTCTGATAATGCTTTTATATGATTTCTAATTTCTCAACCAAGATCAAATAATAGCAATCCTGAATTTTCAAGTGGAGAGGGGAGGGCAGTAGAAGTTACTCCTTTATGACAAGAATATCATGTGTCCGAGTTATGAATATAACCTTTTCACAAAGTGCAAAGGAAAAGATCATACAGAGACTTCCCTCACAACCTTCACACACTGAGGAGCAATGATGAATGGGTCACCTTTCAACTTTTACAGTTGATGGTGAGTTCTTTAAAACTCCAAGGTATCTTTAAAGCAATCTATTTTAGATTGCAACGAAATGTAAATAAAACTTGGCTTGATGCATGTGGCTGATCCATAACCTCAACTGTGGAAGAATGATAACTGGGTTGAAGTTTATAACAAATATATCAAAATGGTATTTCGTAAATCATAGATGAATCTTTGTTATTTCTTTTTTTTTCAAATAAAATGTATCCTTGTTCTATGTTTTCATAATTATTCGTTTTTTCAATTGTTGTGAACTTTTTCAAGATTCACTATGGTCTTTGACTGATTATACAAGGTTATGATGCTGCTGCTGAGAGCTGAGAGCTGATAGTGAGAAAACAAAAGACTCCAGAGAAGAGGTTGAAATACAACAATTACGTTGATGGATGACAGAGATGTGTGGTTAAGAAGTAGCGGAGGACGTGGAGGTAATGTGTTGATGACTACGAATAAGATGTGGTGAAGAACATGCATGAGAAGAAATGACTACTATAACCCCCCCCCCCCCCCCCCCCAATTAGTATGGTCATGTACCTTGCATGTGACTACATCTAAGGGGCTGTTTGTTTACCTCTTAATAGTTCCATTCAAAGGCAACCTCTGAATTGCTAAAAGGTGAATCTTGTTTGGCAAAAAAAAGTCAGCCTCTTAATGGTTCTAAAACCCTAAGAATGATTTTGTATCTTGGGCATCCCTTAACCATTCAGCGCCCTAATTTCATTCTGAACAACTACCAAACGACCATATTTCAGTTTGCACTATATCATAAGAGCCTCTTAATCATTCTGCACCAAGCCATTCAGCAACTGCCAAACAGCCCCTAATATATTAACTTTAGTGGAGATGAATGGAGGCGTCTATCTGGGGAATGATTTACGTTTGAGAGGCTGCCAGTGCTCAAATAACGAAGGAATTCTCCACTTAATTAAGGAAGGTTTCAGAGACAGAGGATCAAAGCAAGGGAACGAGGCGACCGGAGGGAGGGTTTGGTATGGTAGTGAGAGTGTGAGACCAATAGGGAAATATATTAATAAGATCCCAAACTCTGCAACTAGACAGCCACTTGAGGAAAAAATTTTGTGATTTACTAGATCAGTTGTAAATAAGAGTACTCAGTTTCCGGTCCTCTTACAAATTGAACTAATGCAGAACATGTAGCTAAAATAGATCAAGGCAGGTTTTGAATGTTACCACTGCTAACGCTGGAGGTTGATGTGATGCTAACAGCACTACTAACTACAGCAAGCAACGAGCTATCTGAATGGTATCCACAACAAAAAACATTCTGAGGGAACTTCTTCTGTAATAATGAGCCAGCATTTGAGCTGCTCATTGTGGAAATGGAGGCACTTGGATCCTGACTAATCTCAATATCATGAACTGAACCATCTGATGCAAGTATGCTAAAGGTACACCTGTAAAAATTGTTCACTTCAAGCAATTCAAAATAATAATAACGCTAATAAATTAATTAATAAAGGATGCAAGTGAATGGACATAGATGGTATTAGGTTTGGGATGAGTCAGAGTTATAGTACTTACAAGCAAGACTTTGTCATATCCTTATCATCATGAATAACAAAACTGATAATCGGCAAAGGCACTTTTAAATGCTGCTTTGTAATTCTGGTCATCTCTTCACCATTTGATCTTATAAAATAGAGGGTATCTGTATTGTCAAAAACTGCCAGAACACCATGATCCTCTGACCAGGCTCCAAGCATGAACGTGACAGGGTAGCTGTCTAATTTCACATAGCAAAAATTAGTGGTGCCTGATGATGAGAAGAAATAACTCTATCCCAATGGTGGCAATGCAAAGTCAAGCTCTCTCTCTCTCTCTTTCTCATGAAAGAGAAAAGACTCACCATTCATGTAAATAAAGGGTGTTAAAGTAAAATACAAAGGTAGAAGAACAAATATAACCCGAAAATGACATGCTTCAAACCAACAGGCAAATATGAATTTTTTGGATAAAAAAGATCATATTTGACTGTTAGTTTGAAGCATGTGTCTGTGTATGCACTCTAGAAGCATGTATTCCACATGTTTGCAATTGCTTCAGTATTTATTAAAGAAAAAGAGAGAGAGGTCATAAATAAGTAAAAGAAACTCAAATCCTGCTGCAGGTTGTTAAAGAATATACTTGTTAATTGAAGACAGAAAACTGGATGCAAGTTTATAGAACAATAGCACGGGAATTGTAAAATGACAAGCATAGACATGTTTAGGAATCTTACTAGTAAATATCCCACAAGGCTCTTGGTAATTATCATCCCTCCCTAAGAAAGTAATCTCATTTCCAACTGCTATGGCCACATGTTCGCCACTTGGAGAGACGAACATCGATATCCATTTGCTTAACTTCTGTGGATGTCTATTTGTGGTCCATTTTTCTCTAAACTCGCTGAGACCTTCAATGCAAGACAGAAGCAACAAAGGCATAAGAAGAGAATAATTCTCCATATTTAACCAAATTGAAAGAAGCAGAAGCATATCGTAGTAGATCATATTGAGGAACTCACATCACATGTAACAGAGAAAACCATATGTGTAGCAGATAATAGAAAGAGCAAATATGACCACCCCTTATATCCCAGGCAAGGGACAGTAACTGATCAGATTTTTCACATATTAACAAACTACAAAAAGAAAAAAACGGTTGGCACCATCAATACCTATCACGTCCCTTGAACCAAGTGGTTGTGGGTTCGAGCCCTATCAACAACTAAAGAAACAAAAACAACTCAAAATAGTGAAGTTACTTAGTAAGATTCCGAGAGATCCAAAAACATTCATTTCAAATTGTGTGAATGAACTTAATCCTATATTGCCAACTCCCACTGTTCTCAAGAAGGAGCTACACACTGGTTTTTCAAGCCTGTTATGTTGTGCAAAATTTAGACCAATATAATTCTATCCAAAGTACATGCTGTAAAGTAGAATGTAGTAAGCAAAACTTCCTCCATAAGCTTAAAATGCATATCAACTCCTATGGCATCCAATGTCAAAGTGCAGCTCGTTTTCCGTAAGACATTGAGCAATCAGGATTTCAATTTTCGATGAATACACCGGCAAATCAAATGCTACATGTATAACGAGCCAATTTGAATTCTTAGATGCAATTAAGAAAAAGAGGTGAGGATCGAAATGTACCTTGCGTGGAAAGAAACCGAAGGAGACCTCCTTTAGTGCCTTCATTCAGCTGGAATTTCAATCAAAACTTCGATTAGGTTGCTAAACTGTGAGAAATTAAAGCATGATCATGAACTAACGAATACTGATCAATGATCATAGACAAAGCAAATTGAACCTGATGATGAATGGGAGGGTAATTGGTAGAGTAAGGTCTAGAAGCGTGATGACGAGTCTCATAGAGAACTTGAGAAACGTTCCTTCCTTCTTCCTCAATCTCCATTTTAGACGATATGAACAACTTGCTACTGCTACTGCTGCTACTTGTGCTCTACAGAAGGCAAAATCTGGTGGTTTCCCACAGGAGATCTCACGAAGAAAAACGCTGTACGGAACACGAAGAGGATTCCATTGAAACACAAAACCGGGTCGTACCTTGAGATGGAACCGTTTTGGGTTTCCCCCCTTTGACAAGCCATAGAGTATCGACCATTCGACCCACAGGCCAAAACTGTGCTCAGGCCCGACCAACTGGCCTAATGTGGCCCATTCTGTATTCCAGTTTCAGACCATCTTTTCTTTTTTCATATAAATTTCAATGAGCAAAATGCACGAAATAGCAACCTACTTTCATTTATTTCTTTATTATAGTATTTTACTTTCACTTTTTCTTATTACAGCAATGCACTTTCAATTTATTACTTATTAGGGCATTGTACTTTAAAGAATTTAACCATTATAGCATTAGATAACCTTTTAATATAAATTTACCTATTATACCAGGTTTCCATGCCATCTTATTGTCCACATAGGTTGTCCACGTGTACTATAGTGCTGACGTGGCATTTCTCATTACAGGATTTACTTTCAAAATTATTTCATGCCACCTCATTTTATTACACCGGTTTCAATTACAACATTGTACTTTTAGTTTTAAATTTTATTATTTAACATAATCAAACATGTTTACCAAAGTTATAAAAAAATAATAACAAAAAATTAAAACTATATTTCGATTATGTTAAATAATAAAAAATTAAAACTAAAAGTACAATTTTGTAATTGGAACCGGTGTAATAAAAATGAGGTGGCATGAAATAATTTAGAAAGTAAAATGTTGTAATGAGAAATGTCATGTCAGCGCTATAGTACACATGGACAATTAGGTGGTATGAAAACCTATTATAATAGGTAAATTTATATTAAAAGTTTACTCAATGCTATAATAGGTAAATTCTTTCGAGTACAATGCCCTAAAATTTTTTGAAAGGGCATTGTTGTGATAAGAAAAAATGAAAGTAGAATGTTATAATAAAAAAATAAATGAAAGTATGTTGTTATTTTGCGCATTTTGCCCATTTCAAAACAAAATATCATATAAGTGTTGGGTTTTGATGAAAAGTTGAGGTAACGTAAGAACTAAAACATATGAGAAGTGGTTATCAATCGTTTGATGAGAAAATTGACGTACATTAGGATGAGATGCACCGACAATTCCATTCTAAGCCGCAATTCATAAGAGGGCATTTGATTAAAAACGATCAAATGTTCAAATCCACTTCTCACGTTAACATCAACTTCTCACATGATCATTCGTCTATCATATGAACTATATTTGTATATCAAAATATACATGATGTTTGGATGTGCCATTTTGATAGTCATTATGAAGTATGCTAAAAGTTATAGCATAGATACTTAAAATTATATGATATTTATAAAACTATATTTATATATTGAATTACACATGATGTTTGGATGCGGTATTTTTTAAGATGTGGTGAATAGTTAAAATGTTATGATATAATTAAGGGGGGGGGGGGGTTTGTTTATTATGGCAAGTGTTTGTTAAGTCATTTATTTTGCCAAATGAGTATGGTAAGGATCAATAATCTTATTTGGTAAGAATGATAATAAGAAATGAAATTCTTAGTCAGTAAGTGATTATTGGATAAATTGTTGCGCACGATCTCATTTTGATGCATTTCAATTTTACCAGGTAAAGTAAGTTGGAATGTTTGTGTACATCACTGAATTAACAACTTGCCTGAATA
Organism: Saussurea involucrata; assembly: GCA_033807775.1. NCBI lineage: Eukaryota > Viridiplantae > Streptophyta > Magnoliopsida > Asterales > Asteraceae > Saussurea > Saussurea involucrata. The sequence continues at coordinate 819,706 of CM066319.1, read as the reverse complement.
TAGATATATTATATATAGTTGTGTTTTAGTGGGAAAAAAAGTCATGGTAAGAAGGATAAGAATGACCTTCACCCTTAGATACACATTAGAACAAGATGCATCGGATCAATTCATGTATCAAACGCGATTCATATGGTGGGTAGAGATTAAAAGTGATCAAGGGTCAATATCATTTTTACCTTTCTCACCATAACTTTCATTCCCACTTAAACACAAATATATATATATATATATATGGGGGGGCCGGTGAGGAGTGCCAAATGTGGTGAAAAGCGTAAGAAGTGATTATCAACTATTGGATGAGAAATAGGCGAAGATTAAGATAAGATGCACCAGATCTATTTCTTTTAAGCTGCAATTAATTGGAGGATATTTGATTAAAAGTGATTAACGGTTTAAAAGTATTTATCACACTTTTCACCAAAAATGACATTTCTCACATGATCCCATGCATATGTGTGTGTGAGAGAGATAGGGGGAGAGATAGATCAAGTAGGGTTGTTCATCGGTTGACATTCAATGGGTTTGAGGGAACCGAATCGATCCAATCATCATTGGAGGTTGGATTTTTCAAATCCAGATGATGATTGCACCGGTTTGGCTACTGTCGAATGTAGATCTGCTTCACAGTTCAGGGGCCACAACAAAAAGATGCAAGAACTAACAACCTGCTTGTTTGGCTACTATCAAATGTCGATCAATGCTTCACAATTCAAGAGCCACGACAGAAAGAAGTAAGAACAAAGAATCCTAGATCAACGATTTGAAATTTTAGGAGACTTGGGTGGGAAAGAAAAACCCTATCGAGAAAAGTGATTTGTCTTTTATGTTTTTTACTTTTATTGATAGAGTGATAATTGATGAAGAATTTTTAATTTGTATTTGAAGTTTTTTAATTAAATATTATATTATAATGGGTATTGAATGATAACTAGATGGGTCTGTCGATCTTGATTGGATGGTCAATCAGATCGGTTCGGTCGGTAATGGACTTTCATGCAAGAACCGAACTGATTCAATTGATGTTAAATCTCTTTATCCTATCCAACCCAATTGCAATGAATATCCAATCATTATCGATCAGTTTTTATTGAATATGTTGACTTTCTCTACACCCATACTTGTAGTCTTATACGGAGGGAAATTGACTCAAATAGCCAAACCCAACATCAGTATTGAGAAAATAGTCATTTTCTCTCCGACTTTACCAAAATAGCCATGGGTCCTCACTGGCAATTGCGGATGCGGAGCGGTCAGATGAACGGCCCAGATGCGTTTAACCAAGTGCTGTGCGCACCGGGTCAGACCGGGTACGAGTGCAGACAACCCATTTTCAAGGTTTTTTTGTCTTTTAGTGGTCCCATTGCGGTCCGCACTGGACCGGATCGGGTCAGAGTGCGGACCCGTGGCTATTTTGGTAAAGTCAAAGAGAAAATGATTATTTTCTCAATACTGATTTTGGGTTTAGCTATTTGAGTCAATTTCCCCTTTATACGGATGCAATACACGTGACAGATGATTCCAAAATTGACCACGTTCAGAATTCTTTAGATTTGTAGATCAGAATTCTATTGCTAGAGATGGACAAAACCTTTTCATTATCTCAAAAAAAACGTGTACTTAAATTAATCAATTTCAATGACCAATTCCATGCTAAACGACAAACCATATATTTTAATATCTTGGCGGTATTTAATTATAGGACAAATTGTGTAAAGAAAATACTTGTAGAACCAATAGTTTAAATTTTGTATAGTTTGTAGTGTGTGTTGGAAAAAATTATTGTTTTGTATAATACTTTATTAATTATTTGAATAACATTTGAAATTATGGAAATTTGGATAACCTTTTATTAAATTTTACTATAAACTAACTATTTGGGTCTTTTGATTATTCTTTAACCCCATATAAATATGTGATTTGGGTATATGGAAAAAGTAGAACCACGAATCTCTTAATATTGTGAGACGACACACCAAAGAAAACTTCATCTTTTTCTCGTTATATTCGTTGTTCATCAAATCCATGTAACAGAGATAAGGCACAAGCGTGGTTCCCATAGATAATTTGGTCGTATTGGCAGAGTTATTTCTTGATGTTGTATCATGGAAGATAGACTATATTGATACAATAAACAAGAAACATTGAATATTGTTAAAGACTATATATTGATATAATAATAAAGTATTTTGTAATTTAATAATTGTAAACATTAGTTTCATTTTTTATTAAGTTTTAACCTTATCCGTTAAAAATAAAATACAACCAAAATTTATATTGTTATAATAAATTAATCAAATTAACACATATAAAAATATCATAGTCAAGAAATGGGTGATTCCAAAATACAAAGACAAATGGAATAAAGCCTAATAAGGAAAAGTTTAAGATTCTTAAATCTTTAACTTTAACGTAAATTATTCTTTTCGATTATCAAGAAATATATCATAGATCATTGCTTACGTAGGTATGTTGCACCCCGTACTGACATATTCAATTGTAGATTTAAGTTTTATGGCGTTATGGCAAGGGCATATCTGTATTTACGGGTTGGGATGATTGGATCAATTTTTTTAACAATACAACTCAATGTTTGACGGTTTAAAAAATCTCAATTCAATCCAACCCAGACCAAAGTTCAACCCAACCCAAACCGTACGGGTTGGTCGGGTTGATATTTTGGCACATCAAAATATCTCGTAACCTAGAATATATTGTTTTTTCTACTTATAATTCCTGTTTAGCATCAATCATTTGATACAATTTGTCACATTTCTTAAATTTTAAACATATCGTCTTTAATTGTTTTTCTTAATGTGTGTGTGTGTGTGTGAAGGAGTTATATAAATATGTATATAACTGCTTCACACACACACATATATATAGGGTACGTAATCGTCTAATTGTCTTATGTACATATTATTAGAGCATCTCCAACAGCTTCCTCAAAATTTCTCAAAAATGAAGAACCAAAATTTAATATCTCTAAAAAAATTACATCCATCTCTAACAGATTCTCCATTTTAGAGAAAAAACAATGATTATAATATTAAAATATTGTATTTATCTATTAAAATATTATTTCTCTCTCTAAATATTATTTTTCAAAGATTTCTATTGATGCTGTCACTAAGAGAATCTCCAACAGCTTTCTCATTTTGGAGAAAATGGGGAATATGGGGATTTTGGGTCTAAAATATGCTCCAACAGCTTCCCCAAACTCATCTTCAAAATGGAGAAAGTAGGAGAATCCCCAATTTTTTCTCCAAATATGGAGATTACCCCAAAAATCATTACCAAGTGTGAGGACCAATAGGAAACATTGAAAATAAATATGTAGAGAGAAAAATAATATTTTAATAGATAAATGGAATATTTTAATATTTTAATTAATGTTGGATTCTCTAAAATGGGGAAGCTGTTGGAGATGAATGTATATTTTTTTTGGGGATTTTGGCTTTTGGTTCCTCATTTTAAAGAAATTATGGGGAAGCTGTTAGAGATGCTCTAAGTAATTATTTTTGGGTTAACTCCATATTTGGAGAAAAACTTCTTCTCTTTCATACTTTCTCCATTTTGGAGATAGTTTTAGGGAAGCTGTTGGAGCAAGAAAACAACCCAAAATCTTCATATTCTCCATTTTTTTCAAAATGGGGAAGGAGAAGCTCTTAGAGACTTAACAATCATGTTAAAATCAAAAAATAAAATATACCGGGTTCATCGGGTTGGGTTCAAATTATCGTAACTCGATATCAACCCAACACATATAGTTTGAATATTTTACAACTCGATTAGACATTGGGTTGCTTCGGGTTGGGTTATTTCATGTCGGGTTAGGTTGGGTTGATCGGGTTAGTCGGGTTTTTTAGCACCCCTATCCAACGGTAGGTTTTTATAAGAACCTTTATTTTGTATTTTTATTTTTAATTTATCAAAATAAAATTTTATATAAAGTCTATAATGATAGTTTTTATAAAAACCTTATATTTTATGGGTCTCGTGTATTTTTTAAACTTCAATAATTATTATTTATAAATAAATTTAATAATAAAGTAAATAAAATAAAAATAAAAAACTAGCAAATATGTCACTTACACACTTACACCAATACGAAGGTAAGAACTTATGTTCTTATTATATTTAAGAACCTAAAAAGCTGAGTTTCTTATAAGAACTCTTCATAATGGCAGTTTCTACAAGCTACTTCATTTGTTGCTCGTAAATAGCTTGCATTGGAGATGCTCTAAACTAGTGAATAAAGAATAACGGATCACATGTATCAAATATTTACGAGATATTCGTCATGAATATTGTAAAAAATTACGTTCATAATTTATGATTAATGAGGTTCATTACTCATGATGAACAAGAACAAATTAAGACATGTATCGCACTCTCCTTTGTCTTCAAATCCAAATAGAAAATATGCTTGCAACTTAAGTTTCCCTCTCCATGTATAGGCTTTAAACTATCTCCAAATTGAAACTAAAAGAAACAACAAATCTATCTCAATATTGAAATTTTCAGCGAGATAACATTATTAAAAATTATTATACTCAATAAAACGTTCAAACCGTAGACCAAACAAGTTGACTATTTTTTAAACCGGACAAGAAAAGCAGATTGACTTGGTTCGGAACGGTCCAACAATTTATTTAACACACCTATCAAAATCTATTAGAAACATTTAAAATTGGAAAATATGTATACGGTAGATTCGCAAATCTTTAATTAAGCATAATCATTGGTTGATAAATTTTCAATATACATATAATATCATTTTGGCATCTTCTTCTTTTTGATCGGTTGTAATGTATCAATCATAGGTTTAATGAAAGACCATATTTTTGTCTATAAATGGGACAACGAGCTACCTAACCTTCCTCATATCATATAAAACCGCTTCTTGATTAGAGGAGAAGCTCGACAAACAAAGTTCCGTGATGGAGAAATAGACATGGCGTGGTATTGACTCGGTTCATCAAATGTAACGTCCGTATATGTTGTGGGGTAGTCAACAGATGAGCCGAACCAATATCACTCTTGTATATTTCTTTGTGAAAAATATTGTTTATTTCTTGTTTAGAGAAGTGATCGGTGTGAACAAACGCTCCATGTCTAGCAAAACGTCTTTCAACACAATGTTTCTCTTGTCTTTTATACACACATATCTGACATCATGGCTTGACTCGTGAATGCATTTGTTTTTTATCCTGTACATCATCTGACTGACATGAAGTTTGCTTTGGACACCTAACAAGAGTTTGCAACAATTGAATCCAGGTATGTATGTATAAGACTCGTGGCGGACATATGTAGTCTATTCGTATACATGTGTATATTATGAACAAATTTCTCTCTAGCTGTAAATCACATGTTTTATTTCAATCGGTGTAGTGAATTGTGTCTATACTATATGCACTACGATGAAGACATGAAGTCGTAATAATCAATTGTGCAATGTTTTGATGATCTCAACTATGATCTTTAGTTACTTAACTATATATATGAGAAATGATCCAAATCTAGTTAATATGAGACTTGTTTTATTTTAGATCTTCGTTAATAAGAAGTTTCAAAAGTTTGTTTTGTAAAATAAAAATTTTAAATTTTAAAATCCCAAAATTAAATTAAGTAAAGATGTTGGTAACACTTCTAGTTTCTAAGGTAACGACCTTCCCTTGTGATTATTGGCTATTGACTTCTGTCCGATGAACGTTAATCCAACGTCAACGACCCGGACTGATCGAGTTAAAAGCTAATTTGCATATGACGTCCACAAAGTTCTAATAAATAACAATATAGACCCTTGAAATTTGATAAACGACAAATTGACATCCTTTCCCCACAAAAAATGCAAATATCATACAAATTTCTATATTCCCACCTAGCACGTCCAGTGATTGAACAATATTAAACACTTTGTATTTGTAGTCTTAAAGGTTATCCAAGGCTGTTGATGTAATTTAAGTATTTCAATGTGTATTTTGTTAGCTTGTGGTGTGTTTTTTTTAAAGTTAGATGAGACATTATATTTTTCGTGAACGAAATAACGGGTGTGATATGGAAAATATGATAGTATCATAAATGGGTTCATTTCAATAATTCACTTTAGAAAACTCTGCCTCTGCCTCTGCCTCTGCCAAGCAATATCTAAAGAAAAATAAATACGTGATTTTAGTTTTCTTTTCGATGTTAATACGTTAGAGGTAAGGGTGAGCAAAACCCGACCGACCCGACCCGAAATTTTAACAAAAATCCGCCACCCGAATTCCCCGAACCCGAATGCCTCGAACCGAAGTTTTAAGCGGGTAAAATAGGATCGGGTTGGGTCTGGGTTTTCCCACCCGAATATCCGATATTTTAAAAAAAATTAATTTTTTTTACTAAATTTAAAAATAAGGCTACAGTACAACACATATCTCGCTGCCACATACATGATACATCAATCGCATGCATTTTTCTTCACTGCATACATATAATACATGCATACATAAATTTCTTGGCTTAGCTTTCTTATCCATCGTGCATCATATATAGCATACATACATATTACCATCTTTTGCATGCTGATTGGTTTTGGTTCTTCACTTTGTTTGCATTCATAATCTCACATGGAAAGCTAGCTATTCTTTATTCCTAGTTGCATATCATATACATATATATACATCCACACACACACACACACTGACACACACACACAGAGATATATATATATATATATATATATAAAACTGATGCATACTTATTTCCATACATCGCTGTGTGATTTGTTTTATGTGGTTTGTGACTGAGCATCGATGAAGGTAGCTGTTGTTTGAACATCTTCTTTTCTACTCATATCACATGCATACTAATTGCATCTTATGTTACTGCATGAGTTTCTCATGTTGCTTGGTTGAGCATCAGATACACAATACGCATCAGATACACAGCTGCAGGCCCAACCCGAAACCCGACTAAACCGACCCGAACCCCCCGAAACCCGAATATCCGAAATTTAAACGGACGGGGTTCGGATGTGGCCATACCCCCCGAAACCCGATCGGGTGGTGGGTTTTGGGCCCCGACCCGACCGAATGCTCACCCCTAGTTAGAGGTGGGTTCAAACGAGAACGCTAACTATTTAAGAAAATACGAGAACGACCGTCCATGTGCAAAATCGTACATAATTCACGTAAAATCCATATATGATTCACACGACTTGTCCCGCGAATTTTAAGTCGGGGCCAAAATCGTACGCGTCCAGTTTTTTGCTGTTAGTGTAAAATCACCTATGATTTTATCCGTAGGAGATCGTTTTCGTGTTTTCTTAAATAATTAGTGTTCTCGTTTGAATCTTTCTCTAATACTTATTCCCTTATCTTTCGAAAAAGAAAATTTAATTTTAAAACTTAATTATTTGATCTATATAAATCAAGGTTCTAAATGGCGTGAGGCGTGACGGCGAGGTCAAGCCTCAAGCCTTAGGAGCCACGGCGAGGCCATGACGTTTATCGAGGCGTGACTTATGGCGGCAAATGTAACACTCTAAAAATAGGGGTAAACAAAAACTTCCATAAAAAGAAGAGTGGTATAATATGCCATAGCATGAGCTTCCCAAAAGTGGGGAAATACAAAACATGTATAATTACAGTTTGTAATTTAACGGAAAAATAAGTGACAACCGACTAATCTAGATTCTAAAGCTAGAATTAAGATTACAAAAGGTGTCATCTCTATTCCATGAATAAATCTTTCAAAAGGCGTCCCAAAAGAAATCCCCAAAGCTCACACTAAGCCGTCTACACCTTCTTGGTAACGACGCCGCTAGAACCTGAGATACACATCGACACCACACAAGTGTTAGGCCAAAAAGCCTAGTGAGTTGGACAACACATAATAAAGCATGTAGAGGTGGCATTTTATAATTGTTATTTAAGGAAAATCATTTCAACAAGGAATCAATGGGGGAGACCCAAAACACCAAACAAGTAGCACCCAAAGGATCAATACACCTTAGTATCTATCCTCACGGATAATACCACAAGGCCCGACATCACATCAAGGATTACCCCCAGGGCATTGTCCCGGACGGCAAGGGGTCTAGGCACATACCTCCAAGGTGGCGCCCCCAAAGACTGTAATCACTGAGTACATACTTGATGGTTCATCCCAGTTACAATAAAGCATCATTATACCCAAATTACTCCAAGTAATGTATAAGATGTACACAATAAGCAGTATGGTCCAACCATAACATATAGACATGTAAAACCAAGCATATAAGGTTTTAAATTCAAATACAAGTCTATAATTCCCATGATTCCCAAATAAACATGAAATGAACAATTAAACTTGCACATATATAACTTGGATAATCCCAATAAGTCAAGTGCCACTTTATTAAGTCCAATACCAATTCTTTAAGCCATATACCAATCTAATAAGCCAAATATCAATCCATTAAGCTAAATACCGAACCATTGAGCCAAAACTACTTCCTCGAGTCAAAATCATTTCCCTTAGGTCAAACCCACAATATTAAGTAAAGGATACCTCAATAAGCCATATACCCTCTCATTAAGCCCAAAACCCTAAAATGTGGCTTAATGTTTCCAAGTAAGTGAATAATGAAAGATCATGATAAATATTGTATCTTAACCTCAAATGGTGCATATTATCCCCCAAACCACCAAGAAACCTCAAATATATGTAGACAAAGTAAAATATGGAGATAAGGAGATTTTATACATAAATGAGTACAAGAAAAACAACAAATCAAGTAAAGATGTGTATCTAGTTTTAACAAAAGGTTTAGAGAACTCACCTTGTAGGTTTTTGAAGAAAACCTAGAAAATGGATGAAATCCAAAAATGTAAAGAACAACTTGAATCTTGAATAAATACTTGAAATCTTGATGATCAGATGCTCTTAAATGTTTGGAGACGATGAGAAAATTCCCTTAAATGTTTTCCAATCACATTCAATGAAATGAACAGAGAGCTTGCAAAATAAAAAAGAAAGTTGCATCAGGCAAAAATTAGGTTTTATCAGTGTTGTGGCCGTATGGGGACTTAAACCTACAACTAGCTCAAGATCTGACTAAACAGGGCCCCCAACTTCATGCCTATGGAGCCCAGCCACCATTTCATTTGTATTCTATACTAGTGTCGGCCCCGCGCGTTGCGCGGTATCGATAATTTGCTTAAGAAATTACTTTAGTGAGTTAGGTTAAAATGTGATTCTGCAGTTAATAACTAATTAGATACAATCTAAAACAACGATATCACTATTGTTTTTAGAAAAAAATTAGCTTTACCGATACAACGAAATTATTTGTTGTATCGGTAATAATTTGGTTGTTATGCTATTTAAAACTCAAATGACACGTCTCACAACTATATCACTATTGTTTTTAGGATAGAGATGATTTTTTCTTAAAAAGGATTGGCTAAAATTAGTCAACGTTATGCGTTACCACCAAAAAAATCCTCTCAACTTGTCAATGTATACTAACATCTTTCGGCTAAAAGTAGCCAACCTTAAGAGTTAAGAGTTCACCCTACGTAAACTTCAAGTTCTCACATGATACTTCGTCTCATTTTCATAAACTCTTTTAAAGCTTGAAATATGACTCGTATAAACTTGAAACGTTAAACAATGTCGTTAAGTACCCACATCTAATCTTTAAAAGACCTGATATTATACATATTAACTATCAGGAAAAAAAGTTATAAGGAACAAAATAAGGAAAAATTGGTTGATATAAAATGTAGAAGAAATAAGTCAATTCATTATTGTGTGTTTAGACTTTGGACACAACAATAGCCATTCTCTTTTTTGGAGCTATTTATAAAAAGTAATTCAAGACCACATAAATCAACAATTAAAGCCTTAAAAATGAAAATAAAACAATCTTTGGGCTTACTTATGCTACCCGCAATATCAATGCATAACACCTCTAACCATGAGATACTAAAAACACATTGAAACTTATAAATCTTGTTCAAAACCATTTTCTTCTTTGAACGTAGGGATCCTTCAGTAAGGGAAAAGTCATGTGGCACCATGTGACTGTGACTATTGTAGCTCTGGCTCTCTGCAGCCACTCGAGCAAACTCACCAACAAATTGTTGATTTGCAGAAAAAGAAAAGTAGCATGAAATTATAGAACAAAGACAATTGGAAATCAAATTGTAGCAAGGGAATTTATCCAAACGTATATCACTAATTAAACTTAAAAGTAGTGGACTAAGGAGATTTTTAGCAAAAGTTATTACTATAATTTACTTTATGGGATAACATTTCCGGTCATCAAAATGAATTGATGGTAAGTGTTTTTATAACCCAGTAACCGTTTATCGGGTAAGAGTCATCACCCTTACCGGGTAACACTCTCGATACATGTCTTCCCTCTTACCAGGTAAGAATCTCGGTCCTTGTTATGTTCACTCAATAAAGTAGTTGAATCGGTAAATGATTACCAAGGTAAGCGTTTAGTAAACAACCCCTAAACAAACTTCAAAATGAAAGTCAGGGAAAAGAAGACCTTTAGTTTGTCACTCCCCATAACCCATATTAAACTTTCCATCAGGAAATATTTGATTCAAAGCATCTGCACCTTCAAATGAGACCTGCTTATTGTTGATGGTTAGCCCAAAACCTCCATGCACAAATTCCTGTAAAGATTTTAAATAAAAAACATTCAATGTTGATGATGGTCTCCAATTTTTCCCCCTCATAACATACAAATAAGAAGAAAAAAAACATCCTTAAGAAGTATGTTCACACTTAACCTTGATTATTATCTATTAATCTCCACGAAAAATAGTTGATTATCATCAATACCACACTCAAAGGTGGGAAATGGCTAGCTGGTTACATATGGTAGATCATCAAGTTATGTAACCATCTTTTTTCGAAGGAGACCTGATACATCCTGTAAAATATCAAAAATAATATAACCTTGATACCTCATTTCATCTGCAATGGTGAAAATCTCCATGGGAAGAATATGATAACGAAAATAAGAAATTAAGTTGCAGTTACTATTTATCAGAAAATATAAGCAATCAAACATTGCATGTGGTACAACATATATATCGATCCTCTGCAAAAGATTAATCATAAATTCTATGCTCTCTCTCTCAACCCATAAACCTGAAGATGCAGCCAAGAACATCCCTTTCGTTGCTAAAATCAAAAGGATGGACAAATGTTTAGGCTTTTGAAGGAATGAAACATATGGTGTTAAACCATTGTAATGCAGAATCGGCTTCCTTTATCTTTCGATAATCGGCAAAGATTACATCAGAAATTGGACCTGTTAATGCACGCCTTCTTCACCAAAATGACCACCCTTCCGAGTCCTGGCATATAATGTGGCGCAATTGATAACATGAAAACACGTCCAATCACCTCCTCCAGTTGTGAATGTGAAAGGCTTCATCCTGTGTTCTATGTGTGAGAAAGACTATTATAAGGGCATCTACTGAATGTAAAAGGTCACTCCTATCCGTTAGGAATGTGAAAGGTGTCTTGTTAACCCACAATATATTATTAAAAAATACAAAATTTGAGAAAAAAAGAATGAGCGATTCTCGTGTTCACAAGATGCCAGCTCATACCATTGGTTTTTGTTTTTACATAAATATAGATTTCTAGCCCAAGCATTTATGATCCATATAATTAAGGGAAATTAATTAAAATACCCAAAGTTTGACTTTGACTTACCAAAATACCCATTTTCTCTCTGATTTTACCAAAATACCATTTTTTTCGCGAAGGGGGTCCGCGATCGCGGGCTAGGGCTACGTGTCACCCCTGTTGGGCCAAAGTGTCCCGCGGAGCCCCCCAACTATGCCTGCGGTGACACTTTTGTTCCCTCCCCGCGGTGGTTGTCCGCGATAGGTCCGCGGTGGGCAAAAAAAATTACATTTTTGGTCCTTTTTTGCACGAATCTTTGCATGTTTTTACTGTTTTTTCCACAATTATTGTACTTTGAAGACCAATTTGTGGTTGAAATTCACTGGCTTATTTCATCAATGTTGAATCATTGTACTTGGAATACCAATTTGTGGTTGCAATTTATGTTGGTTGTTTCATCAATGTTGGTTGTTTCATCCATAAATATCAGTAAAATACAATCCATAATTCACACTCATTCCATACTTCTTTCTTGCTTTCTTTCTTCAGTATTTTGTTTTTGAGATACTACTGAAAAAATGAGTTAATCTGTTGCAAAAGCTAAGCTATTTTTCTGTTTCGATGGTGAATGGGTGCAAAACAACAAGAGTGGAATTTTGCTTATAAATCTAAGCATGGTGTAAAATTGTCAGTAAACTATACTTATCAGAAGTTCGTTGCATACGCCATGCAAAAATGTGGAATCAACCCTTCTGCTGTTTGCAAGTTAGTGTTTAAGAATGGTGATGGGTCATTTGTGGAGTTATCCAACGATGGGGATATCTCTGGTTTTCTGCACTTTGCAGCCGAATCAGAAAGACCGCCATTACTTTTTGTGTATGCCGAATCCTCGGTGTGCGACGAAGACGATGACGACGGTGATGACGACGACGATGATGACGAAGACCTCCAAATGGAGCAGCCTGATTCTCAATTTCAGCCGTCCCACGGCCCAACAGTTCATTTGGATCATGCATATGGTCTTAACGACTATATTCCTGATTATGTTCTGAAGACGCAACAACAACAACCACAACCACAAGAAGGACGATGTGATGGAGTTGCTGATGACGAAACCTATGTTTTCAAAACGGGTAATGCTGATATAGACAGATCAGATACCGATAGTGATGATCACGAAGAATATACCCCTAGTAATAAATCATTTAGTCAGTTAAATGATTATTTTGATATGCCCCCTATTCTTCCAGACCAGAATACCCATACACAAACCTACGAACCTACACCTTATAATCACAGTTTAAGGTTAAAAGTAGGTCAGATATTTGATTCGAAGGATCACTTGGCAAGTCAGGTCGGACTTAAGTTCATGGAAGAGGGTTTCGAAAGTCACACGTCGAGATCCGACAAAGGCAGATACGTAGTTGAATGTGCGAGAGAAAACTGTAAGTGGAGGATGTACGCGATTCCCGCGGGAGAGAAAGGAGGGGCGTTACTTATTAGAAAGTTCCACGACGTACACACTTGTTCGAGGACGCAACTGAATCCCAACCACAAAGAAGCCACCAAAAGGACTTTGGGTGCGATACTGAAAAGCAAATTTCTTGATGCTAGCAGGTCATTGTGTCCAAAGGACATCATGGACGATGTACACCAGCAGTTCGGCGTCACGATTGGTTACCACCAAGCTTGGCGTGCGCGATGCAGGGCACTGCTATTGGTGAGAGGCACGTTCGAGGAGTCGTATGAACGACTCCCAGCATATTTATATAATTTGCAGCTGCAGAATCCAGGTACTGTCACCCAGCTAATGACCGATTCACATGGACGGTTTGAGATGTGCTTCGTGGCCCTTGCACCCGCGGTACGTATTTTAACACATCATATGTTTACACATTATAAACTATAACATTTATAAACCTACGTTTTTGCAGATCTGCACATTTATGGCAAATCTGCGTCGTGTCCTGGTAATAGACGCTGCCCATTTAAAGGGCCCTTACTTGGGTATGATGTTCCTGGCGGTTGCCATGGACGGGGATAACTCCATCGTTCCAGTAGCTTTCGGAGTAGGCAAGTCCGAAACCGGGGACGAGTGGACTTGGTTTCTGTCCATGTTGAGACAAGCTATCGGAGACCCGCAAGGGTTGATGTTTATGTCCGACATGGCTCCTTTCATAAGCGCCGCAATCTCTGTCATGTACCCAAATGCCCCTCACGCCTATTGTTGTCGACATTTGGAGATGAACGCCAAAACACAGGACAAACGTATTACCACCTACAAGGATGTCTACTGGGCGGCATGCAGAGTATATACGGATCGGGAGTTTAACCGGTACATGAATCTTCTACGAGTTAGTGCAGACAAAGCAGCCAAAGTCATGGACGATGTTGGACCGGAGAGGTGGTCCGCGGCCCATTTTCCTGCACAACGGTATGACATTCTGACCTCCAATAGTGCAGAGTCGGTGAATGCACTCTCCCGTTTTACGCGTAGATGTCCGATTTTTACTATTATGGACTACTTTCGGAGCTTTCAACAAGAGTGGTACCAACTTCGACGCCGAAAAGGAGCTGAGCTGCAAAGTAGACTCACATCAGCGGCGGAGGAGATAGTTCTCTTCAGGGCACGTCACGCGTCGACATGGAGGGTAAGCGAAATCGGGTATGGGAGGTACGAGGTTCAGGATAACCATCTTCACGCGACTGTCCATATGACCGACCATGTTTGTTCCTGTTTCCAATGGCAAAAATCTGGGTTACCGTGCGGCCATGCCATCGCTGCGGCAAGACATACGGGTCGTAGAGATTGCAACGACTTGGCTGTAACTTTCTTCACGTCCGAAACTTACCGGAGAACATACGAAGAGGTAATAAATCCAGCTGGACCCCCTGAAGCATGGGTGTATCCACCCGACCCCCTTCCGCCATGCTATCCACCATTAAATGATAAGAACAGAGCCGGGAGACCGAGAAAGAACAACCGACGTACATCACGTGGTGAAGGTTCGATACAGCGAAAATGTACTCGGTACCAATGCGTATGACATACTCGTGGAGAGTGTCCAAATCCCGCCCCTTCAACCGTGCCAAGGAGTAGACGTTCAGTCAGCCAAGTAAGTAACACGCATGGCCCATCGGAGCTTGAGCCACATGAAACTATATCATGTGGCACCGTTGATCTGAACGTTGATTTCCCTTGATTGGGACGATAAATATTGTATGTTTAGTGCGCTTGTTTTGATATATAACATGCTTTTATCAGCTCGTTGTAATTTATCAAACATAACTTATGTACGTTGATCTGAACATTGATTTCCCTTGATTGGGACCAGTTATCTTTTGAAAGGTACTTGAAACAGAACATGGGGTGATGATCATAATGGTAGTAGTCTAAATGGAGAGAATAGTAATGGTAGTAGTCTAAATGGAGAGAATAGTAATGGTTATATAGAACTATATCATATGATAACGTTGACAGGGACCTAAGTTGTGTTAGAGCAAAAACAGGGACCTAAGTGCAGTAAACAACAATGTCGAACTGGAAAAGTACAAAACAACAACACATAAACAACAAAGTACTAAAGCAACACCTACTGAAAAATTGCTTTAGTTTGATCAATCCAACTTTGCTTGTCGCTTATCTTCGCTTGAAGAATTGCGAAGTCTTGCGTAATGTGGTGAATGTCTTCTATTTCTCGACGAATACGAGCCTCCCTATCTTTTATATCCCCTTTCATCCTTTTGATCTCATTTTCTTCCACTTCGATCCTTATCAAGTGGACATTCTTCCTGGCGATCATCTGTTTCCACTCTTCTGTCAGTTGGTTTATCTCCTTTTCCTTTGTTGCTATCGCCTTCTGAAGTTTAGGTGGCATTCTTTCAGGTGTAGACGATGGGTTAGATGACGATGCCATTTGTTTACTGAAAAAAGAAAGGAAGAAAGAAAGAAAGAAGGATGGAATGGGTGTGAATTATGGATTGCATATTACTGATATTTATGGATTAAATCTCAAACATGCCAATGAATTTCAACCACAAATTGGTCTTCAAAGTACAATAATTGTGGAAAAAACAGTAAATGCATGCAAAGATTCGTGCAAAAAAGGACCAAAAATGTATTTTTTTTGCCCACCGCGGACCTATCGCGGACAACCACCGCGGGGAGGGACCAAAAGTGTCACCGCGGGCATAGTTGGGGGGCTCCGCGGGACACTTTGGCCCAACAAGGGGTGACACGTAGGCCCTAGCCCGCGATCGCGGGGCCCACCGCGGAAGATTTAGGTATTTTGGTAAACTCAGCGAGAAAGTGGGTATTTTGATAAGTCAAAGTCAAACTTTGGGTATTTTAATTAAATTCTCTATAATTAATTCTTTTATTTATTTATTTTTTTCATTTTAAGAACCAAACATAAATCGTCCATATATAATGAAGTAAATAAAGATAAAGTGTTTTTATTAAAATAAAACTTAATCTATACTAAAGCTTTTTAATTAAATTGAAACATAATTTATATATATTTTATTAAGTAACGTTTTTAATTAAAATAAACATAATTCACATATTTTATTTTCTTTTTATCATTTTCAAAAAACCAAACATACTTGATACATAAAACGTATGATAAGACAATTTTAATAATAAACACACATAAGACTTAGATTTTTTTTTAATTTCGGATGTTAGAGGAAATCTCTATATCATATATAATATTATATATAAAATATATGTTTATACTATTAAATGATGAGTCAATGATAATAAACAAGTTAAATTAGGTTATATATATTAAAAACTAGCAAATAAGACATTAAAAACATAAAGAAAATTCAAATATCGTGTTACAAAAGACCGCACATTAGGTCATGGCGTGCCACAGACATAACGTAGCGTGAGACACAAGCCTTGAGCCACGGCGCGCCATGGCGGCTGTCGCAGCGAGCTTTTTAGAACAGTGATATAAACCAAAATCTAATAAAATTTTCTAACGATCCAATAACATCCTATCGTAGGGGGTGTTTGGGATTGTTTATTTTATTGACTTTTTTTTTGAAAAGCAAGAAGGCAATCACATTACCAAAACCAAAACACAGTGCAGAAACAAAACAAACAACAAGGACCCAGCGTAGCAGAGGATTACAAGGAATAAACCAAAGCCACAAACAGCCAACAACAAAACAGACTCAAGTTCCAAACAAACAGAAAACGACCGAAACAAGCAGCAGACGAACAAAAACAGGACCAAGACGAAGATTAGCATCACCGGCGCAGACATCGCCGAAACCTACCGACCACTTACAACGATCCTGGCGAAACAGCAGCTGAACCAAAACTGAAGTCTGGACCAGTAGTGCTGAATCAAACAGCCGCTATCTCATACAACCCCATAAAGAAGCATTGATGGCAGCGAACAACCTACGTGCTTAGTCGCTTACTCGCGGATCACCGCTGTAGGGCATGAGAGCCAACCAGCCCAGTCTGACCTCATATGCCGATCTCTTTGTGTGATCCATTCGAAGGTCTTACGTTGAAGCTCGAAGAAATGATCAACGACATCCTTTCTCTCGTTTTTAAAAATCGGATTGTTCCTGTTAGACCAAATAAAATACAACATCGAACATACTGTCGCAGACCATAATTCCTCGCTTTTTGACCCTTCCCCGAATTGATTTCCAGCCAACAACACGTCGTTAACCGATCTTGCATTGGTTAAGTCCAAGTTCCACCATCTACCCATCAAAAGCCACATCTTATAGACGTCGTCGCATTGGATAAGAGCGTGATCCACCGATTCTTCGTGATTATCACATCTCGATCAGAGAATGGAATGGAGATCCATCCCCATCCTGTCCAAAACCGTGCAGCATGGTAATCTTCCCAACCTTGCCCTCCACGTAAAAATGCAGACCTTTTTCGGAATTGATTTGCTCCACAAAGTGTGCGAAGCCGACCCTGCAGACAAACATTCTTTCTCCCGAATTCGGTATATCTCTATCACCAAATTCTCGCCTTAGGCATGCAATTCCTAGTTCTAGTTAACAGTTAATTCTCTCGAACTCAACTGGAAACAACAAAACAATTGAAAGCTAGCTAAACCCTCAAAAGCATTAAAAACCAATTTACATGCATTCATTAAATAGGAAAACTGATAAACGTTCAAGTCATCTGTTCATATGCTTACAAACCAAATTCATTCCAACCCCCAACATGAACAGGTTAGTTCATGTCGGTGGTGGATTCAAACATAAGAGAAAGAAAGACGAAAGTGTATGTAAACATAATGAATGTGATCGTGGTGAATGTGAAAGATATTGTGATGAACTCCCTTCTCCCTGCTCTAATCCGCTTCGCGTCGTGAATTGCTCCTTGATTGATCCTTTATCGTGGCTCCGAAAGGCGTAGAATCTCTCCCAAAATCGCCTCTCAGCTGTCGTAGTCGTCGTGTGGGAGTTGCATCTAAGCTGCCTCCGAGATAATGACCTAAACCTGGAAAAACTGAACAAATACGCTGGAACAGAGAGTCCCGCGACTTGTCACGCGACTTGCAAGTCGCGTGGCAAGTCGCCCGCTTTTCTGCATGCTTCTGAGTCGGTTTCTGGTTCGCGGTTCGGGTCCTGGTTCGGTCGCGGGTCTTGGGCTTGGATCTCGGGCTTCGTTTTGGCTCTTTTTAGGCTCTTTTTAGCTTCTTTACTCTAAGATTACTGCCTGTTAGAAAACCTGCACATCCCACTCGATAGACCATAAAATTCCACTTCTTTGCTTAAATACAAGCCAATCTCATTGGTTTGAGAACCGAAAATAACGCCAAAAAGTGGCGTTATCAACAACCCCAAACCGAGCGTTGCTTGTCCTCAAGCAAATTAGCGATAAAAATAGAATAAAAGCATATATCAGAGAAATGTAATAACTGCACAACTCCCAATCGGTCCCATGTGATGCACTGGTGATTTCCCATACACGTGAATGCCTATCTCATTTTCCCCTCATTCTTATTTCGTTTGATCTATGACCTTCCATTGTAAGTTGAACTCGTGGCTGCTCCGATTACACTAAGGTTGTTCTAGGTCCAGACATACTAGGGAGAGCATTTCGCCTCGACCCTACCTCACGGGATTCTCTCATTTCGCTCGAACCTAGGTTATCGCACGTGTTGTCATGTTTAGGAGGTCATGTACAAGAATATTCAAATATTACATGACAACTCTAATGAAAGACGCACACATGTCCAAAAATTGATCTCAGAAGGGAATCAAGTAGCAAGACAGGGAATATCAGTAAAGGTAGTCGTAAACTCTAATCGCATTTTCCAAAAGATCATCCAGGTCTTTACACGGGTTGTAACGGGCTAAGGTTATGGCTAGGAAGTGAAGGGGAAAAACGGTTCAAGGATCCTTGGTGTGTCAAGCTTTAGCAAATCTGAACTTTCTAGCTTTATGCTCTATCATTTGGCCCTCTTTGTCACTAATGGAGTCGCTTTGACTCTCTTATTCAGCTGCTGTGAAGCTGTCTAAAAACTGTAAATAATTTTTTTTTTAAAACTTGGGATTCATTGGTCCTCTTGATTTGATTGGGGCTGCATTGGCCCTCTTTTCTATTTATTTTCGTGACTGGCCTGTATTCTTTCTTTTCCGCTCTATCTATCACAATTCATTACCGCCTTTGTTTGACACACTTTCGGATAGGGTTGGCTAAGGCTTTTGGCTCGGGTTTAAAGGTGGGTTTAGAAATGAACAAGGTGAGTGTTTGGCTACAAAGGGGCTATGGTTACACACAACTGGGTGAAAAGAGTACGATAGCTAAAAACAGGGTTAAACAAACACACAATGCCTGAAATCATCTCTTAAGGTCCACACGATATGGTCTACTACACCCTTACCCAATATCCCGATGGTCGTCTTTGCTACTCAATGCAATAATATAGCGAGATCATTCTATATTCACGACAAGGAACTCGAAAGAGTGTATACGAATTAAGTGTATGAATCCCTCGAAGTGAAAAACGTCTTTTAGGCTCAAATCTCACTAATGGGTGGTCTCCACTAATGTCCCTCGTCATGTCCTTTTCCGGTCCTTCCCTAATGGTCACGTCGCTATCGCAAGATTCTTCCTACAATGGTTGGTCTCAATCATTCAAAACAAAAATTTTAGCTCAAGTGATATAGGTACTCAGAAGTGCATGAAATCTACGTGCATACGTGGGCCCGATTGGGCAACCCCAAACCTTACCCACACATTGTCCCCAATGTGCATGTGTCGGCGTAGGCGATACTTAAGACAAGTATCGTTGTGCGGTTATTACAGGTATCAGACAGGCAAAACATAACATTAAGCACAAGCATCAAAGAGCTATTCCCAATAAACTATGGCCACCCCAAACCTAGGCCGTGGCCTAGGTTTGTCAAAACAAAAGCCAACCCCAAACCTCGGTGAAACCGAGGTTTGCACAGGATTAAAAGAATGAGTGTGTAGATGTTACAAGATGAGGCACCCCAAACCTAAGTGAAACTTAGGTTTGTTGCATCTCGTTAACTACTAAGAACGAACATCATACACCACTCGTTAACTACAGAGTTTAGAGCGTACCTGTTTGCCCGGACGGCGGAGATTCTCTTGAAAGAGTTGAAGCCAATCAGGGGAGATGGAGAGCGAGAAAGCAAACACACAAGAAAGAAAGCAAAAGACGAAAGAAAACAGAAACACGAATCACACAAAGCAAGAAAATGAACACGACACGAAAACAGGGGAACCCGCGCGGTTTAGCGCGCGAGTTGTAAGTCGCGCGATAAGTGCGTAACCCCCTGTTTCGAAAACCCACAGAGAGCCCCGCGACTTGGCACGCAGTTTGTAGGCCGCGGCACAAGCCGCGTATGTAACACCCCAAAATCTGAGCCAATTTAAACCTCAAGTTATAACAGGTTATGACAATAAATACTTCAACTTATAAAAACATGCAGTGGATTAACCATTAAGAGTATATTCACATTACAAGATCCTTCAAATAACCTATCAATCTAATTATGTCACTACAACCAGATTAATCAAGTTATCTATAAATCCACCCGAATCTCTTCTTTGTTAAATTCATCCACCTCTGCTATATCAAAACGCTCGTCCCACAACCCTTTACCTCCCCGAGCTGGTACATGGTAAGAAAACATCATTTGAAACGATTAGGCCAACGCCTAGTGAGAACATTCGTTTCCAAGATAACATTTGTAAAATCAATGTAAACAAGTTACAACAAACTTGATTATTCCTTTTCTTACCGTACAACAACTCCTTTCACTACTGGGAATCTACCCCACTCCCATACTTATGACTAATTCGTCTAGCCATAATAATACTACCAAGAGTTTACCATAAATCATCCCAGATTCAAAGTCAATACTCTTATCCAAGAAATTACAAGTCAAAACCTGCCTATTTCTTAATCCGGAAGTAGAGATTACAAATTACTTTATGCCTATCTCAAATCTTCCCTTCACAATGGGAAATCTCTGATCTTCCCTATTGATAATGTCGATTTTCGACATTATTTTTAGTCCTAAACTGGGTGGTTTACGCGTGTCTTCAAGTGAAATACGGGTATTTGACGGGTTTTTGGTGAGAAAGTACAGGTTAAGATTTATTGTCCAGAAGGGCAACAGATTCGAGTTTCGGAGCTGAAAACGAGAAAAAGTGAAGAACTGAGAAACAGAGGCCGGCGCCAGTCTCGGCGCCAGCCAACTGGCGCCGCCATCCGCGCCAAATTACTAAACAGAGGTCGGCGCCAGCCATGGCGCCAGGCCATCCGCGCCGGCGCTGGCCCCGACGCCCAGTTGTTTAAAACTCTTTTCTTTAGTAGGGTTTGGCACTTTTCGACAGAGGGACGACGACGGCTGACCAGGAGGCGATTTTTGGAGGAGGAAAAGATATTTTCGAGAAGGGGAATACGAGGGAAACGGATTGTGAAGAGAAATCAAAGACGATTGAGCACGTGAGATCAACGGGGATTCTTCTCAGGGAGTTATTTATCATTATCTCTATACCTTTCGAACCATGGATTCTTTGAAGCTTGTCTTTATATTTCAGTTTCTTTTACACACCCCCAACATGAGCTAAACTACATGTTGGGGGGTTGGATGATGTTTGGGTTTTCGATGTAGATTTTGAATGATTTATGTTTTGATTTTAATTGATGGATGACGTTTGTGAACTTGTGCTTAATGCATTTAATAAATTGATCACTTGTTAAATGATTTTATCGTTCTTGAGTATGTTTGAGAGAAATCTTGAGATGTAGATCGGGTTCACTAGCCACCGGGAGAATTTGGATAGAGATATAAAAATTCCCTCGGTGTTGTTTTCTAAATCTGCCCATTTATTCAAGAGATTTGTGAGATCGAAAGATGAACAAATGTTCTTAAATAAACTCTCGCTGTAGCTTGGAAGAGTATAACGAGATCGGATTTTGCAAGTCATGAATCATGAGAATTAATCATAAATCACTTTGAATTTTAGTTGAATATTCCATTCGGATTCCAACCCTTCAACTCTCCTCTTAATTTTTCTAAACTAATAAGCCGTTCCAGCGTTCTTGAGTGTGTTAGTTAAATTAGTATTTCAGAAACTCAATCAAATCAATTTCCAATCGTTCAATTAATAGTTTTTACAGTCATTGCGGTACTTAACACCAAGTTCCTGTGGATTCGATACTCGTACTTACGTACGTATTACTTGAGACGACACCGTACACTTGCGGTTAGTCAAGGAGGGTGTAAACCCACCTATCAAGTTTTTGGCGCCGTTGTCAGGGAACTTGTTTTGTGTTGATATCACTACCAGCTATAGGGATTATTACATTGAGCATTTTTATTTTTTTTATTTTTTGCAATTTATTTTTATTTCATTTTTAGTATTCAAGATTTTGACCCAAGTTTCTTGTTACTTCATTGCTGCAAGTTCTGGTTGGTGACTTACTTTCTGCTGCAGATTGCTTCTAGTTTATGCTAAGAAGGAGTTCCTCTGGTGAACTAGAACCGTTTGATCCTGAAATCGAAAGGACTGCAAGGAGATTAAGGAGGCAAGCCAGACTCAGACGTCAGCAAGAAATGGAGGGTCTCAACAACGTTAACATCAACAACGACAACATCAATGTTGGGGAAGATTGGGGTGAAGGGTTCGCCATGGGTAACGAGGAACCAGTTCCAAATGTGAATGCGAACAACCCCAACAACCAGAACCATAATGTTAATCCCGGTCTCAACAACGTTCACAACAACAATGTTAACAATAACAACGTTAACAACAATGGTGTTAACAACAATGTGAATCATCCACCACCACCACGACAGAGAGTGCCTATGCGGAATTTTACTAATCCGAACATGGGGGCCGTTCAGAGAGGACTTTATGTTCCTCCAATTGCAGCAAACAATTTTGAAATCAAGACTGGAACCATCCAATTGGTGCAAGCAAATATGTTTGGATGAGCAGCATCTGAAGACCCGCACAGCCATTTGAGAACATTTGAGAAGATTTGTAACACCTTCAAGGTGAATGGGGTTGACCCAGGTTCGATCAAACTCCGACTCTTTCCGTTTTCATTGAGGGGTCGAGCAGCTGAATGGGAAGAGAGTCTACCAAACGGGCAGATTCGTACATGGAATGATATGGTGACAGCTTTCTTAAACAAATTCTTTCCACCGGGGCGAACAGCCCAGTTGCTGTCAGATATCACTCATTTTGGCCAATGGGATCAAGAGTCCTTTTATGAGGCCTGGGAACGGTACAAGGGTATGCTAAAGAAGTGCCCTCATCATGGTCTACAAGAATGGATGGTTATCCAAACGTTCTATCAAGGGTTGCATCCACATCATAAGAATGACCTCACTTCCGCTGTTGGTGGTGCACTAATGAATATGTCATATGAAGACGCATATGAGTTGATTGAAAATCTTGCGGAACACAGTTATGCCACTCCTCGGTCAGCCACTAGGAAGGTGGCGAGTGTGCAAGAAAGTGATGAAATGAAAGTTATTAAGGCACAATTGGCAGCTATCACAAATCAGCTGAAAGGAACAACAATACAGCCAACTCTCCAAGGGGATATGGGCTGTCAAGAGTCATTTGGTTCACCACAAGAGTTTCCTCCGCCGGAGCAAGTGCAATTTCTTCAAAACCGCAATAACCGTCCGAGGAACGACCCGTTCTCAAATACTTATAATGAGGGATGGAAAAGACATCCTAATTTCTCGTGGAGCCAACCTCAAAATGCACAAAAAGAGCCCATGTTTCAGCAGCAACAAAATCAGTACGGTAATACTTCTAACTCTTCTACTCAATCTTCTAATGTTTATCGTCCTCCAGGTTACAATCAAAGGAGGCAAGAGGAAGCACAAGGAGGGGAGAAAAAGTCCGGATTGGAAGAGATGCTAATGAAGTTTGTATCAAAGATGGACAATGCGGTTGGAGAGTTGACATCATCTGTTGGTACACTGTCAAGTTCAGTCGGAACGATAAGAGCTGCGACGGAACAGAACACTGCATCAATCCGAATTCTTGAGGGTCAAATGGGACAGATGGCAGAGGCGTTAGCTGTTCGGAGTCAAGGTACGTTTCCGAGTCAGCCCGAGAAGAAGAATAGAGAAGATTGTAAGGCAATCCAGTTGAGGAGCGGGAAAGAGTTAGCCAAAGACCCACGTCTAGAGGCGAGAGAGGCAGAAAAAGAAATCAACGATCATGCGACGGAAGAAGCAAACGAAGAGAAAATGGATGAGAAGCTGGAAATGGAAGATAAGAACGCTTCCAACGCTGAGATACCAAAATTTGCACCAAAGGCAACCATACCACCGGGGGCACCGAAAGTCCCATATCCGAACCGGTTGAAAGCGCAAAGGGATGAGGTTCAGTTTTCTAAATTTTTAGAAGTGTTTAAAAAATTACACATTAATATCCCTTTTGCAGAAGCATTAGCGCAGATGCCGTCATACGTGAAGTTCTTAAAGGATATCCTCTCTAACAAGAGGAAAATTGAGGAACACGCAACCGTGGCACTCACTGAAGAGTGCAGTGCAATAATCCAGCACAAACTTCCACA
This sequence comes from Saussurea involucrata, assembly GCA_033807775.1. Classification (NCBI taxonomy): domain Eukaryota; kingdom Viridiplantae; phylum Streptophyta; class Magnoliopsida; order Asterales; family Asteraceae; genus Saussurea; species Saussurea involucrata. The sequence goes on along the minus strand of CM066319.1, from coordinate 794,999 downwards.
GAAATTGACAGATCCAGGGAGTTTTACGATTCCTGTTCATATAGAAGGTGCCGATTTTGGTAAGTGATAATGTCGATTTTCGACATTATTTTGAATCTCAAACTAGGTGGTTTACGCATGTCTTCAAGTGAAATACGAGTATTTCATGGGTTTTTGTTGAGAAAGTATAGGTACAAGCATTTTTGTCCAAAAAAGCAGCAAAGTTGAGTTCCAGAGCTGAAAACGAGAGAAATCGAGAAATCGCGAAACAGAAACTGGCGCCAGCCAACCCGCGCCACCATCCGCGCCAACATTCCAAACAGAATCTGGCGCCAGTCATGGTGCCAGCCCATCCGCACCGGCGCTGGCCCCGACGCCCAGTTTTATAAAACTAATTTCTGCAGCTAGGTTTTAAGGGATAACACACACGACGACCAGAGACGATTAGGGGCGATTTTGGGAGACTTTTTACACCTTTCGGAGCCACGTTAGAGGATCAATCGGAGCCACGTTCATCACGCGAAGTAGATACGAACACGAGAGAAGGGAGTACATCGTTCCATTCACCACGATCACGTTTGCCATGTTTTCTTCCATTGTTCTTTTCTTTTCTTTCGTATTTGAATCCACCACCGACATGAACTAACCTGTTCATGTTGGGGGTTGGAATGAATTTAGTTTGTAAGCATATGAACAGATGATGTGAACATTTATCAGTTTTCCTATTTAATGAATGCGTGTAATTTGGTTTTAATGCTTTTGAGAGTTTAGCTACCTTTCAATTGTTTTGTTGTTTCCAGTTGAGTTCGAGAGAATTAACTGTTAACTAGAACTAGGAATTACATGTCTAAGGCGAGAATTTGGTGATAGAGATATACCGAATACGCCTTAATCCTAATTGAACCATTTAGGTTGAGATCGAGAGATTAAATCTATATGATCACAATAAATATTGCGCCTAATGTGTTTTGGAATCCATAAGTTGAGATCGAAAGATAAAACTTGTCCTTTTCAAAATAAAACCCGTTGTTGCTCGAAAGAGAACAACGGTGACTTTTAAAGATTGGATATTCATTAAGGGAATAACTGGTAATCGTTTAAGTGTGATATTCGTATGTGAAAACCTAAGGATTTCCAACCCTCAACTGTTTTCTCTATCGGAAGTTTCCAAAGTTGTTTACTGTCTTGTTTTTGATTTGTCTTCTTGCAATTAGTTAGTTAAAACCAACCATCCCTCAATTTCCAATCGTTCAGTTAATAGTCTTTACAGTCATTGCGGTACTTAAGACCAAGTTCCTGTGGATTCGATACTCGTACTTACGTACGTATTACTTGAGACGACACCGTACACTTGCGGCTAGTTAAGGAGGGTGTAAACCCGCCTATCAAGTTTTTGGCGCCGTTGCCGGGGAACTTGTTTTGTGTTGATATCACTACCAGCTGTAGGGGTTATTACAGTGAGCATTTTTTTTTTGCAATTTATTTTTATTTCATTTTTCGTATTCAAGATTTTGACCCAAGTTTCTTGTTACTTCATTGCTGCAAGTTCTGATTGGTGACTTACTTTCTGCTGCAGATTGCTTCTAGTTTATGCTAAGAAGGAGTTCCTCTGGTGAACTCGAACCGTTTGATCCTGAAATCGAAAGGACTGCAAGAAGATTAAGGAGGCAAGCCAGACTCATAAGTCAGCAAGAAATGGAGGGTCTAGACAACGTTAACATCAACAACGACAACATCAATGTTGGGGAAGATTGGGGAGAAGGGTTCGCCATGGGTAACGAGGAACCAGTTCCAAACGTGAATGCGAACAATCCCAACAACCAGAACCATAATGTTAATCCCGGTCTCAACAACGTTAACAACAACAATGTTAACAACAATGGTATTAACAATAATGTGAATCGTCCACCACCACCACGACAGAGAGTGCCTATGCGGAATTTTGCTAATCCGAACATGGGGGCCGTCCAGAGAGGACCTTATGTTCCTCCGATTGCAGCAAACAATTTTGAAATCAAGACTGGCACCATCCAATTGGTGCAAGCAAATATGTTTGGAGGAACAACATCTGAAGACCCGCACAGCCATTTGAGAACATTTGAGAAGATTTGCAACACCTTCAAGGTGAATGGGGTTGACCCAGGTTCGATCAAACTCCGACTCTTTCCGTTTTCATTGAGGGGTTGAGCAGCTGAATGGGAAGAGAGTCTACCAAACGGGCTGATTCGTACATGGAATGATATGGTGATGACTTTCTTAAACAAATTCTTTCCACCGGGGCGAACAGCCCAATTGCTGTCAGATATCACTCATTTTGGCCAATGGGATCAAGAGTCCTTTTATGAGGCCTGGGAACGGTACAAGGGTATGCTAAATAAGTGCCCTCATCATGGTCTACAAGAATGGATGGTTATCCAAACGTTCTATCAAGGGTTGCATCCACATCATAAAAATGACCTCACTTCCGCTGCTGGTGGTGCACTGATGAATATGTCGTACGAAGACGCGTATGAGTTGATTGAGAATCTTGCGGAACATAGTTATGCCACTCCTCGGTCAGCCACTAGGAAGGTGGCAAGTGTGCAAGAAAGTGATGAACTGAAAGTTATTAAGGCATAATTGGCAGCTATCACAAATCAGCTGAAAGGGACAACAATTCAACCAACTCTCCAAGGGGATATGGGCTGTCAAGAGTCATTTGGTTCACCTCAAGAGTTTCCTCCGCCGGAGCAAGTGCAATTCCTTCAAAACCGCAATAACCGGCCGAGGAACGACCCGTTCTCAAATACTTATAATGAGGGATGGAAAAGTCATCCTAATTTCTCGTGGAGCCAGCCTCAAAATGCACAAAAAGAGCCCATGTTTCAGCAGCAACAAAATCAGTACGGTAATACTTCTAACTCTTCTACTCAATCTTCTAACGTTTATCGTCCTCCAGGTTACAATCAAAGGAGGCAAGAAGAAGCACAAGGAGGGGAGAAAAAGTCCGGATTGGAAGAGATGCTAATGAAGTTTGTGTCAAAGATGGACAATGCGGTTGGAGAGTTGACATCATCTGTTGGTACATTGTCAAGTTCAGTCGGAACGATAAGAGCTGCGACAGAGCAGAACACCGCATCAATTCGAATTCTTGAGGGACAAATGGGACAGATGGCAGAGGCGTTAGCTGTTCGGAGTCAAGGCACGTTTCCGAGTCAGACTGAAACGAAGAACCGGGAAGAGTGTAATGCCATTTATCTTAGAAGTGGCAAGGAGCTGAATGGAGAGCCAATACGAGATCCCACATCAAAAGGAACCGATCCTAAAGAGAAAGAGGTCGAGATCATAGAAGTGACTAATCTAGAAGCCGATGAGGTTGTGATTGAAGAGAACAAGAAAAGTGAAGAGAAAAAGCCGGTAGTCAACCCGTTTGTACCACCACTACCATTCCCTAATCGAGTGAAGGCACACAATGATGAGGAACAATTCAAGAAGTTCCTCGACATATTCAAGAAGCTTCACATCAATATCCCCTTCGCGGAGGCACTCGCCCAAATGCCGACATACCTCAAGTTCATGAAGGAGATTTTATCAAAAAAGAGGTCAGTCGATCACCAATCGACCATTGCACTTACTGAAGAGTGCAGTGCAATCATCCAGAACAAGCTTCCGCCGAAGCTTAAGGATCCAGGGAGTTTTTCAATCCCTATTCAAATTGGTGATATTCGTTTTAATAAAGTGTTGTGTGATTTAGGGGCGAGTATTAACTTAATGCCTCTATCTATTTTCAGGAAGCTCGGATTGGGGGAAGTGAAGCCGACGTACATGACGCTCAAGCTGGAGGATCGATCCATAGTGTACCCATATGGAGTGGTAGAGGACGTGCTCATCAAGGTGGGAAAGTTTTACTTTCCGGTGGATTTCGTGGTGATGGACATCGACGAAGATATAGAAGTCCCGCTGATACTGGGAAGATCCTTCCTAGCCACGAGCCGAGCACTGATAGATGTGGAGGAAGGAGAGGTGACCTTACGAGTTGGTGATGAAAAGGCGATATTCAAGATGTTTGAGAGTGGGAAGCACAAAGACGGAGTTGGTCATGGAAAGCAAGAGGTGGAAGAATCCGCGAAGAATCGCAAGTGTGGGCGAATCAATTCCGCGGATACCGAACCAAGATGAGAGCCACACAGTCGTGCCACGACTTTAAATACGGCGCTGGGTGGGAGGCAACCCACCGAGGTGTGCATTTTCTTTATTTTTCTACATTTGGTGTTTGTTTGTTTTTTTTTTTAAAATCTGTTTTCTTTGCTCTCCTTTTCCTTTTGTTTTTGTTCTTGCATCCCCTTCTCCGTCGTCTTCGATATCTTCCAACTGGGCGTTCCAATCTTTCAAGAGAATCTCTCCGGGCAAACAGGTACGTTCTAAACTCCGTAGGTAACGAGTGGTGTATGATGTTTTGGTTCCATTAGCTGAACGAGATGCAACAAACCTAAGTTTCACTTAGGTTTGGGGTGCCTCACTTTTTAAATATCTACACACTCACTTTTATCCCTATGCAAACCTCGGTTTCACCGAGGTTTGGGGTGGCCATGTTTTTGAAAAAACTAGATTAACTCTTTGTGCTTATTGTTATGTTATGCCTTACCTGTTTGATACCTGTAATAACCGCACAACGATACTTGTTTTAGTATCGCCTGAACCGACACGTGCACATTGGGGACAATGTGTGGGTAAGGTTTGGGGTTGCCCAATCGGGCCCACGTTTATGCACGTAGATTTCCCGCACCTCTGCATGCTTAGATTACTTTAGCCAAAAAATTGTTTTGATTGATCGAGACCGACCATTGTGGGAAGAATCTTGTGATAGTGACATGACCATTAGGGAAGGACTGGGAAAGGACATGACTAGGGACATTAGTAGAGACCACCCGTTAGTGAGATTTGAGCCTAAAAGACGTTCTTTCAATTCGAGGGATTCATACACGAAAATCGTATACACTTTTTCGAGTTCCTTGTTGTGAATATAGAATGATCTCACTATATTATTGCATTGAGTAGCAAAGACGACCATCGGAATACTAGGTAAGGGTGTAGTAGATCATATCGTGTGGACCTTAAGAGATGATTCCAAGCATTGTGTGTTTGTTTAACCCTGTTTTTAACTTTCGTACTCTTTCACCCATTTTTGTGTAACCATAGCCCCTTTGTAGCCATACACTCACCTTTTCATTTCAGACCCACCTTTAAACCCGAGCCAAAAGCCTTAGCCAACCTTATCCGAAAGTGTGTCAACCTAAGCGTGTTAGACAACCAAGGGGGGGGGTAAGGTTGTATTTAAATAATTTACTTTCAAAAATTCTTTTATAAAAATATCTTAATAATGTAAATACAACAGAGTATATGAAAACACAACAGATACGTATAAATACAGGATAGATAAATATAGTAAATAAAGCAGAGTATATATACAATAATTATATAAACAGATATAATTAAATGCACAGCGGAAATGTAAAGAGATAAAGGTTAGAGATACTTGACACGGAGATTTACTGATTTACCACCAACTGTGATAAACCAGCAGCCGAGACACTTCTCGACACGATCCAATAAATGTATTCTTTACGGTAGAACACAAACCAAATACAAAGGAATTTGTAATAGTTTCTCAAGCCTCTGCTATGAGATAAACAGGATCACACACCCGTTATTCAAATACTTACAAGAGGAGTATAACTCACAATGGGTAATCACTCTTGTATAATATCTCACACTTGGATATTTTATAAAAAAGGTTTTATAAAATATATATATTATAAATGAGAGAGATCAGATGAGCAGTGATGGTGTTGGTTGTATCTGTATTGTCTGTCTTTTCTTCTCCACCATCGCATGCATTATATAGCAACACTTCCAACGGAAACAAGCATCCACGGTATACCGCCAAAAGCACGCGGTATACCGTGCAGTACAAAGTACGCTGACACTTCAACGGCTCTCATGCAAAGTTGACTTCTGGAATACGTACCCGCGGTATACCGGCTAGGACTCGCGGTATACCGCCGTCAGAAAAAGGTACTTCCAACCAATCAGAAACAAACACCACGCCTGCCGCGGTATACCGGCTGAACACCCGCGGTATACCGGCCGTACCACCGCGGAATACCGGCTTTACCTTCGCGGTATACCTGCGTCAGAAAAAGCAAAATCTTGCTGGATCTTCTAAAAAAAACTTTATTTAAATAAATTATTTATTGGGTTTTTAGAAATATCCAAGTGGTATATTATTTTAGGGTGTTTATCATTATAAATTATAAACACTAATGACAACGTAAATCTTCCGTCTTGAACTCTTCAGATAAAATCTTCGTGTTCTTCAAGAACTGTACACTTGGATAGGATTGTTAGATAAACAATAATACGGTGTGTTTGTAATCATCAAAATAAATATATATAAATATATAGAGATGTGGTACACTTGCACCAACAATCTCCCCCTTTTTGATGATGACAAACACAACCGCTAAGCAAGAGCATATGCGGTTTCTCTCCCCCGTTTGTCGAAGCAAAAAGGGTTAAGAAAGACGGTATGCTCCCCTCGAGAGATGCTCCCCCTCAAAATATGCATATAATTGAGAGAGCATAAACTCATGGGTAAAAGAGCTAAAACGCTCCCCCTCAAATTAATAACGATATCAATTTGATTTTATAAAATTTGAGGGATAAAATAAAATGCAAAAAGCAATAGAGACAAAGATATACAAACCAATACGAAACACTTGCACCAAAACGGATCTTAAGGCTTCAATTTTCGGTTAATTTTATGTGATAAAAAAAATCACCACGTATTATGACCTCGTCAGGTAACCACGTATTATAACCTCGGCAGGTAACCACGTATTATAACCTCGGCAGGTAACCACGTATTATAACCTCGGCAGGTAACCACGTATTATAACCTCGGCAGGTAACACGTATTATATCCTCGCCAGGAAACACGTATTATATCCTCGTCAGGAAGCCACGTATTATAACCTCGCCAGGAAACACCTACAAAAGGCAAAGAAAATATTTCGTGGTACCCTTTTCTTATGGGTCCTTTTAACAGTTAGTATAAAACATAAACTGCAAAAAATATGTTGTCGACATAAAACAAAATACGACAACATATAAAACCATAAAAATGGTTTAAAACCACAAACGCATCCCACCGGGATTGTCAACATTAAACATTCCTTTCGGAATCCATTTTCTAACCATTTTTATTTTACGATCGTATTTATCATAGACGTAAAATGAAGCATGCAAATTTACATTATTCTTTGGTCTAGAAAATTTGCTATTATACATGCGAGCATACGGTTTCCTCCCATAATTCACATTTTTCATTTTTGACATATATGGGGGTTTTTGCACATAGGGTTTTCTCGTTTCAACTTTAGGAGATGCAAAAAATCTTTTAATGGGTTTACACGAACATTTATCAACACATGTATCGGAACCAATGCCTTTACGACAATTTATACGATTAGGCATATTTAGCATTTTTAACACTTTATCATTGCTATTTTGAAATGCATTAGCTAACAGATTATCTTTTTCATATAAATCGCATTTAGCTTTTAAACATGCATTATCATTTTCAAGTATATCGCATTTTGTACATAAAATATTTTCACATGTTCTTTTCTCTAAACATGCAATTTTATCATTTAAGACAATGCAAGATTTGCAAACAATATTTTCGCATGCTTTCTTTTCTAAAGTGATAACTTTATCATTTAACTCATTTTTGATTTTATTATCACATGCAATGGTTTGTTTACAATTATTCAACTCATTTTGACATAATAATAATTCTTCTTTTAATTTAGCATTCTCATTTTTATAACTATTTACGAGAACAATCAATTTTTGAAAAGAGACATTTGACATATCAATATCATCATCGTTATCACTACAACTAGAATAACTTGAGTATGAAGTACATACCTCTTTCTCGCAGTCGACGATGAGACACGTTTCTTCATTTCTTTGATCTCGGGTTTCGTCTCTCTTTTCTTTTGAGTTTCCACCATAGGTGATGTTCAAGTTCTCCCAAATATCACGAACAGTTTCAAAGAGATAAACACGCTCAATATCATCGTTAGTAAGAACCGAAAAGAGAAAATTTTTGGCTTCATAATTTAAACAATAATTAGCCTCATCTTCGTCGGACCATTCCGAGCTAGGTTTTTCAACAACTTTGTTGTTTTGAAATTTTGTGGGTTTGAAATTTCCTTTAATAATAATATCCCAAATTTTTTGATTTATCCCACGAACATAACGTTCAAAAGAATTTGCCCAAAGATCAAAATTTTCGAAATCAATAAGAAGAGATTTAGAAAACCAAGCATTTTGTTGAGCCATAACAAAAACGGATTTTAAAAAATTAAATAGACGATTTTTGAAAGCCCTGCTCTGATACCAAATGTTAGACAACCAAGGGGGGGGGGTAAGGTTGTATTTAAATAATTTACTTTCAAAAATTCTTTTATAAAAATATCTTAATAATGTAAATACAACAGAGTATATGAAAACACAACAGATACGTATAAATACAGGATAGATAAATATAGTAAATAAAGCAGAGTATATATACAATAATTATATAAACAGATATAATTAAATGCACAGCGGAAATGTAAAAAGATAAAGGTTAGAGATACTTGACACGGAGATTTACTGATTTACCACCAACTGTGATAAACCAGCAGCCGAGACACTTCTCGACACGATCCAATAAATGTATTCTTTACGGTAGAACACAAACCAAATACAAAGGAATTTGTAATAGTTTCTCAAGCCTCTGCTATGAGATAAACAGGATCACACACCCGTTATTCAAATACTTACAAGAGGAGTATAACTCACAATGGGTAATCACTCTTGTATAATATCTCACACTTGGATATTTTATAAAAAAGGTTTTATAAAATATATATATTATAAATGAGAGAGATCAGATGAGCAGTGATGGTGTTGGTTGTATCTGTATTGTCTGTCTTTTCTTCTCCACCATCGCATGCATTATATAGCAACACTTCCAACGGAAACAAGCATCCGCGGTATACCGCCAAAAGCACGCGGTATACCGTGCAGTACAAAGTACGCTGACACTTCAACGGCTCTCATGCAAAGTTGACTTCTGGAATACGTACCCGCGGTATACCGGCTAGGACTCGCGGTATACCGCCGTCAGAAAAAGGTACTTCCAACCAATCAGAAACAAACACCACGCCTGCCGCGGTATACCGGCTGAACACCCGCGGTATACCGGCCGTACCACCGCGGAATACCGGCTTTACCTTCGCGGTATACCTGCGTCAGAAAAAGCAAAATCTTGCTGGATCTTCTAAAAAAAACTTTATTTAAATAAATTATTTATTGGGTTTTTAGAAATATCCAAGTGGTATATTATTTTAGGGTGTTTATCATTATAAATTATAAACACTAATGACAACGTAAATCTTCCGTCTTGAACTCTTCAGATAAAATCTTCGTGTTCTTCAAGAACTGTACACTTGGATAGGATTGTTAGATAAACAATAATACGGTGTGTTTGTAATCATCAAAATAAATATATATAAATATATAGAGATGTGGTACACTTGCACCAACAAAGCGGTAATGAACTATGAAAGATTGAGCGGAAAAGAAAATAGTGCAGGCCAATTATTGAGAATAAAATGGGTCAATGTAACCCAATAAATAGGAAAGAGGGCCAATGTCGTGTAACACCTTAGGCATATCCCACATCGGTCATGGACAGGAGAGATGCTGGGTATATTAGTAAACCTTGGCCTTACCAGACACAACGCGTTTTGGGGCCACAAGCATGCGGGTTCCTTGGGAACTCTGTGGTTAAGCGTGTTTGGGTGGGAGTAGTACCAGGATGGGTGACCCCCTGGGAAGTTCTCGCCAGGTCGCCAAGAACAAAGCCGTGAGCCAGTGGGGCAAAGCGGACAATATTGTGTCGTGGTAAGCGGGGTGTTACAAATGGTATCAGAGCCACTCATGTGCCGTTCGGGATGGTGGGGCAAACCTCATCGAGGACGATGAGTCCTTAAGGGGGGTGTGTGTAACACCTTAGGCATATCCCACATCGGCCGTGGACAGGAGAGATGCTGGGTATATTAGTAAACCTTGGCCTTACCAGACACAACGCGTTTTGGGGCCACAAGCATGCGGGTTCCTTGGGAACTCTGTGGTTAAGCGTGTTTGGGTGGGAGTAGTACCAGGATGGGTGACCCCCTGGGAAGTTCTCGCCAGGTCGCCAAGAACAAAGCCGTGAGCCAGTGGGGCAAAGCGGACAATATTGTGTCGTGGTAAGCGGGGTGTTACAAGTTGTAAAGCCCGTGTCCCGGTATGTTTATTTATATTTTAATTAATTGCTTTAATTTCGTTCTTTTAGCGAATCTTTTCTAATGGGGTTAGCAAGTTTGACCAAATGCGTAATAAATCTTTAAATAATTTAAAATGTTTACCTTTGATTGTTTTGGTTAGTGGTTTGGCGTCAAAAAGGACCTTATTGCTAACTTGGTTGCATTTTGGGTAGTTATGAGATATCCTTAAAAGTCGAGGGACCATTCCGTATTTATGGTGAAACTTTAGTATTGGACTCGGCCCATGCATGAAGTTGGAGAAGTCTATGTGGTTGGGTTTTTTTTGAGGGTGCCGTGAAGGATAAGAAAAGGAAAACAAATCAAATCAAAAAAAAAAAGGAACCCTACGGCGTTGAGTGGGTTTTTGGTGTGGTCGTCGGCCGAGAAACCCCCCCCCTTCCCTCCTTGTCTTCTTCTTCGCTTAGAACCAGAAACCACCGGAGAGAGAGAGTGCGAGAGAGAGGGAGAGGAACCGTGAAGAGGAGACCGGAGTTAGGCGCCGTGGTTACGCCGTTGTCGTCGTCGTTACAAGGTTAGTCGTTCCTCGTTCCTCTTTCTTCCGTTTCTTTTCTTTTCCGGCGAATCAACCACCGCCGTGCGCCGCCGCTGTGGCGGCCGTGCGTGGACGGCAGGTGGTGCGTAGTGGGCTGGAATTCGGCTAGAGTAGGAGGTCGTTTCGTAGGTATCGCCGACGTCTTAATCTTTAATCGTCGCCGCCGGCCGCCGCCGCCGCTGCCGGAAACCACCATTGCCGGAGGTGGCAGTGGGTGGTGCGCGGTCGAGTCCAGACCCTAGTCTCCTTGAAACCCTAACCCGTAACTTTATCGCGTTAACCCGAATCGAATAAGCCTTGAACCGTTTTTATAAATCGTAATTTTATGAAAATTCTAAGTGTGCTGTCCAGTTTTCGCGTGATCATAACTTTTCTGTCGTAACTCCGTTTGAGCCGAAACTGGCGTCCACGGTTCAAGTTCAGGGTCGAGCAAGTTTTCCTTGTTTTAGCGAAAAACTGGTTCGGCCTCTAACTAGACGAAAAAGTGGTCGCAAGTTCGGTGTTTCGTCATTTCATGTGAAAACTTCTGGAATCTGCCTTGATCTTGCGAAAATCATAACTTTCTGCTCGTAACTCGGTTTGGGGTGAAACCGGTGTCAAAAGTTCCCTTTTTGAGTCTAGAAACTTTTCTGTGTTTTGTGCAAAACCAAGTTCGGGACGTAGCATGGGTCGATTTGTCGTTTTATACTGAAAGGTGCTGAATTTCGCTGTTCCGGAATCTGTTTTTGTAAAATCCGTAGTAAATTGTAGAAAAATCGTTAGGAGGCGTATAATATGTCCTTGGAACCCTAACTCAGAGTACCTTCTGGTCATGAAATAATATTGGGAATTTTCTGGGTTTAAAGGGGTCGAAACAGGTCCCGAACAGACCTGTTTAGTGAGAACGGAAAATAGTTTTAGTGACGGTTTAAGCGTGTGTCGTGTCATAGGGTCCGGGTCTTGTATTGACACGTTTTAACATGCATTTAGGTGCTGGGAAGTGACCGTAATTGTGAAGCTTGAATTGTGTTATTAAGCTGGGCGCGCATTCGAGGTGAGTTCTCTCACTGTGTAGTTAGGGGTTGTATGCATGTCATAATAGTTTGTATGTACTACTGTCTTTGTGGTGTGAACTAGTTGTTTGTGGTGTGTAATATTTGATTGGGTTGAATCTTGGTATAAATGTGTTACATTACAATTCGGTGGGACCGAGACCTCGATGGTACTGAGGTGTTGGTGACATTACAATTCGGTGGGACCGAGGCCTCGATGGTACTGAGGTGTTGGTGACATTACAATTCGGTGGGACCGAGGCCTCGATGGTACTGAGGTGTTGGTTACATTACAATTCGGTGGGACCGAGGCCTCGATGGTACTGAGGTGTTGGATACATTACAATTCGGTGGGACCGAGGCCTCGATGGTACTGAGGTGTTGGATGCATAATTACTTGTAGATGTTTACTCGTTTTATGTAACTGTGATGTTGTTGCTTATGTGCGGATAGGGGTGATGTGTATATAATTCCTATCTGCGCATGTGTTGGAATTCACTAAGCTTCGTGCTTACCCTTTCCCAATAATCTGTGGTTTGAGGTCCGAGCGGCTCCAAGGCGTGACAAGTACACACTGGCGCGCGAGGAGAGCTGGTTGTTTTATGGTTTTATTAATTAAACGTTTATTCCGCTGGTTTTTATTATAAAGATAGTAATTATGAGTTTGCAAACGAAACGTTGGGATTCATTTAATGAGTTGTTATAAATGAATTGTTTATTTTTAAAAAATTTAAATTTGCTTGTAATTTTCGGGACGTTACAACTTGGTATCAGAGCACAGCTTGAGTGAATCAAACGCACCTCGGTGTGTTTGGTCTCAAGTTGCGGCTGGGAAATTTTCAAATTCTTTATTAAATCTTTTTGGAAAATAAAAGAAAGGAAAACCCGTTTGAGAAACGGTGATCGATGGCGCAGTGTGTACAGTCAGCCGGAGCCAAGGGAAAAGGTACAGTACTTAGTGTTTTATTGCTTTCTAGATCATAGAGTATGCATGCTAGATTGCCTGTTGTGGACACTATGCTGTATGTTGAACTACTTGCTATTAGGAATTTATGCTAATTATGATAGGTTACTAAGTGGATGCCCTCTAGGTTGTATGCAGTAAGAGATTTATAGCCTTAGAATATTCGATTTAGTCCTATTGCGCAGCTCTTGTTTGAGTCCAACCGTTCTAGGATAGAGTCTTGTATTCGACTGTCTATTTGTTTCGCACTGCATATAATCGGGTATTCGCGAGGTCACCCGTTATAATTAGTAGGGATTCGGTAGTAGCAAGGGTAATGGGATAAGAGGAAATTCCTAGGGAGCTAGGAAGGGTGGATGTATATATATGCTGGTGCAGGCATATGGTTAATTATATATGTAATTGTTGTTGTATGATCGGGGTGACCGATGGTTTATTAAGTATACATTTGTGGTTGTCTGATCGGGGAGACCGATGGTTTTATATATACAGTAGTTGTATGAGTTGCCTGTTTAGGATATGTTCTTGAACTGGCATGTGTGGATAAATTATTTTATGTGTACAGTTTCGGCGAGAAACTACTTGGACCCTTGGGATGAGACTCGGAGCGAGCGATGATAGGTGTGGAAGGTAGTAGTAGAGCTCCTACTACCGGAAGCACAAGATCAATGCTCGAGTCGGGGAAGTCACGAGGAATCTAAGGAGTTGGGCGTGAGTGTTGTTAGTGTGCGTTGTTATGTGCTAATAACGCGTTGTATTATCTACCCTGAATAGCCGTCACGAGGAGAGACAAATATAGTAGATCCACTGGTACATGTGTGTACTTGACTTGCTTTGATGGGATGATCGTTGGGGTAGTGTCGAAGGTTCTAAACTAGCAGTCATTGGAATAGGAAGACGATTATAGTATTAGTCACTTGGAGTGACGATAAGGATGATATTTGTTGTAAGCAGATCATTTCGGGCCAAGATGGAAGATTGTGCTAGAGTCATAGGCTTTTAGAGCCGACTTTGATTTGAGGAAAAATCGTAGGGATTATTTGACGTAATTTTCCATCTTGCCCCAAGAGGCTTAAAGGTCCGGAGGACGATAGTGGATTGGAAAGGTAGAGAGGAGCATGAGTCGAGACGTTGAATGTCGACTGAGTCGTGCACAGAGTTTATTTTGAAAATAGGATTGCATTAACTAATCCTTGTGTTTCCAATCCTGATATGGATTGTGTTTTGAAACTTTGGAAAATGTTTAGCACACACAAAAGATTTCGAATTATAGTTTTGAAAATGCTTGAAACCGTTTTATCACGGGAATTGAAAACTTTGTAAAAGATTGTTTCATTTGATTATTTTCCAACGGTTCTTCCGGGTACGATAATATCCGGGTTTTGTGGTGGTTAAGATGTTGGGTAAGTGACTACGGCTTGAGACTCTAACATTGGAACTCCTCCACATGTGTTAGAGTCGAGACGGAAAGTTACATTCCACGATGTCTGTTTAAAGGCTATTTTAGTGATTTGTCTAAAATGAGTTTGGAATTCTAGTGTCGCTTAACTTTTCGTTCGAGAGTTTGTGTTACTAAGTGTTTATTTTGCAAATAGTTCAGTGTGTGGATTGATTCATGCGTGACATAAGTGATGCATGGAGGAATTTGGTAACATTTCATAAGGAGTTGTTTAGTGCGCTTTTTAGTCAGCTAAAGGTTTTATTGACATTTTCATGAAAATGCGATTTATCGACTTAGGGGTATGCATACTGGGGTAGCCTTTGTTCTCGGCATTTTGATGAACGAGTCGTGCATGAAAATGCTTTAGTTCCTTTTTGTCGAAATGAAAGACCATTTGATCCAAGGAGTGTTTTAATGTTGTAAACATCATGCATACGATTACCATGTGTTATATTTTGGAAATATAAATGCGTAGATTTTTGACATTCGGTTAATTTAGAATTACCGTTCATTTTTTTTTGGGAAATTAAAAACTTTTGCGTTGGAGGAAACGAGTATTTTGAGCATTTTCGATAAATACATTTTTTTTAAACTATAATGTTTTGACATTATATGTCCCAAGTACGAAACTTGAGGAAGTGTTACAAGCTTGCATGCCTGCCCCCAGTTTGAGTTTTTACGAGGTTTTTAGTCGATATTTCCAATTATTAGAAGCGGACTGGTTTCTGTCTTCAAGTTTGCAACTTACACGAGACAATTGTGTTTTAACAAAAATATATTTGTAAACCGTGTCATCGTTTTGTGTGACTAGCTGACGCGCGAAAAATTTGTGGCGAACCCTGTGCCACGTCATTTATGATTAAAAAGAGGAATTTTTGAATCAAACGTCGTGAAACTTATTTTGAATTATGTGCACACCTTTGTCGGACCATGTTTAAGGTCAGCGGTTACCTTTAGTGCATGTCACGAGTCAATCCATACTGGAATCGAGGCGGTTCATTTTAAAGAAATTATTTATTACGCTTTGCTTTTGTGTGAGTAAACCGAACTGCAATGGAACGATTTTCAACGTGATTTTTCCTATGTGGGACGAGCGTGTCCAGTTTTGCGTAACTATCGATCTGGTAATAGTAGTTTTATTGCTTACGATCTTTTTGAGATGAAAATCCCGATGTTGAAAATATTTTGTAAATGATTTTGTAAACCATTTGGGGAAATGTGCTTTTAAGTGTCATGTGTCATTTCGAGAATTTTCAGGGTATGAGTCCTTTTGGAAAACTCTTTTGGTTAACCCGTATTGAGTCTGGGACTAAGGTTGATTTCAGAGTGTTGCTTGCTTAAACTTTGTTTAAACGCATTTTCCGATCTATGGGTCTAGCAAGCGTGGAGCATTTTGCTCGGTTTTGACTTGGAGTTAGTCATGGGCCTATTGCCCGGGTTTAATGGCTAGATGTGGAGTCTAGTTGATGAGTTGTTTTTGTCGCACCGTTTGGCATTCTTTGCACGTTGAGTGTTTACATGTTTGGGTGAGTGAGTCAATCCGGAATAGGCATATTGTTGGTAGGCTGTTTGCTTTGGATCCTTAGACACGTTAGTCAGTCGTTGGTAATGGTCGGTTGGGTATCTCGGGGTGGGACCCCGGTATTCATGTGTTTTAACCTAGACTTTCCAGTAGGTACTAGGAGGATATAGTTGTGGGCACTTACCTGGGAGGTAGTTCCGGTATACTGGGTCTTGAGGCGTTACCTGGGAGGTAGACGTCAAGGTGTATCCTCGATACGGTGTGACTTGGCTTCGTAGAGCAAGTGTGGATGGTACGTCGACGGAGGAAGGTAGGTATTCCACGCGCGTTAGTACTGTAGGCCGAATAGTATCGGTTAAGGGATTGATGCCCTTTGTTATTAAGAGAATAAATGCGCATCAACCATTTCGAGGTAGGTGGTATATTTAGGTGTCGACTTTTGGGCTTGAGGCCAAACACCTTTAGTAATCGGAGAGTTGTAGCCAATGTTAAGATAATCATGGTGATGATAATAGTAACCCTGAAATGATCACTTGTGATGAATGGTTGTGGTGGAACGATCTACGTGTGTGTTAGTGATTTGGTAGTGGGGGATATCTATCGGTGTTAGTGTCTAGGATAATGCCACGTTTATTTGAGTTACTGAAATCGGTTGGACCGATGTTCGGCGGGTGGCCGATGTTTGTTATTGTGATCGGTTGGACCGATGTTCGGCGGGTGGCCGATATTTGTTATTGCAATCAGTTGGACCGATGTTCGGCAGGGGGTCGATGTTTTGTTGATATAATTTATTGAAAATCTTTGGAGTCTATTAGAATTTGTGGTAGTTAATCGACAGTTAAGGGTAGGAAGGATCGTAGTCGGGTATCCTGATGGGTATATTGGTAAGCACCATTAGAAGGGTTAGAGCTTGAAAGTGGTTTGAGTTTGTGATATCATCAAATGCGAGAGAATTATTAGAAGCTGTTTGCGGACGTAGACTTCGGGGGCGAAGTCTAATCCAAGTGGGGGAGAGTTGTAAAGCCCGTGTCCCGGTATGTTTATTTATATTTTAATTAATTGCTTTAATTTCGTTCTTTTAGCGAATCTTTTCTAATGGGGTTAGCAAGTTTGACCAAATGCGTAATAAATCTTTAAATAATTTAAAATGTTTACCTTTGATTGTTTTGGTTAGTGGTTTGGCGTCAAAAAGGACCTTATTGCTAACTTGGTTGCATTTTGGGTAGTTATGAGATATCCTTAAAAGTCGAGGGACCATTCCGTATTTATGGTGAAACTTTAGTATTGGACTCGGCCCATGCATGAAGTTGGAGAAGTCTATGTGGTTGGGTTTTTTTTGAGGGTGCCGTGAAGGATAAGAAAAGGAAAACAAATCAAATCAAAAAAAAAAGGAACCCTACGGCGTTGAGTGGGTTTTTGGTGTGGTCGTCGGCCGAGAAACCCCCCCCCCTTCCCTCCTTGTCTTCTTCTTCGCTTAGAACCAGAAACCACCGGAGAGAGAGAGTGCGAGAGAGAGGGAGAGGAACCGTGAAGAGGAGACCGGAGTTAGGCGCCGTGGTTACGCCGTTGTCGTCGTCGTTACAAGGTTAGTCGTTCCTCGTTCCTCTTTCTTCCGTTTCTTTTCTTTTCCGGCGAATCAACCACCGCCGTGCGCCGCCGCTGTGGCGGCCGTGCGTGGACGGCAGGTGGTGCGTAGTGGGCTGGAATTCGGCTAGAGTAGGAGGTCGTTTCGTAGGTATCGCCGACGTCTTAATCTTTAATCGTCGCCGCCGGCCGCCGCCGCCGCTGCCGGAAACCACCATTGCCGGAGGTGGCAGTGGGTGGTGCGCGGTCGAGTCCAGACCCTAGTCTCCTTGAAACCCTAACCCGTAACTTTATCGCGTTAACCCGAATCGAATAAGCCTTGAACCGTTTTTATAAATCGTAATTTTATGAAAATTCTAAGTGTGCTGTCCAGTTTTCGCGTGATCATAACTTTTCTGTCGTAACTCCGTTTGAGCCGAAACTGGCGTCCACGGTTCAAGTTCAGGGTCGAGCAAGTTTTCCTTGTTTTAGCGAAAAACTGGTTCGGCCTCTAACTAGACGAAAAAGTGGTCGCAAGTTCGGTGTTTCGTCATTTCATGTGAAAACTTCTGGAATCTGCCTTGATCTTGCGAAAATCATAACTTTCTGCTCGTAACTCGGTTTGGGGTGAAACCGGTGTCAAAAGTTCCCTTTTTGAGTCTAGAAACTTTTCTGTGTTTTGTGCAAAACCAAGTTCGGGACGTAGCATGGGTCGATTTGTCGTTTTATACTGAAAGGTGCTGAATTTCGCTGTTCCGGAATCTGTTTTTGTAAAATCCGTAGTAAATTGTAGAAAAATCGTTAGGAGGCGTATAATATGTCCTTGGAACCCTAACTCAGAGTACCTTCTGGTCATGAAATAATATTGGGAATTTTCTGGGTTTAAAGGGGTCGAAACAGGTCCCGAACAGACCTGTTTAGTGAGAACGGAAAATAGTTTTAGTGACGGTTTAAGCGTGTGTCGTGTCATAGGGTCCGGGTCTTGTATTGACACGTTTTAACATGCATTTAGGTGCTGGGAAGTGACCGTAATTGTGAAGCTTGAATTGTGTTATTAAGCTGGGCGCGCATTCGAGGTGAGTTCTCTCACTGTGTAGTTAGGGGTTGTATGCATGTCATAATAGTTTGTATGTACTACTGTCTTTGTGGTGTGAACTAGTTGTTTGTGGTGTGTAATATTTGATTGGGTTGAATCTTGGTATAAATGTGTTACATTACAATTCGGTGGGACCGAGACCTCGATGGTACTGAGGTGTTGGTGACATTACAATTCGGTGGGACCGAGGCCTCGATGGTACTGAGGTGTTGGTGACATTACAATTCGGTGGGACCGAGGCCTCGATGGTACTGAGGTGTTGGTTACATTACAATTCGGTGGGACCGAGGCCTCGATGGTACTGAGGTGTTGGATACATTACAATTCGGTGGGACCGAGGCCTCGATGGTACTGAGGTGTTGGATGCATAATTACTTGTAGATGTTTACTCGTTTTATGTAACTGTGATGTTGTTGCTTATGTGCGGATAGGGGTGATGTGTATATAATTCCTATCTGCGCATGTGTTGGAATTCACTAAGCTTCGTGCTTACCCTTTCCCAATAATCTGTGGTTTGAGGTCCGAGCGGCTCCAAGGCGTGACAAGTACACACTGGCGCGCGAGGAGAGCTGGTTGTTTTATGGTTTTATTAATTAAACGTTTATTCCGCTGGTTTTTATTATAAAGATAGTAATTATGAGTTTGCAAACGAAACGTTGGGATTCATTTAATGAGTTGTTATAAATGAATTGTTTATTTTTAAAAAATTTAAATTTGCTTGTAATTTTCGGGACGTTACATGTCGCCTCAATAAAGAAAATAAAAAAAAAGAGGACCAATGAAGTCCCAACTGAGAAAAAAAAATAGAGAGAAAATGCAAAAAGAAAAGAAATACAGTTATTAGTGATAGCATCCATAGCAGCAGAAAATAAGAGAGTCAAAGCGACTCCAATAGTGACAAAGAGGGCCAAATAATAGAGCGGAAAGCTATAGAGTTCATAACTGCTAACGGTTGACACGCCGAGGATTTTTGCCCTTTTACCATTCGTTTCTATGCCATAACCCTAGCCTCGTTACAACCCTCTTAAAGACCTGGATGATCTTCTGGAAAACGTGATTAGAGTCTATGAATACCTTTACCAATATTCCATGTCTTGCTGCTTGATTCCTTTCTGAGATCAACTTTTTGAACATTTGTGCGTCTTTCAATAGAGTTGTTATGTAATTATTGCGTATTCTGGTACATAAACTCTTTAGACATGACAACATGTGCGATAACCTAGGTTCGAGTGAATTGAGCGAATCCCGTGAGGTAGGGTCGAGGCGAAATGTTTTCCTTAGTATGTCCGAACCTAGAACAACCTTAATGGAAACGGAGGAGTCACGAGTTCAACTTACAATGGAAGGTCATAGATCAAACGAAATAGGAATGAGACGAGAATGAGATAGGCATTCACGGGTATGGGAAATCACCAGTGCATCACGTGGTACCAATTGGGAGTGTGCAGTTATTACGTTTCTCTAATATGTGTTTTTATTCTATTTTATCGCTATTTTGCTTGAGGACAAGCAACGCTCGGTTTGGGGTTGTTGATAATGTCGATTTTCGACATTATTTTGAATCTCAAACTAGGTGGTTTACGCATGTCTTCAAGTGAAATACGAGTATTTCATGGGTTTTTGTTGAGAAAGTATAGGTACAAGCATTTTTGTCCAAAAAAGCAGCAAAATTGAGTTCCAGAGCTGAAAACGAGAGAAATCGAGAAATCGCGAAACAGAAATCGGCGCCAGTGTTGGCGCCAGCCAACCCGCGCCACCATCCGCGCCAACATTCCAAACAGAATCTGGCGCCAGTCATGGTGCCAGCCCATCCGCACCGGCGCTAGCCCCGACGCCCAGTTTTATAAAACTAATTTCTGCAGCTAGGTTTTAAGGGATAACACACACGACGACCAGAGACGATTAGGGGCGATTTTGGGAGACTTTTTACACCTTTCGGAGCCACGTTAGAGGATCAATCGGAGCCACGTTCATCACGCGAAGTAGATACGAACACGAGAGAAGGGAGTACATCATTCCATTCACCACAATCACGTTTGCCATGTTTTCTTCCATTGTTCTTTTCTTTTCTTTCGTATTTGAATCCACCACCGACATGAACTAACCTGTTCATGTTGGGGGTTGGAATGAATTTAGTTTGTAAGCATATGAACAGATGATGTGAACATTTATCAGTTTTCCTATTTAATGAATGCGTGTAATTTGGTTTTAATGCTTTTGAGAGTTTAGCTACCTTTCAATTGTTTTGTTGTTTCCAGTTGAGTTCGAGAGAATTAACTGTTAACTAGAACTAGGAATTACATGTCTAAGGCGAGAATTTGGTGATAGAGATATACCGAATACGCCTTAATCCTAATTGAACCATTTAGGTTGAGATCGAGAGATTAAATCTATATGATCACAATAAATATTGCGCCTAATGTGTTTTGGAATCCATAAGTTGAGATCGAAAGATAAAACTTGTCCTTTTCAAAATAAAACCCGTTGTTGCTCGAAAGAGAACAACGGTGACTTTTAAAGATTGGATATTCATTAAGGGAATAACTGGTAATCGTTTAAGTCTGATATTCGTATGTGAAAACCTAAGGATTTCCAACCCTCAACTGTTTTCTCTATCGGAAGTTTCCAAAGCTGTTTACTGTCTTGTTTTTGATTTGTCTTCTTGCAATTAATTAGTTAAAACCAACCATCCCTCAATTTCCAATCGTTCAGTTAATAGTCTTTACAGTCATTGCGGTACTTAAGACCAAGTTCCTGTGGATTCGATACTCGTACTTACGTACGTATTACTTGAGACGACACCGTACACTTGCGGCTAGTTAAGGAGGGTGTAAACCCGCCTATCAGTAAGGCACTTTGTGATTTAGGTGCAAGTATTAACTTGATGCCTTTGTCCATTTTCAGGAGGCTTGGATTGGGAGAGGTGCAGCCTACAAACGTGACACTCCAACTGGCGGATAGATCCATCAAATATCCGTACGGAGTCATTTAAGACGTTTTGGTGAAGGTAGACAAATTCTACTTTCCAGTAGATTTTGTGATTCTAGATATGGATGAAGACAAGGAGATCCCTCTCATTTTGGGCCGACCATTTCTGGCCACCGGAGGGGCATTAATTGATGTGCAAGGCGGAAAGTTATCCCTTAATGTTGGCAAGGAAAGAGTTGTGTTCAATGTCTTCCCAACAGCACGAGTCAGGGTAGAGAGAGGTACTTGTTATCGGGTTAAAGTGATAAATGAAGTTGTTGAGGAGACTTCCCGAATTAATTATAGTGATGATCCACTTGGGAATGCCTTAACCGGAATATGCACCGATGGCGAGAACGAGAGTGTGAAGCAACTGAATGCTTTGTCCGAGTATCGAGGCCCGAAAAGATCAACGAAAGAGGATTTGGGTGAGAAAATTGCTAAATCACAGCCATCATCAAAAGTGCCACCCAAGTTAGAGCTTAAACAGTTACCGGCACATCTAGAGTATGCCTTTTTAGGCGACAATTCAACACTACTGGTAATCATCGCTGCACATCTCACTTCGGTAGAGAAAGAAAAGTTGATCCGAGTTTTGAGGGCTCACCAATCTGCCATCGGGTGGACTATAGCGGATTTGAAGGGGTTGAGTCCAACTTTTTGTATGCATAGAATCAATCTGGAAGAAGAACACAAGCCTACCGTTCAGCACCAACGTCGGTTGAATCCGAACATGAAGGAAGTAGTCCGGAAGGAAGTGTTAAAACTTCTAGATGATGGAATCATTTATGCTGTGGCCGACAGTCCGTGGGTAAGTCCGGTACAAGTTGTACCCAAGAAAGGAGGAATTACAGTCGTGAAAAACAACAACAACGAGCTTATTCCATCGCGAACAGTGACCGGGTGGCGTGTGTGTATCGATTATAGGAAGTTGAATGACGCCACCAAGAAAGACCTTTTCCCACTTCCATTTATCGATTAGATGTTAGAGCGACTTTCGGGCCATGCCTATTATTGTTTTCTTGACGGGTATTCGGGATACAATCAAATCCCAATTGCACCAGAAGATCAGGACAAGACGACTTTTACTTGTCCATATGGCACGTTCGCATATCAGAGAATGCCCTTCGGATTATGTAACGCACCGGGTACGTTTCAGCGGTGCATGATGGCGATTTTCTCCGACATGGTGGAGAAAACAATTGAGATATTTATGGATGACTTCTCAGTGTTTGGGGATTCATTCGATGCGTTTCTCGATCACTTAGAAGCAGTTTTGAAGCGGTGTCAAGAAACGAGCCTGGTACTCAACTGGGAGAAGTGCACGGAAGGCATCGTACTTGGACACAAGATTTCAAGGGAAGGCATAGAGGTGGATAAAGCGAAAGTAGCCGTGATAGAGAATCTGCCATATCCAACAACAGTGAAGGGAGTGAGAAGCTTCTTGGGTCACGCAGGGTTTTACCGGCGTTTCATCAAGGACTTCTCTAAAATTGCTAAACCTTTAAGCTCTTTACTTTTGAAGGATGTTAATTTTAATTTTACTAATGAATGTATTGCTGCGTTCGACAGGTTGAAACAGGAACTCATTTCAGCCCCTATCTTGACTGCACCCGATTGGAGTCTTCCGTTCGAGTTGATGTGTGACGCGAGCGACATTGCTGTTGGAGCTGTCTTGGGTCAACGAAAGGAGAAGAAATTGCATGTGATCTATTATGCCAGCAAAACGTTAGACGAGGCACAGATCAACTATGCAACCACCGAAAAAGAGTTATTGGCGGTAGTGTACGCTTGTGAGAAGTTCCGATCATACTTGGTTGGATCCAAGATTATTATCTATACTGATCAATCGGCGTTGAAATACCTAATGGCGAAGAAAGACGCAAAGCCGAGGTTAATTCGATGGGTACTGCTGTTGCAAGAGTTTGACATTGAGATCCGGGACAAGAAAGGATCCGAGAATTCAGTGGCCGATCATTTATCTAGAATCGGAGAGGAGTCGTCGGAAACAATCGAAACTATCCCTATAAATGATTCTTTTCCAGATGAGCAGTTATTTTCTATTAAGTCTTCTGTTGACCCTTGGTATGCTGACTTAGTTAATTTTCTTGCAGGTGATGTGAAACCTTTTGGACTGAATTCACATCAACGGAAGAGGTTCTACGCAGAAGCCAAACGGTACTATTGGGATGAACCGTTCTTGTACAAAAGATGTGGAGACGGGATGATCAGACGCTGTGTACCCGACGAAGACAAAGAGAGTATCCTCACATTCTGCCATACTTTGGAATGTGGAGGTCATTTCAGTGCTGATCGAACGGTTGCAAAAATGTTACATTCGGGATTTTTCTGGCCGACAATGTTCAAAGATACTCGCCAGTTCATTTCCCGATGTGATAGATGCCAGCGAGTGGGAAATATTTCAAAGAAGGATGAGATGCCGATGCAAGTATTCATGGAGGTAGAACTATTCGACGTTTGGGGCATTGACTTCATGGGGCCTTTTCCCCCGTCTTTCCGAAATGAATACATACTAGTCGCAGTTGACTATGTATCGAAGTGGGTAGAGGCAATTGCAACACCGACCAATGATTCGAAGGTGGTCATCCAATTTCTTAAGAAGTACATCTTTTCAAGGTTCGGGGTCCCAAGGGCATTGGTTAGCGACGGGGGAAGTCATTTCTATAATAAGTATCTCGACATGCTACTCCGGAAGTATGGAGTAAAACACCGAGTTACTACCCCTTATCATCCGCAAGCAAATGGGTTAGTGGAAGTATCGAACCGCGAGTTGAAATGCATCTTGGAGAAAACGGTGAATTCATCAAGGAAAGACTGGTCAACAAAGCTAGACGACGCATTATGGGCATATCGTACGGCTTTCAATACACCAATTGGGACTACACCATATCGGTTGGTGTTTGGGAAGTCGTGCCACTTACCAGTCGAGCTGGAACATAGAGCATATTGGGCAGTGAAACAGTTGAACATGGAGCTAGACGCGGCAGGTAAAAAAAGGTTTTTGGAGTTGAATCAATTAGAAGAAATCCGTTTAGACGCATATGAGAGCGCTTCCATCTACAAGGAACGAACGAAGAAGTTCCATGACCGTCGGATTCGAGAGAAGGTATTAGTTCCTGGTATGCAAGTTTTATTATTCAATTCTCGTTTGCGTCTATTTCCAGGTAAGCTGAAAACCAAGTGGTCGGGACCGTTCAAAGTGATCGAAGTATTTCCATATGGATCGGTGGAGCTAGAGGGGACGGATGGTCAAAGATTCAAGGTGAATGGTCAACGGGTGAAACCGTACCTGGGTGGCGACGTCGCAAAAATCTCGAGCAGCTATATAGATGAGATCAAGGAGTGATTACATGAGACGTCGTGCCACGACATTAAACACGGCGCTGGGTGGGAGGCAACCCATCGTAGGTTAGTTTTATTTTATGTTTGTGTGTTTGGTTTCGTTTATTTTTTTATGTTTTCGTGTGTTAATCTCTGAGAAGTAGGCCTTGAGGATCGAACATCGTCGGAAGAATTGAGCAAAGAGTCAAGTAAGTGAAGAAAGCAAACAGTGGCTGGCGCCAGTGTTGGCGCCGATCCACTGGCGCCAGCATCGGCGCGGAAGAAAATAGCAAAACTCAAACAGAGGCTGGCGCGGATGACCACGCGGCTCAATCGGCCCCGGCATCCGCGCGGATCTGCTGACAGGTATAAAAGCCCTATTTTCGTTTTTGTCAGCCATTTTTTCCAAAACCCTAAGAGCTCCTGCGCCGTTTCCTCTCTAAAACCCCTGCATTAGTCGATTTCGGCCTCCAAGTTCAAGGATCCTCCAATCTTTTCTACTTTCCTCTTCCACAAGGCATCAAGGTACATTCTCTAACCCCTAATTTCACTTTGTTAGGAATGTTTGGTTCAAAATCGAAGGTATGATGTCTCTTCCTTATTGTTCTTCATCTTCAAATGGGTATACATGAGAAAGTAATGATTGAGGCCATGAGAACATGTGCTATGACCAGTCCATAGTTCGTTTTTTTTACTTAGGGCTCAATGTGTTTTGGGGATTCATGCTAATTCAGTTGGGCTCACCACTTGTTGATAATTTTGTGCTTGTTAAGAGCTTGTTTATTTGTTTCTGTTGAGTATGAAAGGTTGTGATGGGGGAGATGAACATCCATGAACTCTACTGCTTGTTGTTTATACTATATTAATTGTGGGAGACTGTGCTTATTGATTGTGCTTAATGATTAAGCTGCTGAAATTTTATGGTTCTCCATGTGCTAGGGCAGAATTTTAGTGACATCTTGTGAAGGTGTATGGGTATGTGCTTCATTAGATATAAGAGACTGCACAAACCTAAGTTTCACTTAGGTTTGGGGTGTCCACTTTTGATTTCTTTTCCACACAATACCCCATTGCAAACCTTGGTTTTACCAAGGTTTGGGGTATGGTTCTTGGACTTAAATTGAAAATATGAGTTATGCAACAAACCTAGTCTTGGACTAGGTTTGGGGTGGCCCTACCAAGTATGCGTTACTAACTAACTCAACATCTGTTTGCAGAACCATGGTGCGTACAAGACCCAATGCTCCCGGCAGATGGTTCAACTACTATCAGCTGTCCGCGGCAGAACGAGCAGCCTTAGCACGGGCACCTCATCGGAATTTCAACGAGCGTCTCGTAAATTTTGCGGAAAGGATGATTCATCCTGAGAGAGGGATGAACATAGATGACATGCCAAACCCAAGGGTACGAGAGATAGCGATGCAGAGGGGGTGGACCAATTACGTGAGGGCACCCGAGCCGTTCGACCCCGAACTCGTGATAGAATTTTATGCAGCTATGGTGCCACCTGCCCTTGGGGAACACCACACGGTCATCGTCCGGGGAGTGACAATGCGAATCACGTTCGATGACATTTGTCGTCATTATCAAGTCCCCCGGTACCAAGACCTAGACGCAACCTTCGGCATACCACCCATTCCGGGTGTGGGGCAGGGAAAGACCCATAGTCCTGTCATCGCAGCAGCACTGCGACGGAGTGGCCACGAGAACTGGGTAGTCAAGACAGACGAGATTAAGAAAAGTGATCTCCTTCCCGAGATCGGAGTGTGGATGCGATTCATAAAGGGGAGCTTGGCCCCTTCCACTCATTACACAAACGTTGATCCTTATGTGGCCCGCATCTTATTTTGCATCCAACACAACATGCCACTTGATGTCGGGCATATCATCGTTTTGCATATGATAGACGCCTCTGCTGCACGGAACGCAGGTATCCTTCCATTTCCCTGCCTTATCACTAAACTATGCAGGGACGCGGGTATAGCAATCGGAGCCACATTACTCCCTCTAGAGCCTTTTGATAGAAATACATACCGCGCCCAACTGGCGGCTGCCGAAAAGTTCGACCTGCAGCTTGCAGCTGCGGACGAGGAAATGGAAATACCTAGCGATGTACATGCTGTGGACGCCGACGACGTCAATTATGATCCGGCTGCGGATGAAGGGGATCAGCCGGAGTTCCACCAACCCGCTGGTGGCTACCAACGGATTCACGAGCGTTTGGATGGGGTGGAAAGGGATCTACGAACAGCAATTGGAATGATGCAAAGGGGGTTCAGGTATTTGGGTGTGCCGGATGAAGAGGAAGAGGCCCATGATGGCGCAGGACCATCAAACCAACCACCGGCACGAAGAGCGAGGAGACAGCGGCCGGGTGGAGCCAGACGCCGGAATCGTGAGGAATGAAGCCGGTTCGTTTTCCTGTTCCCTTTTTGACCTGTGTTGCTCTGATTTTTATTTGGGATGACTGTACATAAATTGCATATTTCATTTCGGATGACTGTAATTAATTTGCACACAATATTTTTTTGTATGCACATTGGGGACAATGTGTATGTTGGTTTGGGGTAGCAGTGAAGTCATGGTATCATTATGATGATCTTTATTATGTCTTAGGCAAGGAACAATATTATGATTATTATGACTGAATTTTTTTCCGATTCACCGTTAGTAGTAAGTAGAACTCTGTTTTTTTAGGAATGAACTGTAGGGGATAATATCGCATCAAATGAGACCTGAAAAGTGCATGCATTGGGGACATTAGTGGAGACCACCCAATAGTGAGGTATTGAGCCATTCAAGCGTCGATTCTGAGAGGAAATACATAAACTCGATACACATCTCACTAAATTTTTATCGTGACTATAGTTGATCTCACTATAGATTTGCACCAATCAGCAAAGATGTCCATAAGGATATCTAGTGTCATTAGAATCTTATCTGAGTATTAACCTTGAGAAATGATTTCAGGCAATGTGAGAATAGAGTGTTTTATCTTGCACACCCTTCTTTTTGAGCGATCCCTAGCCAATTTTTGCAGCCAACCACGGATTTTGTCGATTCTGAACCCCATATTAAAACCCCTAGCCTTATTAATAGCCTACCTTGGTCCAAACAAGTACCGGTTACGAGAGGTGGAAGGGGACATTGCAAAAAAAAGGGGGGGGGGGGGGTAATAAAGAAATGTAAATCAGAAAGAAGTACGGGAAGAGCGATATGACCAAAAAGGGTCATGCAAAAAGGGCATTATAAAAAAAAGTGAAAAAGAAATAAGGCAAATGGCCAAGCTCGCTGGCGAAAAATAAAATAATTTGGGGGCTCGATGGTGTAGAAGGAAATCAAGGTGACATACTCAATAAAGGGAAGGGGAACCATTTATCGTACACCGGTGCTGTGAGGACTTTTGATCCTAATCACCTTTCGTTTCTTAACCCTTAGCCTAGCCCCATTGCAACCCTTGTCAAGACCTGATTGATCTTTTGGAAAGTATGAGGATAGATGAAAGTGACACTGATAGCCTTAGTCTTGTTAGTTGGTCCCATCCGAGATCGTTTATTTGGACATTGGTGCGTTTTTCTTGTTGCGTTGTTCATGCTTTCAATTGAGTATTCTTGCACATAACTTCCAATTGCATGACAACACGTGAGACAACCTAGGGTTCGAGTGAATTGAGGGTCCGGCGAGGTAGGGTCGAGGCGAAATCCTCCCTGATCATGCATGACTTTAGGTGGAATTTGATGTAGTGTGGACCCGACCAGTTTTATTCTCAAAGAGTAAGAGTTTCGACCTCTGCAAACTAGGGTGTATCAGTAAAGGATTCTGATTAATCTGTTAATCCCTTTTGTTGAATAAGATGTGTAAAGATCCATAATGACACCATCGACTTCACATGTGTGCAAATTTTGCTATAACCCTGGTTTTTAAATTGTCTATCGCTATTTTGCTTGAGGACAAGCAACGCTCGGTTTGGGGTTGTTGATAATGTCGATTTTCGACATTATTTTTAGTCCTAAACTGGGTGGTTTACGCGTGTCTTCAAGTGAAATACGGGTATTTGACGGGTTTTTGGTGAGAAAGTACAGGTTAAGCTTTATTGTCCAGAAGGGCAACAGATTCGAGTTCCGGAGCTGAAAACGAGAAAAAGTGAAGAACTGAGAAACAGAGGCCGACGCCAGTCTCGGCGCCAGCCAACTGGCGCCGCCATCCGCGCCAAATTACTAAACAGAGGTCGGCGCCAGCCATGGCGCCAGGCCATCCGCGCCGGCGCTGGCCCCGACGCCCAATTGTTTAAAACTCTTTTCTTTAGTAGGGTTTGGCACTTTTCGACAGAGGGACGACGACGGCTGACCAGGAGGCGATTTTTGGAGGAGGAAAAGAGATTTTTGAGAAGGGGAATACGAGGGAAACGGATTGTGAAGAGAAATCAAAGACGATTGAGCACGTGAGATCAACGGGGATTCTTCTCAGGGAGTTATTTATCATTATCTCTATACCTTTCGAACCATGGATTCTTTGAAGCTTGTCTTTATATTTCAGTTTCTTTTACACACCCCCAACATGAGCTAAACTACATGTTGGGGGGTTGGATGATGTTTGGGTTTTCGATGTAGATTTTGAATGATTTATGTTTTGATTTTAATTGATGGATGACGTTTGTGAACTTGTGCTTAATGCATTTAATAAATTGATCACTTGTTAAATGATTTTATCGTTCTTGAGTATGTTTGAGAGAAATCTTGAGATGTAGATCGGGTTCACTAGCCACCGGGAGAATTTGGATAGAGATATAAAAATTCCCTCGGTGTTGTTTTCTAAATCTGCCCATTTATTCAAGAGATTTGTGAGATCGAAAGATGAACAAATGTTCTTAAATAAACTCTCGATGTAGCTTGGAAGAGTATAACGAGATCGGATTTTGCAAGTCATGAATCATGAGAATTAATCATAATTCACTTTGAATTCTAGTTGAATATTCCATTCGGATTCCAACCCTTTAACTCTCCTCTTAATTTTTCTAAACTAATCAGCCGTTCCAGCGTTCTTGAGTGTGTTAGTTAAATTAGTATTTCAGAAACTCAATCAAATCAATTTCCAATCGTTCAGTTAATAGTTTTTACAGTCATTGCGGTACTTAACACCAAGTTCCTGTGGATTCAATACTCGTACTTACGTACGTATTACTTGAGACGACACCGTACACTTGCGGTTAGTCAAGGAGGGTGTAAACCCACCTATCACCTATAAAAATGGAAATCTCCGATCTTCCATTCGAAATGGGAATTACAAATCAAAATCTGCCTATTCCACATTTCACGTTCTCCCCACCTCAGAATCAATGGTCCCAATGGGATTAATATATCGTGATACACAACCGGGACCCCCGATGATTCAAGGTACACTCAATCACTAAAAATTACATCCCTTTGGTCAATGGCTAGTAATCGGTTCCCATTATACCATACTAAGGTGCCCCCGATGACCGGATGCCTATTTTTAGCAACCACAACATAATACATAGGTATTATAACTCTTACTATGGTATGTGCATAACATACAATATATTTATCTCAAAACATATTCTATATATACATCTATAAAGAATATTAATCTCTCGACATCTCGACTTCTCAACTATCCCCTCTTTGCAATTTAGCACGGGGATCAATCATGGCATAACTCATAGTGTAACGCCCCAAAACTCCGGGCCAGTTTAAACTTCAAGTTACAACAGGTTATGACAATAAAATTTCAACTTATATTGATAGCAAAGGAATTAACCCTCAAGAGTGTAATTACAATACAGGATACTTCGAATAACCTATCAATCTAATCATGTCTCTATAATCAGATTAATTGAGTTATCTAAGCTATCCTTCAAAATCTCCTTTTTGTTAATTGCCATTTCTACTATTCCAAAACACTCGTCCCACAACCTTTTATTTGCCTGAGCCTGAACCTGGTAAGAAAACATTATATGAAACGATTAGGCCAACGCCTAGTGAGAACATTCATTTCAATAATAACATTTGCAAAATCAATGTAAACAAGTTATAACAAACCTGGTTACTCCTTTTTCTTACCGTACGTATAACTCTATTCCATTATACAATTTTACCCAATTCCATGACTATGACTGATAACAAATTCATCAGCATATCATGATCCAGAGCCACACTACGAACCTTTACAGATTATAGATCAATGCTCTCCACCAATAAATCGCGATTACACACGCCCATTTATCAGTAAGGAAGAAGAGATTACAAGTACTTATGTCAACCTCACTCTCTTCCTTAGAAATCAGGAATAACGATTAAACGAGAAATACCACACGTCTATTCCATGATTTCCCACACACACTGGAATAACGATTAAACGAGAAATACCACACGCCTATTCCATGTGATTACCAAACTTTAGTGCCTACGGATCCGTATCACCTAATTGTACTCATACATGTATTTAATCAATATAAATTCCTCATAGCAATCGTATAAGCGAATATCATACTTATACCTCATAAATTCCTTATAGCAATCGTATAAGCGAATTATTTATCTCACGTAGATTTCTCATAGCAACCGTATGAGCAAATCACCTTTAACACATTCCTGCCTAGTATCACACTAGCGCAGTCTATAAACCTAACATACTACTCTTCAAGGTACGTATATTCAAGCAACATAAGATATATGTCAATTCTTAAATCGCATTTTTCCACGATTAATGAAAATATACATTCCAATTTCTAGAATGGTACAGGTAATACAAAGTCTGCAAACTGACTCTTTTATCCAACTCCCGGTATTCCCCACTCCCGGTGCTCCCATCTCCCGGTATCCCCATCTCCCGGTATCCCCACAGTATCGGGACTTCACCGGAACTCGTAAGTACCGGGACTCGTCTGTACCGGGACTTGCCTGTACCGGGACTTGCCACTACCGAGACTTACTACTATCGGTACTTCCAACTACCGGGACTTCACTACCGGGGCTCTATTGTACCGAGACATTCAACTTCCGGTACTTTTGATCATATCGGGACTGTACCGGGACAAACTAGTACCGGGACATTTTAGTACCGGGACTACGTACAGTTCATTTCTAACAAGTCCACAAATCGACTTAACTTGTGAAATTAGTTCAATATATGTATTCCATTCAGTCCTTAGTCAATTTATACAGCTATATCAAGATCAATATAACTTAAAAACACTGATTTGTACAATGAATCGAATGAACTCACCTTATTTGCAAAAGCCCACTTTTCTGTACGAATTCGATTCCAATCTGTTGTTACTGATTTCAGGAAACCTAATCAACAAGCAGATTTGTTTACAACCCATCATCCATAACAAATTATCTCAGAAATCAACACAAATCCTTACCAAACGATGAACAAATCCTTGCTTTCTTCCTCTTTTCTCTTTTCTTTTCTTCTGGTTCTCTACACCGACTCACACAAGACAAATGAGATATTCTTTCCATCTCTCAGTCTATATCCACATACATACAAATAGGAATTGACCAAACACACCCTCTAGTTCTATTATTTTCACAATCACACCAAACATCAAACCCTTGTATTTTAACCTTATTGAATTATCAATTACAACATAATTCAAGGTTTTAAACCAAAATACAAGTAGATCCCAATTCTCATTAAATTACTATTTCTGAAAATTCAGGATGTTACAATACTCCCCAACTTGAAAATGATTTCGTCCCCGAAATCAGAATCAGGTGAACAAATGAGGATACTTATCTTTCATACTCTCTTCCGACTCTAAGGTCACATTAGTACCTCGATGGTGTTTCCACTGTACTTTCAACATAGCTACTTCCTTACCACTACGTATCTTTCTAACTGATCTTTCCAAAATTTCCTCTGGTTCTTCCACACATCGACTCTTTTCATCTACTCTCACATCAGTGAGTGGTATCACATCCTCTTCTTCGGCTAAACACTCCCGAAGATAACAAACATGAAAGGTATTTTGTACCCCTCCCAATTCTGGCGGAAGATCCAAATGATATACTTGTAAACCAATCCTCTTAGAGTAATTGTTATCATCAAATCCATGTTTGACTATTTCTTAGTCTAACATACCGTTATCATTTCTCTCTTGTTTACATGGAATATCCACCACACAGCTACAGTCCAAAAGGACAGTTTCTTTAAAAACATCAGTTAAGATCTCTAGCCAAGTCCTCGTAACACCGAGAACTGCATTCGATGTATTTCTTTTACATCTACTGAATACTCCAACACTATAGCTTAACGGTTACAATAATCTCTTCACCTAAAACCAATGGGATTGAGAAGAACAAGAGTCTTCCTTTCACCCCATCATCATCACAACTCACTCTCCAGGTCTCAAAATAACATTAACATGTACTACCTGAAATTTCCACGTACACTGTAAATTAAGCATACTCGTTACTATTAAATACTTCAACAACCACGGCAGTCCATTATTACACCCATGACTTACACCTTTCTTCGGTATAGAATGCTATCACTTCCTCACATCACTATCTCATCGCACAACCACAATACAACCAAGCACCACAATATTGAACATCAAAAGTGATAACTCTATTGAACCTGCAATATGATTACATTCTTAAGTCCAATCTTTCTATCATAGGAAGCAACTCACACAATCAAAATCACTTTGGGTAAACACCCAATACCATTTCGACATTCTGTTTCGATATTAGCCATATCACTACTCCATCTTACAAACTACATGCCCCAACAACTTTAATGACAAAGTGGTACTTTTCATCCGGAATCCCCGAAAAGACTTCCATCAGATGCTTCCTAGTTCTAACTTCATAATACATACTAGTTGACACATTTATCTTGGCAGTTGATACCAATACTCACTCGTACATTCTCCACACATAACCTTTCACCACAGACCAGGTTTCTCACAATCATTCATACACATATTAACCGAGTTTATTTCACTAAATATCTCCTCCCCAACTTTAGTTGAACTACCACTCTCGATTTGCTAAATAACTTGAACTTATTCGTTCATACTAGCTCCTTGTGATTCCAAACCAATACTAAAACACGGTACAATCCTTCACAGATCAACATTTTCCATACCTCACTTCATTGGTGCCTAATACTTTCTCCTTTGTAAACCATCCACATCGCAAGTAAAACACTTCTATAACACAACAGTCTTTCATAATCTTAACACTCTTACAAAGTGGTCCTTCAGCTTTTATTCTTCTGATTTAAGACTTAACAATAATTAAATCCAAAAGAATACCCAAAACATTCACATCATGCAAACTTCTATTTTAATACAATCCATGTAATCCCAACCCAAGCCTACAACGAGCTTATTAAATCGGGTCAATGCTCTTAAGACTCAACTGAGTTCAAAACCGAGTCATCTACTCCAAGGATCAATGATCATTATGCAACATACGTTCCGAGGCATGATAAATCTATGACTCCTTCATTACTACTTTCCCCACGAAGTCAATTTATATAGGTATATGCAACTCTTATATACTTCACAATGTATATACTTCATCAAGGTTCGTTAGTTCCAAAGGTATTAAAAACGCGAGAATTATCAAACAATCTTTACACTTAAGACCGACACTTATTCAAATAGAATGCAGTTAAGCATATAACACAACCAAGACTCCATCTCGAGTCATTAAAACTGACAAACATTCAAACGACTCATTTGAATATCAATCAAGCCTTTAAGGCCAAAATAAACGTTTGGTTAAACATGTGTCACGCACATAATTACATAAACCAAAATACACTGTTACCCAATTCTTTACCTTTTTAATCCCTTAATTGGCCATCGGCCCCAAAACAAAGTTTTACCACTCTTAAAAACTTTACATGGTCGGATTTACCAAAATCCTCCAACTCACATGTTCACATTTTTAAAACGTAATACCTCATAAATATTGCACATCCACAAAAATATTAAAAGCGTGTTTTTTTGACTACATATCTTTCGCTTGTGCAACACTAATTCGAAACTTCTTTCATTAGTGATTTATTCGTCAATCACTCAAAATCCTTAACCATGTCGTACACAATAATATTTGCTTTGCGCATACCCTTTGCATAACAGCATACCGGTACCGATCACAGTCTTTGTTCCTGTCCGCACGGGCATACGCGGGACGCACCCAGACCGCACCCAATGACAGACGAAAGGTCTCATACACCTTACACAACTATCGACTTCAAAGTCAATACTTGACATGTCGACACTTCCTTAACCTTAAGGTCCTTAACTGAACCTAATTCTTTCTCCGGACACAACCGTCCCTCGGCAACTGTATTCCTAGTCAGCGAACAAGGGTACAGACTCTCATGCAACCTACACTAAAGTCCACTTTCGACTCTCACACTGTTCATCTCTCATTTTAACACAATTACCAAAACTACAAACTTTTTCCCCAGGTTTATCCAACACTTCTCCATTCTTGGAGTTCTTTCTTAGCTTAAAGCGTAATACTCTACGACCTAACGAGTTCATAGCCTTCATTCATGACAACTTGATACATAAATCAATTCACACATTTTCTCATTTTAAATAACAACATTTGGAATAACTTGGACACACATGACCCCAACATTCACACGACTCCAATGTACTGCACAACGATCTCGAGAATTGTTTGCATACTAAATTTCCGTAAACTCAATCTTTCTCAACCAAAACAAATTTGTTACTACGGTAATATATTAAATAAAAATCTTTTCATACAACAATAGTTCGAAAAAGTTTTACCGACACGAATTAAGCTAGTCGGTTCTCCCACTTATTTATATGAGGTTATTAGATCAATACTCCTGTTGGTTATTAAACGTTTTGCTGGCCAACGCTTTCTTGCTACAAATCAACTTTTCATGTAAAGTAAGAAATATTTTGTAACAATTCCAAAAATTTCATTGTGCGACGTAAATGGGATTGCCTTTTCTTTAAATACACACTTGCACATACTAATTCAACCTTGACTAAAACTGTTATTTATGCATTTGGTTTGAAATCATGAAAATTCATGTAACACACTCTAGAACACCATGCATAAAACTTTACTCGCAATTGAAGGCTAATTACTCAACGAGGTCAATCGTCTTACTTACGTAACTTATCATTGACATTCTACCTCCGACCGGTGGTCGCCCTCTCGGCCTTATGACGTTTGCTATACATGCATTCCACGATTCACGTATCAACCATGTCATACTATTTTTGTTTTGATCAAACATCTCATATTCTATCTCCACACACATCAACCACCTATTAAAGGTTACCTTGGCGGACGTTCATGAGTCCCGCAAATTTCCAGATTGTCCTTCCAACCCCCAATCATTTACCGATCTGTCCTCCAAAGGATTTTGGTGGCATATTCACCATCGTTCTACTATAACCTAAATGGATAACCATAAGAAATGGTTATGCACATACCCCTATATAAAACGTACTTTACCGATCGTTAGTCACTGTAACAATTTAGAAATAAGCATGCTCGCGTAACAATATATTCATAATAACAGTAGCTAATTGAAATTGTGAACATATCATACATGAGAATCCTTGTTACCATTATCACAGTACTAATTTCACGTATTTCCGTTGACTCTAAGACTATCCCGTCTTAGTATTTCTACCCAAATCTCACAAGTCATAACTTAATTCATCTCAACTTAAGTCTAAGTATCTCATCAGCATACTTAGTTCGCTTAAACTATTGCTCTGATACCATATTGTAACGCCCCAAAACTCCGGGCCAGTTTAAACTTCAAGTTACAACAGGTTATGACAATAAAATTTCAACTTATATTGATAGCAAAGGAATTAACCCTAAAGAGTGTAATTACAATACATGATACTTCGAATAACCTATCAATCTAATCATGTCTCTATGTCACCTTTTCGGCTTTTCATGCTTGCCCGACTCCTCTTCCCTTCTACTCGCGAACATCTTGAATGTCACCTTTTCGCCTCCAATTCTTAGTGTCATATCCCCTTCTTCCATGTCGATCAACGCTCTGCTCGTGGCCAGAAAAGACCTTCCCAAAATCAGTGGGACCTTTATGTCCTCATCGATGTCTAACACCACAAAGTCCACCGGGAAGTAGAATTTGCCGACTTTGACCAATACGTCTTCGACTACTCCATGTGGATATACTATCGACCTATCCGCCAGCTGAAGGGTCATGTTTGTCGGCTTCACTTCCCCGAGGCCGAGCTTCCTGAAAACAGATAGATGCATTAGGTTAATACTAAATCCTAAATCGCATAATACCTTATCAAAATTAAAACTCCCAATTTGGATAGGGATCGAAAAACTACCTGGATCCTTGAGATTCGGGGGAAGCTTGTTCTGGATTATAGCACTGCACTCCTCAATAAGTGCAACGGTGGATTGGTGATCGATTGCCCTCTTCTTGGATAGAATCTCCTTCATGAATTTCGCGTAGGAGGGCATTTGTGCCAACGCATCTGCAAAAGGAATGTTAATATGCAACTTTTTAAATATATCAAGAAATTTAGAAAAATTAACATCATCCTTATGTGATTTAAGTCTGCTCGAATAAGGCACTCTCGGTACCACCGACTTGACCAGTGGTTGCTTTAGTTTCGTCTCCTCACTTTTCTTGTTCTCTTCATTCTCCAGGTTCTCTTCACTCACCACCTCTTCATCAACCTCTAGCTCATCCACATCTACAACCTCTTTCTCTTTAGGCTCGGTTTTCTTTGATGACGGTTCGCGTGTAGGATCTCCATTCAGCTCCTTGCCACTTCTCAGATAAATGGCATTACACTCCTCTCGGTTCTTCCTTTCAGTCATGCTCGGGAATGTGCCGGAAGGTCGGGTTTGTAGTGCTTCCGAAATTTGCCCTACTTGCCTCTCCAAGATCTTGATGGATGCGGTGTTCTGATCAGTGGCCGCCTTTACCGTGTTC
The DNA here is from genome assembly GCA_033807775.1 of Saussurea involucrata. Lineage (NCBI taxonomy): Eukaryota > Viridiplantae > Streptophyta > Magnoliopsida > Asterales > Asteraceae > Saussurea > Saussurea involucrata. Next base: position 757,166 of record CM066319.1, on the reverse strand, counting down.
ACCGTGCTCGCCAATTCTCCAACCGTGCTATCCATCTTGGCCATAAACTTCATCATCATATCTTCCAGCCCAGGTTTCTTCTCCCCGGATGGTCCTTCGTTCCTTTGGTGGAAACCTGGAGGACGGTAAGCATTGTTAGTATTAGAATAATTCGAGGAGTTAGAAAAATTACCTTGTTGTTGACTGGGTTGACTCCACGAGAAATTGGGGTGTTTCTTCCACCCTTCGTTATACGTATTGGAGAAAGGGTCGTTTCTGGGCTGGTGATTTCGGTTCTGTAGGAACTGAACTTGCTCGGGCTCTTGCGGACTACCTCCTTTCAAGTGATTCGTGATAAAAGCTAGTTGAGCTTTTAGTTCTTTCAGCTCATCCGATTCTTGAACACTCGCGACTCTTCTTACGGCTGATCGTGGAGTAGAGAAACTGTGTTCGGCCAAGTTTTCGATTAGCTCGCATGCTTCTTCATAAGTTTTATCCATCAACGCTCCACCCGATGCGACAGTGATATCATTTTTGAACTGCGGGTGAAGTCCACTATAGAATGTCTGGATTATGACCCATCCGTGCAACCCGTGGTGAGGACATTTCTTCAGCATATCCTTGTATCGCTCCCATGCCTTGTATAAGGTCTCTTGTTCCCACTGAGCGAAGTGGGTGATATCGGCCATCAATTGAGCAGTTCTTCCCGGTGGGAAGAATTTCTGTAGAAATGCAGCTTTCAGGTCTGCCCATGTAGTGATCTGATCGGCTGGTAGACCCTCTATCCAGATTTCAGCTCTACCCTTTAGGGAGAAACTGAATAACCTCAGTTTGATCGCGTTCTCTTCCATCCCATTAATTTTGAACGTATTACAAATCCATTCAAACGCGCGAAGGTGGGCATGGGGATCTTTAGTTGGCGCTCCCCCAAACTGATTCTGTTGTACCGTTACGATGGTACTCGGCTTGATCTCGAAGTAATTTTCCGCAGTGGTGGGTGGTTGGATCCCTACACATGCGGCTGCCATGTTTGGATTTGCAAATGACCGCATCGGAACTCTCGCCGGAGGAGGCGGAGGATTGTTGCCAAGTGGTCTATTGACGGGTATTTCGTCACCCATCTTTAACTGTCTTTGCGCTTTAGATGCTTTTCGCAGACGGCGGGTGGTTCTTTCGATCTCCGGATCAAGTGGCTCAATTTCCTTCCCTCAGGTCTTCCTTGGCATAAACCAATTAGTACCTGAAAAGAAAGTAACAAAATCAGTAGTCCAGAAATTGAAGGTGGTCAAATAAAATAACAGAAAAAATGTTCAATCTAATAGCGCTTATAGCTGGTAGTGCTATCAGTTGCAACTAGTTCCCCGGCAACGGCGCCAAAAACTTGATAGGCGGGTATCACCCCCCTAAATCTAACCGCAAGTGTACGGTGTCGAAATCAAGTAATAACGTACGGTAAGTACGAGTATCGAATCCACGGGAACTAGGAACTAAGTATCACAATTACTATAAGCTCTATTAACTGAACTATCGAAATTGAATTGGTTGGTGTTAAACTAATTAATTGCAAGAAAATAAATCAAACACAAGACAACAAACAGCTTTGGAAACTTCCGATAGAGAAAACAGTTGAGGGTTGGAAATCCTTAGGTTTTCACATACGAATATCAGACTTAAAACGATTACCAGTTATTCCCTTAATGAATACCCAATCTTTAAAATCACCGTTGTTCTCTTTCAAGCAACAACGGGTTTTATTTTGAAAAGGACAAGTTTTATCTTTCGATCTCGACTTATGGATTCCAAAACACGTTAAGCGCAAGATTTATTATAAACGGATAGATTTAATCTCTCGATCTCAACCTATTTGGTTCAATTAGGACTAAAGCGTATTCGGTATATCTCTATCACCAAATTCTCGCCTTAGGCATGCAATTCCTAGTTCTAGTTAATAGTTAATTCTCTCGAACTCAACTGGAAACAACAAAACAATTGAAAGCTAGCTAAACTCTCAAAAGCATTAAAAACCAAATTACATGCATTCATTAAATAGGAAAACTGATAAACGTTCAAGTCATCTGTTCATATGCTTACAAACCAAATTCATTCCAACCCCCAACATGAACAGGTTAGTTCATGTCGGTGGTGGATTCAAACACAAGAGAAAGAAAGACGAAAGTGTATGTAAACATAATGAATGTGATCGTGGTGAATGTGAAAGATATTGTGATGAACTCCCTTCTCCCGGCTCTAATCCGCTTCGCGTCGTGAATTGCTCCTTGATTGATCCTCTATCGTGGCTCCGAAAGGCGTAGAATCTCTCCCAAAATCGCCCCCTCATCTGTCGTAGTCGTCGTGTGTGAGTTGCGTCTAAGCTGCCTCCGAGATAATGACCTAAACCTGGAAAAACTAAACAAATACGCTGGAACAGAGAGCCCCGCGACTTGTCACGCGACTTGCAAGTCGCGTGGCAAGTCGCCTGCTTTTCTGCATGCTTCTGGGTCGGTTTCTGGTTCGGTCGCGGGTCTTGGGCTTGGATCTCGGGCTTCCGTTGGGCTTCGTTTTGGCTCTTTTTAGGCTCTTTTTAGCTTCTTTTCTCTAAGATTACTGCATGTTAGAAAACCTGCACATCCCACTCGATAGACCATAAAATTCCGCTTCTTTGCTTAAATACAAGCCAATCTCATTGGTTTGAGAACCGAAAATAACGCCAAAAAGTGGCGTTATCATTCCCCTACACCGAGTTTCTACCCCCCCCTAAATTCTCCTCTTAAGCCTCCATCCTTCCCGTAGATACTTTCGATGACCTTTACCCACAACGCATTCTTCTCTACTTGAAACCTCCACCACCATTTACAAAGAAGACTTAAGTTGGAACTCGACAAACTACCAATATTCAAACCCCCTTTATCAAAGCTCCCCAAGACCCTTCCCCACTTTACCCAAGAGAGACCCTTTTTACCGTACCTCCCGTCCCACCCCCTCCCCCCCAAAAGAACCGACATCTCTCGCTTTCCAAATATTTTAAAACCCTCTTCGGGGCCCGAAACAACGACATGAAGTATAGGGATAAGCTCCCAAGGACCGACCGCACAAGAGTCCATCTTCCACCAAAAGAGATAAGTTTTGACTTCCAAGAGGCGAGTCTATTCCTTACTTTCTCGATGGCATGCTTCCATTTCACAACTCTATTCATTGCCGCACCCACGAGTAATCCCAAGTACGAGAACGGTGCCTTATCAACACCACATCCTAGGCTACTTGCCCATAGCCGAACTTCCGAGTCGGGTACTCCAATCCCAAACATTTTGCTTTTCCGAACGTTAATATTTAGCCCCGAGAGGTTTTCATACCGTAAATAAGCTATTTATAGTGTTTGGATTGAAAAAAGAAAAAAGTGCTTACGATTTTCTAACACCGCAAATAAGTTGTTTTTATAAGTTACTCCATTATGATTTATTTAAAACTGCTTATTTATTTATTCAACAAATTTACTTTATTATCCCTATAAATTGATAAGCACTTTTAAAAATAAACATAAGTTGATAAATACTTTTGAAAATATACATTAGGTTGTTTTAATAAGCAATCCAAACACCCCCTTAATTCTCACGTATTAAATTTGTTGGAAATAATAAACAAAATGGAGGGAAAAGTCTAACAATCTTCGTCCATGAAGAAACCGCGTCAAATTGTAGATTTTTGTAATTTAATGGAAGACTTTGTAGTCTTTCGAGTTGAAACCCACTTTTTTCTATCACATTAACGATCAGAATTAGACCACCCATCTTCTAATTCTTGTCCACCTCCGACGCCTTCCTGCCGGATGTTCGCAGCCGAGCTTGCTGATCGGAGCTTCATCAGGTATGAGCGTATTGGAGTTCAACAAATTGTATTATGATTGCTAATACGCGGTATTCCCTTTTGAGCATTGCAAATTGCAGTTATCCCCTCGATTATAGTCTTAAGGTTTCTGATAGTAATTATGTAAAGAATATTTTTAGGATGTGATTTGATTTGTTTACTTTGGTATATATGGTAGGTTTCCTTTGTAAAGTCTTTGTAATTGCTATATATTTTCTGTGAATACAATGGAGGAGGACAAGGGATTACAGCCTCTTACAGTTTCCAATTTTGCAGAGATTTAAGGAAACCTATGTGTGTGTTTGTGTCTCATTGTGATCTGTGGGTTGAATTTTACGATATATATGTGTGTGGTTGCACTTTTTGGATATATGAAGATTAGAACGAGCTTAAAATTTACTCCCCCTAAAGTTTGTAAGAGTGGTGAACAGTTGGTAAAAATAAGAACAATCCAGAAGACTTGCGGTTCTGTTATGCCTAAATTAATCCCATCAATTTATTACCGGGGTTAGGGTTCCGGTGAGAAGTTGAGGTTAACGTGAGAAATGTGAGAAGTGGTTATCAACCGTTGGATGAGAAATGAACGAACATTAGGATGAGATGCACCTAGATGCACCAGATCAATTCGGGGCGCAATTCATGGGAGACATTTGATTAAAAGTGATCAACGGTTTAGATCCACTACTCACGTTTCTCACGTTTACCTCAACTTCCCACAGTCACACAATTTCGCCTTGTTACCGTAAGAAAACAATTATTGTGGATGTCTGGAGTTGAACCTAGGACATATGGGATATTCCACCACATCTCTTGGGCCTCAACCACTACTCCATAATCTTTGTGGTTTAGATCCCAACCTTTCTGTTGCTAAAGGGTTCAAACTTCACCAAAAGTCAAAAGTGTGCCCCAGTTTTGTTGTACATAATTATATACTTCCACAAAAACTTGCTTTGAGAAAATGCCTGGTGTTGTAGGTGGCCATGCTCACGTTCAAAGGAGAATCTTAAATACATTGAGAACATAAGAACAACTATTCATGAATTATTCATGGTGATATAGTGATAGATATTCATAATGGATATTATGAATAATGAAATACTTGATATTCGTGAATAGTTTATGTTTATTCATCGTGAATAATGTATAAAATTGTTGGTTTTGAGGTTCTAAAAATATTAATGGTTCTCATTTAAACCTGCATTATGTTGTATAGTGCCAATTAACACTTGTTAGGATATATATATTATATAGGGTCAGGTTCAGGGGAAAACATAAAAAAAACAGAAAACTAAAGAACACCCTGGTAGCCCTTCATTTGGACGGTATGCACTTGTGCATACAAGTAATTTGTAACATGCATTTGTGCATAAAAACCAAAAAAACAACATAGTTTACCTGTATGCACAAGTGCATACCGTCCAGATGAAGGGCCACCAGGGTGTTCTTCAGTTTTCCCTTTTTTGAGGTTTTCCTCTGAACCTCCCCCCCCCCCTCTCTCTCTCTCTCTCTATATATATATATATATGTATCCTATCAATCACAATCTTAATGTTGCTACTAATTTTCTTATGCATGCAGGCTATGGTCTCCAATCTGCAGTTACTTAGAAGTTGCATTCTCTCTTGAACATTTCATACTTCAAGAACCCAAAAAGCAGTTTCTACACTTTCTAGTTTACATTTGTAGACCATGAGTACTCATGTACCAGCTTCAGGCACTCTTTCTAGCGCTATCTCGACAACACTCGAGACCATTCATTCCACAAAAGCCACCAACGTTCAAAAGGAAAATTTCAAGAAACTTTCATCTTATTTGGAAAAGATAACATCCATTCTACAAGAATCGACCAAGTTTGACATCCATGATTCCGGGACCTTAAAGAACGCGATTCACGTTCTCACTAATCATGTTTCAGAAGCTAACTTATTCGCTCTCGAATGCAACACCAAAAACAAAATCTACCTCTTGCTCAACTCCAAAAAGATCGCCAAAAGGCTAGAAAACCACACGAAAGAGATTGGTAATGCTCTTAACCTCCTTCATCCTTTGATCTCCTTCAATGGACTTGATCAAGATATCATTAAGCTATCAAAGACCATGTTGGAAGCAAATTATCAAGAATCAGCCGTGGAAGAGGAAATCGTGGAGAAAATCAAAGTGGGTATCAGAGAAAGGAGTGTTGATAGATCATACGCGAATAGTTTGCTCGTTTCTATTGCAGATATCATTGGGATTTCAACTGAGCAGTCGGTATTGCGAAAAGAGTATGAAGACTTCAAACACGAAATGGAGAACATTAATCTGACTGAAGATGTGGCGGAAGCTTTACAGATTGAACAGACTGTGGCCTTATTAGGAAATGCTGATATTATTTCGACTGCAGAAGAGCGAGAAAAGAAGTATTTTAGCAAGAGAAATTCTTTGGGAAGGCAACCTTTAGAGCCTCTTCAATCGTTCTACTGTCCGATAACGGGAGAAATTATGGACGATCCAGTAGAAACGCCATTTGGGCATAGTTTCGAGAGAGATGCAATAGAGAAATGGTTAGCAGTTGATAACAATCTTTGTCCAATAACCAAGACTCCATTGAAAGCAGCGGCTTTAAGGACTAACAAGACTCTCCGCCAATCGATAGAAGAGTGGAGGGATAGAAACACCATGATTTTCATCGGCTCTATTAAGTCGAGGATTCTTTCTAACGAGGAGGAAGAAGTAATCGTCTCTTTAGGAAAGTTGCAAGATTTGTGCTTGGAAAGAGATCTTCATCAAGAATGGGTGATGATGGAGGAGTACTTGCCGGTTCTTGTTTCTCTTCTTTCTACCAAGAATTTCCAAATTCGATCACACATCCTTGCGATCCTCCGCATCCTTGCAACCGGCAACGATGATAGGAAGGTATGCATATATATATATATATATATATATATATGTGTGTGTGTGTGTGTGTGTGTGTGTACAAGGTCAGGTTCATGGAAAACCACAAAAAATGAAATACCGAGCAACACCTTGGTAACCGTTCATCAGGACGATATGCACATGTGCATACAAGTAATTTGTAAGCAATTTGTCCGGTATGCACATGTGCATACAAGTAATTTGTAAGCAATTTGTTCGGTATGCACATGTGCATCATGCATAAAATACAAATGACTTGTATGCACATGTACGATTACCAGGGTGTTCCGCAGTTTTTCATATTTTTTGGGGTTTCCAATAACCTCCCTCTATATGTCATATCACTTTGATTAAAGATTCTTAAGTTCTTCTGGTAGGGCCATCTTGCACGCACCTATGACTTGAATTGGTGACCTCTAGGGGCAAACAAACCCCTCAGGGTTTAGATTCTTAAGTCGTTTGGTAGGGGCAACTTGTGTGCACCTCAACTAATCCCATGGGAGCACTGACTTGAACCAGTGACCTCTTGGGGGGCAAACCCAAGATTGAAGAAAGATTCATTAAGTTCATAATATTCATAAGTTCATATCGGTGACTTTCAGGAAAGCGTAGCGGAAACAGATGATGCCATCAAATTAATCGTGTGTTCTCTTGCACGAAAGATTGAAGAAAGCAAATTGGCATTGCAACTGCTTATGGAATTGTCGAAAAACGATGTGGCAAGAAATATAATTGGGAGTAGTCAAGGTTGCATTCTTCTTCTTGTGACCTTATCTGGTAGTGATGATGCTCAAGCTGCTAATGATGCCAAACAACTTTTGGAGAATCTCTCTTTTCTTCATCAGAATATTGTGCAGATGGCCAATGCTAATTATTTTGGACCTTTACTTCATCTTCTCTCTTCAGGTAATTAACCATCACTCATCAAATCAAGATAATCTGTGGTGTTGAGTTTGACTTTTTAGTTCAAAGCTATTAATTTTTTATTAATAACCATGGGTGTCAGGATTAGCTTGTGCGCTACTCGACTAATACCATGGGGCCTTGAAGTTACCCTCAGGGGAACTGAACGGGTGATCTCTGAGGATCGAACAAGGTCTCACCAGTTGAGCTAACCCCATGGTTAAATCTTAAAACTAATAGTTCTCCTAACTCAAACATTTATATATATATATATATATATATATATATAGGCGGAGGATCGTGTGAGAAGTTGAGGTTAACGTGAGAAGCGTGAGAAGTGGATCGGAACCGTTGATCACTTTTAATCAAATGCCCTCCCATGAATTGCGGCTTTAAAGGGAATTGATCTGGTGCATCTTGGTGCATCTCGTCCTAATGTGCGTTCATTTCTCATCCAACGGTTGATAACCACTTCTCACGCTTCTCATGTTAACCTCAACGTCTCACCGGAACCCAACCCTATATATGTGTGTGTGTGTGTTTCAATTGATAGGATGTGCGGGAGATGTAGACTCTAAATTTGAAAGAAGTCATATCAAAGCAAACCAAATTTGAAAACAAAACGCAACCTTTTATAGGCTAACAGTAGACCCTAAAAAACCAAACCAAACGAACCCAGTAAATCTCAGTTAGGGTATGGTGACTAACGGTAGACCCTCTAACTTAAAAACGGATAATCCACTTGCACCAACTATTTAATGTAGATTAATATCACCACGTTAACTCAAAACTTAACGATACCAAACTCCACATAATGACATAAAATTAAGCATAGTAAATTGGATTAGCATGACACACTTGATAAAATTGTTAAGAATCCCACATTGGCTGGACTTGGACCATTAATCCTCAATATATGTTGAAACCTACATTATCTCCTCCAATGGCTCTTTTGGAGATTAATTTGACGGTTTCACATATTTCATATGGTATCAGAGCCAAAGTCTACCACTCTAAGGAATCGACACTCTGGCCCAATCTATACTCGTCTAGCCTCCAATCGACACTCCAGGACAATTTGTGCCCATCTAGCCTCCATTGGAGGGGAGGGGGTGTTAAGAGTTCCAAATCGGCTAAACTTGGGCCATTTCTCGTGATATATATTTTGAAATCTCCATTTTTTCCTAAAGAGCTCGCTTGGTTAGTAATACGAGGGTTTCACATATTTCACAAAAGTTACAATATGAAAATCAATATATTTGACCTCAAAAGTCAATGCTTACGTCTTTTCTTGTATTTGGAGTGGAATTCAAGATTACGTTAGCCTTCGTTTTACATTGATACCAAATCAACACAGGGTCTGAAAGTGTTCAACGAGTGATGGCTGAGACGTTGTCGGAAGTAGAGATGACCGATCATGCGAAGCTTATGGTTTGTGAAAGTGGAGCGGTGGAGTCACTAGTTGCTATGCTGTCCCACATTGATATAGAGATGAAAAAGGCAGCCATTTTAGCCCTCGAGAAGCTCTCGGGTGTGCCACAAAATGGATTAAAAATGATGAAACAAGGTGCCGTAGAGATGTTGTTTGGAATACTGTTCCGTGAGAGCTTATCGATGCCGAATCTTGTTGAAAAGGTTGTAGCCACGATTATGAATCTGGCTTTATCGTTAACGTCTCACAAAGGCGATCACGACGAGACACCTTTTCTGGAATCCGAAGAAGGTGTTTTCAAGTTGTTTTCTCTCATCTCATTATATGGACCAAATGTTCAACAAAATGTTCTTAGAACATTTCTTGCAGTTTGTCAATCTTCTTCTGGTATCCACATCAGGAAAACTTTACGGAAGGTGCATTTTCAATTTCACTATTCCAGCATGTCTAAATGTCCTAATAGACTGCTCTATAGGATTTAAGTTTATATATATAGAGAGAGAGAGAGGGAGGATCATGCTAAAAGTTAAACATTTTACAAGAAGGCGAGAAGTCTCAATATCATATATGATTACACTTCTTTGGGTATGTGTAATCATATATGATATGATTAAGTGTCTATGTGTTGTCATGTGTCATATATGATTAAACCTGTGTATCATGTGTGTAATCGTATATGATATTGCAACTCCTCACCTTCTCACAAAATATTTAACTTCTCGTTTGAACCTCACCCTATTTATATAAAGTGTAACAAGTTTTGTAGGACACTTTTTAAACAAAGTGTCAGATTGGTTTTTTATAGGATACTTTTTTTGAGAACTGTCCTATGAACACATCTTTTTATAAGACATTCTGTATTTATAAAAAGTTATTTCAAAAAGAGACTAATAGGACGTTTTAGCTCAAAAGTGTTCAAAAAAGTTTGTTAGAACCCCCAAAAGGGTTCTATCAACTTATTGTAACACTTTTACATAGGACTCATATAAAGCAGTCTTTTAGGAACTTAAGATATTTAGACATATTTGACGTCATGTAAAACCTATTTTGTTGTAGTGTCTCTTCAGAGTTGCTAATTTATGTTCACTTTTTGATCAGATATCTTCTGTCCAAGTCCTGGTTCAGTTATGTGAACACGAAAATCAAACCGTTAGATCAAATGCCGTGAAGCTGTTCTGCATCCTAACGAAAGATGGGGACGACGAAACATTTGTGGAACACGTGGGGTCTAAATGTATCGAGACATTGCTTAGAATCGTAAAGATTTCTGATAACGTTGAAGAGGGCGTTGCTATAATGGAAATCATCTCTAACCTTCCTAGAAACCCGCAAATGACTCAATGGATCGTTGATGCGGGTGCACTTCAAGCGATCATCTCCATCCTCTCTAATCGCGTTCAGAAAAACGATCTCGTGATCAAAAGTGCATCCGGAGCTCTTTGCCGCTTCACCGTTTCAACGAATCAAGAACTGCAAAAAAGGGTGGCGGAAACAGGCATCATCCCGACTCTAGTACAGTTACTAGATTACGGAAGCCCGTTAACGAAGCAGAACGTAGCGATTTCACTCGCTCAATTCTCCGAGAGTTCCAACAGCTTAACCGGGCCCGTGGAACGGAGATCCCGTTTCTTTAGCTGTTGCGTGTCGTCACCCGATACCGGTTGTGCGGTCCACTCGGGAATTTGCACGATCGAGTCGTCGTTCTGTCTTCTCGAGGCTAATGCCGTAAACCCGCTTGCGAAAGTGCTCGATGAACCGGATTTCGGGGCCGTTGAAGCTTCTCTCGATGCTTTGTTGACTTTGATCAACGGCGAGCAGTTGCAGAAGGGTAGTAAGGTGTTGGAAGGCGGCGATGCGATTGCAAAGATGGTGAAACTGTTGAGTTCGGCGAGTGTAAAGTTGCAGGAGAAGGCTTTGTTTGCGTTGGAGAGAATATTCCGGCAGCCGGAGTACAAAGAGAAGTATAAAACGACAGCGCATATGGCATTAGTTGAGATTACACAGAGAGGAAGCCATGGTATGAAATCTCTTGCTGCTAAGATTTTGGCTCATTTGAATGTGCTTCATGAACAATCATCTTTTTTCTGATCAGATTCTTCATAATTTTCTTCTTTTTACATGTATAAATTGAAAATTAGTGATTGAATTCAAATCCACCAATAACATTAAACTTTTATTATTTTATATTAAGTTTTTTTCAAAGATGTATTGGAAACATAAATTAGAGAATATTATATTAATATAACTTGTGTTAAAATCTCTAACATAGAAAAGCTCTTGGAAATAAATGTAACCCTTTTTAGAGATTTTAATATATGATTCTCTATTTTAAAAAAAAAATTATAACAAACCGGTTGGAGATGCTCTTAACATGTAACATGAACATCCTGAAGCTTCATACCATAAAATTAAGTCATCAATTCTATTGAATAACAAGAGAAATATAATTACACCATGCTTAATTACTTGAATAAAATTCACCTAAACAAAATATGTACCCACACAGAAACTAGTTGAAATCAATCTTAAAAAAGTTTGCAAATCAGTAAGAAAAAATGACACTGAATGAAACCAGATTTAACTGAAAACTGGGCAACCGGGAACGACAACGCCCTTGGCAGTCGGACAAGTAGCGAGCGGGCACCCTTCAAAACTATTCCCCCACCAATCAACCGAAGCCCCGCTGGATTGCAGCCCGAGAAACAACAAGATACTCATGAAAGCCGTCCCAGCATCAAGACCACCCGAAAGAACATAGTTATAACGTTGCCACGCCTTTGGATAATACCTAAAAGCAACAAAACCCGATAGAAACGCGACAATAATCCAACTCGTGTAGTTCACAGCCGAAGCCATCGGCATCATCGCGGTCGCACCCAACAACACCGGGAAATGGATCAACCGAATCCAAGTCTTCTTCGGGTAACACTTATGAGCGATCCAAACTGGAATCGGCAAAATTGCTCCAACCAGAAAGAACCAATTGATAGCAGGGTAGACTCCGAGGTTCCCAAAAATTCGTTGAGGACCAACGAGACCCCAGATCACAGAAGCATCGTAGAACGCATGGTCCATCGGACATTTCCATTGGCTGTCTTTTGGGAGCAATGCCGTGTCACAGAGGTTCGGGATGCTGGCCATTAGCAACCATGCAGTCACTTGGTATACGATGACCGATATGATTGTTCCAACAACCTATAAATATGCAAACGAACAAAAAAGAAGCATAGTTAGCGTTTATACGCCAACAAAATTTGCTTAAAAGACTGCTTAATAATATATGACTTACTTGAGCCATGAACATTGCTCTTGGTGGGATCTTCATGTAGTGTCCAAGTTTGAAGTCTTGAATAAAGGTCAAAGCTTGAACCATGCTGATATATCCATAAACTTTAAAGCACATATTCGCAACGGGCCGTCCGGGATACATATAACCGATAATATACTCGGTGATCACGTTCAAAGCTGGTTGCTGTTCAACAATAGCATAGTTAAAAAGAAGCCATAAATTGCAAGAAGCTTCAGGTCTCTTGACTACAATTTCAACTACAAATTTGGATGATTCATGGAGTATTTGAGCAACTTTTCAGTACGGGATCAAAAAATATTAGCAAAATATGGAAATTATAAAAACATGGAGTTGAATCTTTTCAGAATCCATCATCAATTCTGATTCTTGAAAAATTAGGTTTGACCTTAAAAGTCAAACCTGGTGTCTGTTCAACGTTCAGATTTCTGGTCAAATAGACTATTGTTTCAATTACAAAGTTGGGCGATTTATCAAAGATTTACGGAAAATTTAACGATGAAATTAAAATTCATATCAAAATATACAAATTACAAAAGCGTGGTATTAAAACTGTGCAAAATCCATCATCAATTTTGAGTCTTGAAACAAATAGATTTGACCAAAAAGTCAAACTGTCGATAACTGTTACCTGATTTGTGGTGGCATAGATGATACCAATGGGCAGGGTGAAGGTTATAGAGAGGCCACAAGCCAAAAAAACACCCCACCACGGCAGCTGAAGACTGGCGGCATAATGGCGAACGGCGAACAGAATAAGAGCGATATTCAACACGAGAACAACAAGAAACCACCACGTCGGCACCGGTTTGTATGCCCGCATAAGCCTCGTGTGTACATCCACCTTCTTCGTCTTTCCTAACGCCCCTTTCATCTTATCGAGTATATCCCTGATCACATCACAAATCAAAACTCTCATTGATCATTAAAAAAAACAAAATCTGCTTTATAGGACGCCAAATATATCTGAATGTCTAAATGACAATATAAAGCAGTTTATTAGAACATTTACACAATAAATGAGCATACCGTCCATTGAAGAGCAAAACGTGAACAATTGTTGCAGAAAGTGTAGCGAAACCGAGACCATAAGTCAAGGCAAAGAAGGAACTCAAGTATAACGGGCCTTCCTTATCGTAAGCAACTTTATCGAACTGAAAGTTAGAATTAATGATAGCGGAAGTGTTGTAAGCGGAACCATCGGCTTTGAAAAGTTCCATCGAGAAAAAAGGAAAGCTCTTGGCTCGGTAGATATCGAACCAATAACTTATGGGTGTGACCACATACATCATAAGAAAGAACCCAACGGCTACATTTGCGGTTGCGAACCATGGACTGGCTAGAGGAGTGCCGAGGTAAGCTGCGATCGTGGACCAATCAAGTCCAATCGCACCAATCCCAATGCCGTTTGAGCCGGACCCGAGTTGGTTTACAAAAACAGACTTTCGGTTGAACCAACATATCCAAGAGAGTGATGTTAAGATTTGGAAAAGGTATCCTGGAAAGATACAGTAAGCGAAGCTGCAGATTAGAACGATCGCGAAGAATTGCATTCGTGTGGTGCCACCCTTCGGTCTCTTTTCTTCATCGTGCAACGACCTGCACAAGTATCACACAAAATCGTTAAAATACGTAAAACCCCGTTAAATTCTCTTAAAAATGCATTTATGAACACAAACAAAAGTGTGTTGAATCCATAAATCGTCCTCAATACTAAAATTTCTAACATGATTTCTAAAGTGTCGTAACTTTATAAATTATCTAAAAATTACCCTCCACGACTTCTTACCAATTTATTAAGTGATACATAATCATTAAAAAATTATATTCTAATTAAATAAGGGCATCCACAATGGCAAAGTCATTGCCAATGACTTGATGAATATAAAAAAATAAAAAAAGATGTGGGACCCACAATGACTTGATGAATAGCTTGGCAAGCCTCTCACAACCAACTCTTCAAAGACTTGATCTGCATCAAGTCTTTAGCAAATAAACCCAATTTTTTGTAATAAAAAAATATGTGGGGCCCATTTCAAGTCTTTCTTCAAGCTTTTGAAGTGCACCATTGGAGATGCTCTAACAACAAAACTATAACTAAATATTTTTTTCTATACCTTAAATATGACGTGACATAAATTATTCATACATTTGTTTAAAAACATACTTCACGCATTATAAAAAAAAAAGATGATGTGACATAAAACAATTTTCTATTGAGAAGTCATACCTACAAGTTCTTAGGGCATCTCCAATGGGTCACACTATATTTTACACCAAATTTTAAAAATAGTCTAAATTTTAATAGTAATACTATTTATTACACTAAATTTAGTGTGGAAAATAGATACTCCATTGAAGAAGTGACATCAAATTTAGTGTTTAGTATAAGATTTATATTAACAATTTCCAAAAATCAATTCCCCGTTAAAAAATCATACTAACAAGATAGACCGATACCATATCAGAACATGTGAATAAACCTGGTAAATACCTGAACAAGGAGACCTGAATCAGGTTCCCCGGCCACCACATTTCGCCGGGTTCAACCAGAAACCGCCGGAAAAGTCCAGCCCACCCAAACCCCAAAACCTATATGGCGGCATTCATGAGTTCAAGATCATGATTAATATATAAAATAAATTAGTAAAAAAAAACCCCAAAAAGATTACAGATTTCATGAACATAGTACCTGGGTTGTGAACATGACGATTAATGCAGGAAGAAAAGCCAATTCCTTCTTGTAAAAAAGCTTCACAGAACTCAAAATATGAGTAGCGTAAACAGTACCAGCACCAGAATTGGCAAAGATGGTGATCAGAACATGTTCTTTCATGTTAAAAGGACCAGGGTTCAACGTGAACTCGCACCATCGACCTTTGAAGAAGACCCGTGTGGTTATGGTTCGAGCCATCAAGTGGCCAATCGGAACCGTTGCTACTTGTGCTGCTATCCCGCTAACGTTCAATGGCTCGGTTCTGTACCAATAGAACTGGTTCACAAACGACAAAACCACACACGATGTGATACCCAACACCCACATTCTGAATGTCAGCACCGGAATGGTGGGGTCGTCGGTTTTCGGGACTGTTAGTTCTACTTCCTTGATCGGACACTCGTCGTCGCCGGCCGCCGGATCTTCCATGGCTGGATCGTCGAATGGTATCGCCGCCATGATTCAAGAATTCTTGGAGTTCTGATTTCGTGAAAACAACATTCAAGATTATATTGATCTTGGTATGCAAGAATCTTAACGAATGTTTTGGATAGCTACCATACCAATGGAAATTAGAGTTCGATAAGGATTGTGATTATTAGGGTGAAGTACAAGTTTAGTCCATGGTGTTCTTCAATGCCTGGGTTTAGTCCATTGAGAATTAACTTTTTGTTCTTTTGATTGAAAATAAACCATTTTATCTCATTTTGGTCCTTAAGTTTGGTTTTTTAACGGTACGTTAGTTTGTTCGTAAATTAAGTAATATATGTTTTAGTCATGATTTTTTGATAAGAAAAATCAACATTCTTTTTGTTTCGAACTTTGGGTTGTAATGGTGTTATTGGTCTGATATGACAAGATGGATTCTTGTAGTCCATTTGTTATTGATCCGAGTATGTGATATGAAGAAAATAATCAAATTAGAAGGAAAAAAGGTAAAAGAATTAGTTATGTAGTTAGGTTATATTCTGTAATTTAACCGATAAGCAGACTATTGATTGATAAACAATATGATGGCGTATAAACTAGTTACATGGTTTCCGGATTTTTTTCAACAAAGTCAGAAATTAAACTAGTTTATGATTGTTAAATATAATCAAAAGATAAAGGATTAAAAAGGTGTTTATCAAGTCAACAAACTTTTATTATTATTTTCAACCTCTTCATATGACTTCAACCTGTAAATCATAAATGTGACGCTGATAGTAAACATCTTTTGACTTTAATATGCATATCACTTGTTTATCAAATAATAAACTTGTGTAACTTTTACTAATACTATAATTTTTTTAAAATAGAGTACCAATCTCTAAAAAAACTTTCTGTTTTGCTCGACTCCTCAGAGACATGCGCGGCCTGTCCCGCGTCTTCAAACCCGCGCACCAACCCGCGCGCCCTAAAATCAGTGTTTTTGTGCTTCTGGCGGTTTCTAATCGATTGGGGATAAATAGCTGGCGAGAAACTGTCATTTGGGGGAAAACACTTGGGGGGAAAACGATTTTGAAGATAAGGGAGCAACAAGAGGTGATTTTGGAGAGATTTCATCATTCCGAGTTCATCAATTTCGCAAATTAGGTTTACTTTCTTGCCCATTTCTTAGTTTTAGTTCCAAATTAGCCATGAGTGGCTAATTTTCGTTAGAATTCGACTTTGGGTATTTAACTTTTGCAATTTCTAATTCATGTGGTTGTTTGAGATGATGTAATCCAACTTTACATTGATTATTCATCCAATTTCTGAGATTATTGGTTTATAAAATTAGTTTTCATGTTTTTTGATCAATTGTGTGGAAATTGATTGTGGTTAATTTGTTTCCTAAATCCGTAATTGTTTAGTTAACAATTGTTAGTAACAAGCAACAATTTGGGTTTTGTCAAAGATTTCCAATTTTGTTGTGAAAGTGGGTGAAACGGTAGAAATGTATTAACCGAGCTTATGTGTTAATATATCCGGACTCGGGTTCCTTAAGCTTTTCATGCTAGTATGAATTAAGCCTTCAAGAGCTTGTTTGAGGCTAGTTACATACTAAGGTTTGATAGGAGAGCTTATTCCTCTCAAATGCTTTATATGGTGGAATTGGTTGTTAGAGCTTGTTAACAATTATAATTGGGTTAATCAAAGTAGTCGCGATAATCTAGTACATCATCAATGATACAACTATTGAATGGAATTGCATTAGTATTTGCTACCCAAAGTTGAATTCGTTTTCGTTATTATTGTTTTTAAATTCGTTTTAATTTTGTTATGTTAAATTTTTGCACAAACAAAACCCCCCTTTTCGTAGTTATTATTAATATTTCGTTCTTGTACTTGGATTGATTGGAAATAACTGGTTAAAACCGAGTCTCTGTGGATTCGACCCGACTTACCACTATTACAATTTTAGTTGTAATTAGTCAATAGTTGGAACTTATTATTTGGTGGACTCGGCATCCGTCAAAATATTATTTCTCTCTCTCTCTCCTTAACCTTTTAATTCAAATATCTCTTATTGGTGGAAATAATAAAATATTATTTCTCTTTCCTCTTTTCTTTAATTTTAGCATAGCTGTTGGAGATGCTATAACAACATATCCAACAAATTCTTTAAAACTTCTTCAAAATGAAAAATCAAAGTTAAAATCTAAAAAAAATACATTCATTTTCAATAGATTTACTATTTTGAAGAAACAAACATTGATTATAATATTAAAATATTTGATTTATTTATTAAAATATTATTTTTCTCTTTAAATATTTATTTTCAAAGATTTATATTGATGCTCTGTATTAATCATTTTTTAGGTTGTCTCCATGTTTAGAGAAAAAAAAACCTTTCTCATATTTTCTTCATTTTAGAGATAGTTTTGGAGAAGCTGTTGGAGCAAAAATATGGTTCAAAATCCACATATTCTCTATTTTCTCTAAAATTGAAAAATTGTTAAAGATGCTCTAATAAAATATCGTTTAATAAAAATTTAAAGAGATAAAAATAATATGTTTTAATTAGAAGGATATACTTTCAACTAGAAGAGCTATGATTTGAACCTACTATGCCATCGTAAATCCTAAATCATATAAATGAGTTAACTACATAAAATAACAGTTTATTTTATAATTTTTTTATTATAGTCCTTAATTATTTTTTATTACAACAATGTATTTTATAAATTTTATTTATTATATCCCAATAGATAATATTTAGGCTCATATCTTATAAACTGGTTAATTTTTGCTTACATAACTTAAATGAGATTATTAGGATGCCATTGTCACATTGGTGACATAAATTATATATAAAAAAACATTTCAATTTTTTTTAATTGTTTTCTCATTTTTCTTATTTCCCTCCCAAAAATTCATATCCTATCCGGAGTATATTTTTCATCCCTCCCATTAAACAAATTTGATATATTTTGTTTGTAAAAAAATGTAACACTTCTTATTTTTCTTATTTAAAAATACACATTTTAACATTCCTAATAAATGTTTGAGATATATTGTGTTTTACAAAATTTCTTAATATTGTTTTACTAACGAATAATTTAGAGTTTTTTTAGTTAATTTAATATTGCGACCAAATAACATGTCAATACACTTTTGTTAAACAAATATGATATATTATTTACAAGATCAATGTTTTCTTATAAAAAGAGTAACGCTTCTTATTTTTTGTTAACGGAAAAACAAAATAACAACAGAGGATTGAAACGGTTGCCCATACCACCGTGTGTTTTTGAGTAGGTCCAGTCCAAGACGTTGGGTGGTCGTGAGGATGATAACTACCACAACTCGTATTCAATTGCATTTTTAGTTCTCATAAATGATTAAGGGGTGTTTGGAATTGCTTATTTAAAGTGTTTATTAACTCATTTCGGTGTGGTGTCGGAGAAGTTTTTAGTGTTTGGATGGGAAAAACAAGAAATGTTTATACCAGTTTGACACCGATAACAATGAGTTTTTGGATAAGTTGGTTCATTCTAATTTATTAACTTATTTAAAACAACTCATCAGTTTTTTTGACATTTTATATGTATAAGCAATCCAAAAACACGCTAAAAACAACTTACAAGTTTATTAGGTTTTGACACCCATGGACGGAGCCATATAGTAACAGAAGGGGCATGTGCACCCCCTCAAAAAAGATTTATTTATTTAGGCATTGTTTGGCAAAAAAAAACTAGCTTATAAGCTAGCTTATTTTTTGGGTACATGTTTGGATGACCATAAGCTAGCTTTTTGAAAAGCTACTTGGAGTAGCTTATGAGTAGCTTTTTGTAAATATTCCAATTATGCTTTCATTAATATTAATTATTATTTATTAACTATTTTTTTAATATGTCATTTTTGGTCATTTAAATGCTTATAAGCTACTTTTTGTCAAACGTGACTTTTTCATCAACTAGCTTATCAGTCAACCACTAGCTTATCAGCTATCAGCTAGCTTATAAGTCATAAGCTAGCTTATCAACTAGTTTGCCAAACATAGCCTTACGTGGTGGATGACTTATTCTAACCATGAGTTTGATTCATTTACGTTGTTCCTTTCTTTTCATGCACAATATTTTAGTTAGATCACTTCAATTGTTCATTTTAAAAATATTAATATTTACTTTTTATTTATCCATATATTTTGCTCTTTTGGTGTGTAAACGAACCGAGTTTAAACGAGTTATTTGAGCTTGGGCTCTTTATCTCGAACTCTAGTTGATCTCGAACACAAAATAAAGTTTGCTTAGCATAAATAGTCAAAGCTTCATAACATCAATTTCTGACTCGACTTGTTCGAAAGCTCGATTACATGTTACGAGCCGAGCCGAGCCCAGCCATTTGAGCATACACTTTTTCGAGGCAAACATATTTATATGTTTACAAATTATATAATCAAAATATAAAAACTATCGAGGTTGAGGAAATAAACGAGTTAATCGATATCGAATTAGAGCTCATAAATGAGCATGGAGCTCTAGCGCAAACATGGAAAAAATATTCGATCTCGACACTGGAATAGTTGATCGAGTTTGAGTCGAGCTCGATCCTAATAATATTTTTTGGAGCCGAACTCGGATAACTTGCTACACAACTCGACTCGTTTACACCTTATTGCCCCCCTGATTTGAAATCCTGGCTCGCCTCCGTTGACACCGACGTAAGCTAATTCAAACAATTTTTTTATAAACCTCCAGTTTAACACCACCTAAGTTGATGAACACTTTTACAAAAAAAAACATAAGTTATTTTAAATAAGCAATCCTAAACACCCCATAATTACGATCATGCTTCTTAAGGTTGTATTTTATGTCTAACATTTAGAGCATGAAAATCATATTTTAATTTTTGGGCAAAAAGTTGATAATCAACAACTCCTCTCCAAGGACATTAGGACACAAATATGAAGGGACATTTTTTTGGCTTATTCATTAGCGAGGCCTGATATCGAACTCAAGACTTATCTTGTATATGAGCAAAATCGCTCCATCTCTTTACCAGTCGAGCTACATTGATGTTGAAATATATTTGAAATTGAATGGGGCTTTTGATGAACTGAAGAAAAATTTTCATTGAAACAAGATACAACAATGGTTCCTATCGATCAAAAAAACTTGAGAAAAATCCCATAATCATCATGATACAAATGAATTTAACTAAAAGCTAATATCACACAGGATCGAA
Source organism: Saussurea involucrata (assembly GCA_033807775.1). Taxonomy (NCBI): domain Eukaryota; kingdom Viridiplantae; phylum Streptophyta; class Magnoliopsida; order Asterales; family Asteraceae; genus Saussurea; species Saussurea involucrata. The sequence goes on along the minus strand of CM066319.1, from coordinate 736,421 downwards.
TCAACCATATATATACGACACGTTAATGAATAGAAGTACCGATCGGAGTGTTTCAGCGTCTCCATTCAGACCGGGAGATTCTCGACGGAGGCTGGAGAATTTTTTGAACCATCGGAAGCGGCGGAGGGAAGATGAGCCATCATGATCACCTCTTCTCCATCCATGTCCCCCTCGTCGTCGGAATCGGCGGTGGTTAGGTTAACACAAGAGCAACTCTCGAGAGATGCAAAGAATGCCGATGCGACATTGTTGCCGATGCGATTCGCCAGTCCGGCAGGCTTTTCTTCGGATTCGGCGCTCGGTTTCTCCTCCATCCTAGAATTTCTCCAATCTGATTCGAATGGAGTTAATCGATTGATTCGATTTTGATTCCAATTTTTCCACAAAACTCGTGACGATTTCGATTTCGATTTCGATTCCGATGGAGGAAATGCAAGCCATGGGACGTATAAAGCATGTTAGAATTCGCCACGTGTCATGCATAAAAGGCACTTAAAGGTTTTAGAAAATTAATAGCCGTAAAATGTCAACGCTTGTTCCTTGACCCCTTATCATACTTTACATGTTTGGTCCTGATAGTTTGTATGATATAACATTCCAAGTCCTTTTTTAAAGTAATTACATATTATAGTTTTATTTACCGTATGTAATTTATATTTTATAGCACTTTAGGTTCCTATTCCTAACTTTTTAAAAGTTTTATGTTACCTTTAGGGGTAACTTCATTCTTTTACCCCTTCTTTCCCTCTTTTACTCTACACGTCCCTCCCCTTAGGACCCCTCTTTTTCCATCAACGTGAACAAATGCATCAAAAGTACAAGAAGATCATATGAAATCAAATTTAGTATAGTTGGAACATCAATAACAAATTTATACAAAATACTGAAATTTTGTATCAATAAAATAACTTTTACACGTACCAAAAACACAATTGTTACGCATATGAACACAATTTTTGAATATATACGGAAATGAGACTAGGAGGGACATTGGTCACCCATGATCTTTTCTTTTTGAAAGGCAAGCAACATTTTATTCCACTGCACAATAATTACAAATATACAAGGAACCAACAACCAAACCACTCAAAAACCTTTTCAAATAATAACCCAAATAACAGCCCAAACACTAATAGGAAAACCAAATCAGCACGCAGCTGCTGAACTACAATGGAGAAGAGAAAGAATGAATGCTGGATATTGATTTGACATGTTCTTTGAAATTCAGGTATGTGTATCCCTTGATGGTGGAGTCGCTCTGGCGGGGGGAGGCGGCATTTACAGTATTAGTGGAGGAGAAAATTGGCATTTACGGGGGAGGAGAAAATTTGGTCAACCTTTAGAGCATCTCCAACAGCTTCCTTATTTTGAAGAAAATGAAAAATATGGGGATTTTGAGTTATAGTTTTGCTCCAACAGCTTCCTCAAAACTATCTAAAAAATGAAGAAAGTATTAGTGAGAAGAAGTTTTTCTCCAAATATGGGGAGAACCCCAAAAATGATTAGTAGTTGAGAGAACCAATAGAAATATTTTAAAATAAATATTTGGAGAGAGAAATAATATTTTAATAGATAAATAGAATATTTTAATATTATAATCAATGTTTGTTTCTCTAAAACGGGGAATCTGTTGGAAATGAATGTATTTTTTTAGAGATTTTGACTTTTACTTTTCCATTTTAGAGAAATTTTGGAAAAGTTATTGGAGATGCCGTTGAAGATGCTCTTAAATCCTGTCGGATTCCAAAGAAGCAAATGCCACTTTAATTATTTAAAAGTAAATTACATGTTTGGTCCCTGTGGTTTAGTGGTTTTAACACTCTGAGTCCCTAAAATGAAATAACTATGGCCTGCATCCTTGTGGTTTTCATTTTATAACGTGTTGAGTCCCTAAAACTAACTCCGTTTAAAATCTCTCTGTTAAAGTGGTCATGTGCAAGGCACATGATGGTTATTTTGATCATTTTATGCATTTTTCTCATTTTTAATTAAAAAATAAAAACTAAAAATCAACAACTTGACACGTGTCCCTCTTTTTTCACCACCACCACGAAGATTTAGACACAAACACCACTAAAATCAAGAGATTTTCCATTTTGTTGATCATAAAATCAACATAATAAAAATTTGTCTAAGCTAATCAATAATATTAGCAACACAATAAAAATTTGTAGATTGAGAAGAAGAAGAACAGATTGAGAAAATTATGTGTAATACAAACCCTAAATCGAAGATCTCCAAAAAAATAATCAAACACGTAATTACTCTTGAATGTAAAAACCACAAATCCCTAAAATCGAGTAGAAACCCCAGAAAAATGAGAACAATCGATGTTCAAAACCCCAGAAAAATTGCTTCAAAAAAAAACCCAGAAAAATCGGCGAAGAACACACATCGGCGGTGCTCGTGGGTTTCTCTAGGGACGAAGAACACACATCGGCGGTGGTGAATCTCTCTGGTCGGCGGTGGTGTTGCAGAGAAGAAGAACACAGGTCGGCGGTGGCATCCATTTCCAATTTGTATACATTACACCTAACCCCCATCAAAGATCAAAGCTTTTATCGAGTGAATTTATCGAATTTTACAACTTTTCAGTCAAAACCCATAAACTCCAAATTGTAACCCTAAATTTTAGAAACAAAAAACGCCAAATTTGTTGTTCATCGTCATCTCCATGACACCCCTCCTAAGCAGATCTAGAGGCTCAAAAACCACGAGGAGGGAGGGTTTTTTTTTGCAATTGAAAAAGATGGGGTGAAGGAAGAGGAGAGCAACTCTCAATTATTCTCGTCAGAGTCTGTAGATCTCGAGTATGGACGGTCAAGTGGTCGTTGACATCAAGGGTTGAGACCCCTGGGGGTTCACTGGATATCTAGAGGAGGTGGCGTGGTCTCCTTTCCAAGATAGTTTCATGATGGATATATGACCGTTGGGTTCCACCGACAGAGACCATGTGGGAGACGTGGATTGTCGTGGCGTGGGGTGGTGATGCACTGGTGCAGGTGGCGACGATGATGTAGAGGGAGAAGGATGGTAGCGTTGAGGGGAGGCGTTGGGGGGATGGTGATGCACAGGTGGCGATGGTGATGTAGACGTAGAGGGGATGGTATTTGTTTTAACTGTTTTTATTTTTTTAATATAAAAATGAGGAAAATAAATGAAATGACCAAACTACCCATCATGTGCCTTGCACATTATCACTTTAACGGAGAGATTTCAAACGAAGTTAAATTTAGGGACCCAAACTTTATAAAATGTAAACCACGAGTATGCAATCCATAGATACTTCGTTTTAGGAACTCAGAGTGTTAAAACCATTATAACACAGGAACCAAACATGTAATTTACTCACTATTTAATATTGTTCTATTGGACCGGGCCGGTAGAACCGAAGCAAGGACCGGTGCACACTGCTCTCTCAGCATCTCTGGTCTAGACTTTGGAGTTGGACGACTTTAACACGGAGCGTGTAATTGAAAACAATCCACTCTTGTTTTTCCACGTACAAATCGATCGATTGATCGTCGGCCGTTTGCTGTTCTCGATTTCTCCGACGCCGAATTCCTCTTATCTTCTATCCATTGATTAGGGTTTAAACAGTTCTACTTCATAGTCAAATCTAGGGGTTTTCTTTCTGATTTGTAGAAGCTTTGATACTGGAGTTTTTGAATTGAGCAAAACCCTAACTCAATTCGATTACTCCTTTCTAGGGTTTCGGTTAGGTATCACAAGTTACAACACAATGTTTGACTGGCAACAGGGTGCTCAATCAGTAATCCTGGGCCTAATATTTTCGTTTCTTCTCGCAAAGCTCTTCTCCATAATCTTCTCATTCCGCGACGAAAATCTCCGTATCACCCGTGCCAACTCTGACGAAGACCAATCCTATGAAATACTAAGCCAATCCGAAGAGAAGAAACCAGGTGCGGAGATTCCAAGGGATTACAGTACCAGTGATGACGAAGAACCCTTGCTTGTTGAAGAAAAGGAAAATGCAGGTATTAGTAGTGATGAGGAGGATAGCGATGATGATTGGGAAGGTGTAGAGAGTACGGAATTAGATGAGGCGTTTAGTGCTGCCACCGCATTTGTGGCGGCGACAGCGGCTGATCGATCATCTCAGAAGGTTTCCAGTGATTTACAATTACAGCTTTATGGGCTGTATAAAATTGCCACTGAAGGGCCTTGTAGTGTTCCTCAGCCTTCTGCCATCAAGATGACTGCTCGAGCTAAATGGTAAATTTCTACTACCTGAAAGTAAAGGGCTGTTTGGTTGGTTTTCTATTAAGTATTGTATGTATAATCTGTCTAATAGATTGAGAAGGTTTTTGTATGGGATTCATACATGGAAGGAGCTTGTTTTTTTTAACTGGGAGGGCTTTTTGCATAAAGCTTCCCTAAAAGCTTACTGAATAAGCCACTTTCTTTGTTATTAAGCCACTACCAAACAGTCACTTATAGCTGACAGATCAAACTTACTGAATAAATACTCTAATTTTACCCAACTAATCTGTAACACATACAGATGCTTGTAGTATGTATTGTTGGTATCCTTATATGTTAACTACACTGTATGTATTGCTAATATCCTTATATGTTAACTACACTGTTTTGCTCCTATGAATGCTTGATATTATTCATAACTTGATTTTGATTTGCTTGATCAGTTATATTATATATGTGTTTTTCTAATGTGGTTTATGGACTTTGGGGCTGTTCGGTAACAGCTTAATGAGCTGTATAACAGATATGGCTGATTCGCACAGCCATACCTAGTTGTTCGGTAGGAGCTTATTCGCTCAGCTGATGGCTGATTCGCTCAGCTACAAAACTCATGTCCTATACACTCAGCCATTAAATTCCATTAAATTCCCCCACTACCCTTCTCCCCAACCTCCAATATTACACCATCGACCCTTCTGCTTCCTTTCTTCCTTCTCTGGTTAGCCATAAAAAACCATCTCGATCTCCATGCTTTTTTCTATGGTTCACTGTGAAAAGCCCTCCTGGTCTTGCTTCCATCTCTGGTTCATCGTGAAAAGCCATCTCGATCTCGACCCCTGTTTTCTTCTCCCGATCTCGTTGTTGAAAAAGCTGTGATTTGTTGTGGATTTCACCAGAGTTCTCAACGACTTCAAGGAATTTGCCGGTGAAAATTGATTCTCACCCCCTGGAATGAAGCTCGAGCTGCTCCTTAATCTCCCCTTCTATCGCTTATTTGTTAGGTTTTTGGTTCCTAAAACTGAAATCCAGCCCTCGGTTTATTTGTTAGGTTTTTGGTATTTGGCTTTCCTGAAATCGAGTCCTCACCGGAATCTGGATTGTTGGTTTTTTTTCACATGAAGAAGTTGTAGGAGAAGAAGAAGAAGCAACTCTGTAACTCAGATTGCTAGGTTTCTTTTCATTATTTTGAATGTGGGGTTGGTTTAGCAGCCCAAGAAATAAACCCTAAACCTCCATTGAAATCTCCATTGTCAAATACCCACAATCAATGTTGATTCCACTGGAAAAAATGGTGGTTGTTGTACGGTGGTTTGTGGTGGCCACCAATGTTAGGGTAGATTTGTTCATGTATCTTTTGTTGTAATAAAATCTGGTTGGTTTTAGAAATGCTTAAATTGATATTTTTTGGTATAGTCTGGGGGTAAAATGGCTATTTCTGATATTCAGATCGTTTATTCAGCACAAGAACCGAACAACTTATCCGCTAACACACAGACAACTATATCCATATAGACAGCTAAATCCATACAGGTCTTAACAGAAAACGAACCGAACAGCACCTTTGACATTCTGATGAATCCTTCTAAAAAGAATGTTGAAAATGGTGTCATTATCTATCCTTGCAAAAGTTCTCAAACCATTGAAGTATGCCATGAATCTTTTCCATTATGCAACATCTTTTTCCAAGAGAGTTTTATGGGATGTGGATAATTTTCATATATCAGATGGTCACATACAGCAGATCATTGGTCATATTCTTCATTAGAAGCTTGCTCGTATTCCCTTATCCGTTTTACATTTAATTATTGACGAAATTTGTATTTTTGGCCAGGAATGCATGGCAGAAACTAGGTGCAATGCCCCCAGAGGAAGCAATGCTAAAGTATCTCGAGATTATTACAGAGTTGTACCCTACTTGGGCTGCTGGTTCAACTTCTGTGAGATGATTCTATCTGTCTCTTTCTCTCTCTCAAATAGTTTATCATTCCAGTCATTCATTACATTTTACGCTGTTTTTTCCTTGTTGTAATAATGCTCAGAAGAGAAGAGGTGGAAATGCTAACGAACCATCAAGTAAAGATACCAGACCAATGGGACCTGTTTTCAGCACTTTTATCCATGAAGAGGAGTCTGAGGAGTTGTAAGGTTCTTTAAACCTTTTACGTTTGAGATTACTGCTACTGAAAGGTTTTTGGTCTTCTTTCCTTACATGTTATATGCAGAGTCTCTATGCTGTTCAGTAGTATATTGATATATATATATATCTATACATATAATAAATAAGTAACTAGCATGCTATGTGTCGTCTTCTGGTGAGCCGACTTCAGTATTTTCCCGCCTAAACATGTATCTGGACGCAATTTACATTATAAGTTCAATTAGCACACCCACATTCACTCCTCCTTAAATCTCTCCTTAATTCAACTTTTTTAATTTATACGTTACATTTACTACTCTTATAATTAGGTATGTAGTTTACTTTTAATCCCTTACTTTTTTATTTTTCATTTTAGACTCTTATCATATTAACATAAATAATGTATATGAACTAAAATGCATTAACAAACATTTCTATTTTTTACAAATGATACCATTGTAATCGCTTCGTCAATGCCTTCGAAATGAGTCCAATATTGAATATTTTTTGATTTAATTATATTATTAAATATCATAAATACATACGAATTAATGTGTCGTGATTAGTATGGGATTTGTTGAAATTAGTATGGGATTTGATACAAATAATCATTAAATTGTCGTGATTTTCTTTTTGCAATTTCATATCAATTTTTACTTCAAAGTCGAATTCCTTCGACGAATTACAATTATATCAAATTTCATTCTGTCAACGAAACACCCTTAGAATTGTCATAAGAGATTTAATTACTTGGAAAAAAAATATCACTTATCAACTCACTTTTGGATTATTAGTTCGAACATTTTTCAAAAATATAAATATGCAAATAGCCAAATATTTTAGTATAGTATATTTAATTATTTATACTTTCTTAATCATGATTATATTATTTTCTCTAATTTTAATTGAACTACATAATATCAGTTATCAACTGATGGTTAGTTAATGATATTTTCAAAGTCAAATTGTTATGATTCCCGTCAATTCACTTTAAATTAATCTTTCATAATAGTTGATAAGCTTTCTGACATGATTTCATTTTTTTAAATTACCCCGTGAAATACACGGTTCGAACCTAGTATATATATATATATAGGGTTGAGTTTCGGTGAGAACGAAAGTTATGGTGAGAAGGGAAAGATGGGATTCACCCTTAGATCAATCCTAATTGAAGATCAACACTAATGAGATGCACTAGATCAATTCCCTTCTAAAGCGCAATTCATGGGTTTTTGACATTAAAAGTGATCAAGGGTCCAAACCCCTTCTTACGCTCTCACCGCAACTCTTTTTCTCACACGATCCTTCGTTTATATAGGGTCAGGTTCTGGGAAAACCGCAAAAAAATGAAAAACCGAGGAACACCTTGGTAACCATTCATCTGGACAGTATGGGTTTTTCCCCTGAACCTCTATATCTAATATATATATATATACATACCCACTTACAACATACTCCCTGCTCAGATTCTTAAAATTTCTTGCTATATATATATAAAGATAGGATATTAAAGTATTTAACTGAGTTGGCTACTATGTATGTTACATTAAGTGAGTTCAATTGATGCTAGCAAGAAATTTTAAGAATATGAGCAGGGAGTATGTTGTAAGTGGGTATATAAACTGATCTTTTTAACTGTAATTTACTCCCTCCGTCCCAAAATAAGTGTCCACATTTCTATTTTAGTTTGTCCCAAAATAAGTGTAGCTTTCAAAAGCAAGGGCATACTTTCCAATTCCACCATCAACTATGAGATGTAGAAATTCATTACTTCCTCAGTTCCTCTATTATTAAGGGTAAGATTGTCATTTAGTTAATCAAAAAGTATAATAATTACGTATTTATAAATTTGTGTGCCTTTTTCATTGTGGATATTTATTTTTGGACAGACGGCCACGTGGGAGCCTGGTGACCCTTATATATAACGTTATCTGCCTCCACTTCTTTTGATGATCACCGGCTATTGTCAAGGCTTTTCCACTTCTAGTTTTTTCTGTTCAAATTTCATTGAATAAGCTCGAATGTTTGAAGCTGTTTGGATGTGATGTTGCTCTTTCTTTCTCAACTGCTCAATTGTTTTTGTGAGTCAATTATTATTTTGAGTAACTAGATATATATATATATATATATATATATATATATTTATTAATTTTGTGTATATGAATTATGAAGTATGAAACCTGTTGAGCATAAATAATAAGATTCTAATCTTTTACACTAGGTTTACTTTGCAATTCATGCATGGAGTAGGAAGTAATGTTATGTGGCTAACACCTTACTTCTCAGAAAATTAGATGCTATACATGCCTTTGCTAGAGAAGGTGATACAGAGAACTTGCTCAAATGTGTTGAGGGTGGCATTCCTGTCGATATAAAGGGTATTTATTTATCTATTTATTTATTTTCTTTTTGGCAGTGGTTGTTTCCTCCTTTTGGGGGGAGGGAGGTTAAGGGGAAAACCTCAGAAAATTGAAAATAGTAAATGTATTCTTTTATATTCTCATATGACCTAAAAAATTGCAGATAGTGAGGGGCGGACCCCTTTGCATTGGGCTGTTGATCGTGGCCATATTGAAGCTGCGGAGTTGCTCTTGAACAGGAACGCTGATGTCAACTTAAAGGTAATCTTGATTTCAGTCATTTGTATCGTCACTGCTTTCTACCATCTTAAGTCACTTACAATAGGTGGTAATAGATTTAAACCGAATGGTTGATTAAAAATTCGCATATTTATTTGATTTTATAAAGATTGAAAATGATAAGTTGTTGTGTTGATGATATGAAGGATAATGAAGGGCAGACAGCATTACATTATGCTGCTGTGTGTGAGAGAGAAAGCATTGCAGATATGCTTGTGAAGAGAAATGCTGCTAAGGATATAAAAGATGATGATGGGAACTACCCTTGTGATCTTTGTGATTCAAACTGGCCCTGGATCCAACCCCAGGTATCCTTACCCTCTCTTCATTCATAAATTTGGTTCTTCTGTTTGAAATTTTTATGTTTAAATTCAAACACAACTTTATTTGTGATTTTGGTTTTGTATTTGAACTTGTTAGGATCGATAATCTCAAACGCAGTCTCACTTGTCAGAAACAAAAGAAAAGGATGATATTTTCGAGCTTCAGCGAACAGGGTTTTATTGTATGTGGTTCAAAAATTCAAATTTGGTTTTATGTTTTCAGTTCTAGTTTTGAATAGGAGGTTACTGAACCTAAATGTGTGTTTGGTACGTGGACGAACCTGGACATGGCAGACAAGAGTGAGGTGGGTTGGTCAAAAAATTGTGAAAAGTTTAAGGTGCGTTTGATTTGCAGACTGGACTGAACTAGATTGGATGAGGGAGGGTGAGGTAGACGAGTCGAATAATAAGATTTTAGGGTTTTAATTTGACATGTCCCCTCCATTTTTGCTCCACCTACTTTGATAAGTATGAAAAAAATGCATTTTTGTTTCACTCAAGCTTTGTCTTGGGACTCTTGTCCCAGTTTTATTGATTGTATAGAGTAGAGATGGCCAAATGGGTCTGGCCTGGGACCTTTTGAGACCGGTTTGGGCTCGTCGGTCCTTAACCGGTTACGATCCTCATCCAAAAACAAGTCCTTGGCGGACCGGGCCCGGTTATGGGACGTAATGTTCATGAAGATGATGCAAAAAGAATATTGGGTTGCATTTGAATTTATTGAGAAAAACAAATATTGAAGGGGCAAAATAATAATTTAAATCATTTCAATAGTATTAAACAAAAAATAATTTAATCTAATTCATGCAAACATATTAATCTATATAAAGTTTAGAAAAGAGTATTTTTATTGGTTTACTTTGATAAAAAAAAAATGTACGCAATAAACATAATTTAATGACTATTAATTATTATTAAATATATTAAAGTATTAGTCTTTTAAAAGTTTTTGAAATTAAATATTCATAAAGTATTTGTATTTGAACTTGATTGGATTGGTCGACACCCAAATAAAATTAAAAATCAATCCACCGACTATCAATACACTTTAGTTTTATAATGTATATAATAAAAGTCTACTTTTATAATGCTACACGATACGTCTTTATTTCAATCTTTTTTAATTTTTGTAATGGATTTATATGGGTTTGAGAGAATGAGAGAGAGAGTGTATTTTGTGTGTGATTTTGATTGAGTTAAAACATATTAATATATTGTATGTGTGCAATAAGAAGTTATACATGTTGTAAAATCTAGTAAAAATATTATATGAATAAATACTAGTAATTGAAATTTTGAAAATTAGATTTAAAAACTACTTAAAATTGAATATATATATATATATATATATATATATATATATATATATATATAGAGAGAGAGAGAGAGAGGAAAGTTTAAATGAAAACTCAATTTCAATTGTAAACATGAGGACAGATCTCGTCCATTGATCGCAACCATATTTGAGTCATTCCTAAAATTCAGCTTTAGGGGTATTTTCGTCAAAATTAGAATCAGCGTCTCCTTTGTTGACTTTTTATTTTCTTTTTTAATTAAAAAACTTTTACCCCCTTAAATTTTAAAATAAATTATCTCAAAAATTACTAACATTTTAATCAAACAAATTACATCAAAAAAACGAGAATTTTGTGTTCTTCGATATGACATCCATCATAATATAGTTTTTTTTCGTTTTAACCATTTTTTACGTGAAATCGTGTATATGTGTTATATTCAGAGTGAATAATACAACATTCGGGATGAATAATATCTATATTTATTCGGACCGAGTATATAGAATTATTCAGACTGAATATATTGAATTATTCAGACTGAATAAAGGTAGATATTAAAAAAGAACAAAACTTATTCATGTCTTGATATAGTTTTTTTTCGTTTTAACCGTTTTTTACGTGAAATCGTGTACATGTGTTATATTCAGAATGAATAATATAACATTCTGGATGAATAATATCTACATTTATTGAGACTGAATATATAGAATTATTCAGACCGAATAAAGGTAGATATGAAAAAATAACAAAATAACATTTATTCGTTTTGAATAAATGTAGATATTATTCATCCAATAAATGTAGATATGAAAAAAGGTAGATATGAAAAAAGAACAAAACTTAAACATTTATTCGTTTTAAATATATATCTTTATTCAGTCTGAATATATAGAATTATTCGGACTGAATAAAGGTAAATTATTCAGACTGAATAATTCCATATATTCAGTCTGAATAATTCTGAATACTCAGTCCGAATAAATGTAGATATTATTCATCCCGAATGTTGTATTATTCACTCTGAATATAACACATATACACGATTTCACGTAAAAACGGTTAAAACGAAGAAAAAAAACTATATCATGATGGATGTCATATCGAAGAGCATGAAATTCTCGTTTTTTTGATGTAATTTGTTTGATTAAAATGTTAGTAATTTTTGAGATAATTTATTTTAAAATTTAAGGGGGTAAAGTTTTTTAATTAAAAAAGAAAATAAAAAGTCAACAAATGAGGCGCTGATTCTAATCTGACGAAAATAATTACCTTTATTCAGTCTGAATAATTACCTTTATTCAGTCTGAATAATTACCTTTTATTCAGACTGAATATTTTTTTTTTCCAATTTTACCCCTGCGCGCTAAATATTCATTAAGTCATGGACAAAGTTTTCAACTTATTTACAAAATTGCCACCACGTTTTTTTGCCACTGATCTCTTCACCGGATTATTAATCAACAGTTGTGGTTTGTCCTCACGTTTACAATTGAATTTGAGTTTTTATTTGAACCCACCCCTATATATATATATATATATATATATAGAGAGAGAGAGAGAGAGGTTTAAGGAAAACCTTAAAAAAACGGAAAACTAAAGAACACCCTAGGGGCCCTTCATCTGGACGGTATGCATTTGTGCATACAGGTAAATTAAGTTGACTTTTGGGTTTTATGCACAAGTGCATTATGCATTTGTGCATTTTACAAATTACATGTATACACAAGTGCATACCGTCCAGATGAAGGCACATAGGGTGTTCTTCAGTTTTCTGTTTTTTTGAGGTTTTCCCTTGAACCTGACCTTATATATATATATATATATATATATATATATATATATATATAGAGAGAGAGAGAGAGAGGGTACAAATCAAATACAAACTATGTATTTGTTGCACCTCTTTCAAACCAATTTGCATATATGCATAATCTCAGATGCATATATGCATTATCCCATATGAATGTATGTCCATTATATGTATGTTCTTGCACGTATACATATCCACATTGTTCATATATGCACACTGGTTCTGCACATATGCACACTGTGATTTGTAAGATGTGTAACAAATACAAGGTTTACATTTTACGGAGCCTACATATATATATATATATATATATATATATATATATATATATATATCAATATGAGTATCAAAGTGAAGAGAAAAATATACCCTTTTATATAATTTGTTAATTAAAAAATTGCTTATACATGATTTTCTTTAAAATTAAGATAAACCTGTAGGTTTACAAAATTTGATTCATTCATATTCAATGTTCCATGAGGCGTGGCGTGGCGGAGGGGTCAAGCCTTAAGCCTTACATGGCATGGTAAGGACGCGACGTTTTTCAAGGCTTGACATAAGGCGGCAAATTTGTATGTCATATATATAATTTTATATATACATGTATATTTTCTATATATTAATCTATTCAAATAATAATATTAAAAATATACATTCATATTAGAAGAAGAAAAATGATATAGATTGTTACTATAAAAGTAGTTTTTCATTGGATAATTGAATTAGAACTTAGAAATGTAATTCTACAACTTCATTTTAATTGAGTCCATGACCTTTATAAATTCGTGAAATTTATGAGTGATGTTATTAGATAAATCTCTAAAAGTGTAACAATGTAAAAACACAAAAGGAAAAAAACATGTTTTTAAAAGTCACGTCTTACAAAAAAGGCGCGGCGTGGCGTGGGCGTGGGCGTGAGCCACGCCTTACAAAAACACTGTAAGCCATTTCGTAACGGCGGAGACGCGTCCAACGTCATATTGTACCATGACGCACCTTTTTGAACAATGTTCATATTAAAATGACTAAAAAGAAGACGTTGGAAGGGTAATCACGATATTTGATGAATAATCCATATTAGGAAGATTTGAATCCATCACAAATTCTCCCCAACGATTCTGTCATTGTGTTCAGTCATCCAATCATTGTTCCCGTTTTCCATCGATACTATTAAAACAAAGTTCAACAATGGCTATTGGGGACTCAAATAAAGGAGACCAATGAATCGTGATAAATATGTTATGTATCACGTTTTGGATAATTTCCAGTATTTGGTTCTTAAAGGAACCTGCATACACACACAGATGTATGTATATATATGTGTGTGGAAAGTTTAAATTAGAACCATTTGAAGAAAAAATAAATAAATTAAAGATGCATAAAATAAACCTATATGAATAATATATGACGCACGTTCATATATACACATATTCAATTGATTTTTTCTTCGCTATTCACACATGAGCATTTATTTTGCTCATCTCACCATATACATATACATATATATATATATATATATATATATATATATATATATATATATATATATATATATAGGGTCAGATTCAAGGGAAAACCTCAAATAAACAGAAAATTAAGGAACAGTCTGGAAGCCCTTCATCTGGACGATAATGCATACCGTCCAGATGAAAGGCTACCAGGGCGTTCCTTAGTTTTTCATTTTTTGAGGTTTTTCCTTAAATCGCCCTATATATATATATATATATATATATATATATATATATATATATATATATTGTTAGAGCACCCACATCCATCTTGCTAGAGACCTTGCAAGATGACATGGTTTGCCATGTGGATAGCAAAGTCTTGCAAGATACTCTTACACTTGCTAATTTAGCAAGGTCTTGTTAAATGTGGGACCCACTAAATTTAATAAATTAATACTATTATTTCTATAATATTGGTTTGTTATATATTTTTGTCATTATATTACCACTTTAAAAAGAAGTTTGGTCTTGGATTGATTTAGAAGATGTTATTGCAAAACTGGTGTGACACTTTAGAAAAAGATTTGGTCTTGCACTGATGAATGGTCTTACATGCACCTTTATTTATGTCATAATCGGGTCAAATCATGCATTGAAAATGTAAATAGTAAGTTTTGACGTTGATGTGCATAAGGAAAAAAAATAGAGTAAAGTTCAATTTTCGTCCCTAACGTTTGTAATCTTCAACATTTTTAGTCCCTAATCTTCAAAAACTCGGGTATGATCCCCCACCTACCTATTTTCGCTTGGTCTTAGTCCCTCTGTTTCACGCCGTGTGTTTTCTCACGTTAAGTCACCCTCACGTGCGTTTCACGTGAGGGTATTTTTGTCCAATCCCGTTATTTTCTTTTTTCCCTCTACTCGTCTCATCTTTATCGACAAATCTTCATCTCTTAAACCCTTCATCTCTTAAATCCTTCATCTTCATCACACCCCTGCTACGATTTCATCTGGATGGCTCACGCAATGTGGAATGTTCGAAAAAAAAGAAGAAGACTTTGACCCATACTTCATATATGGTGCGTAGTAACATGATTTCCTACTTTGGGTTTTTTGAAAACGATGATTACGTATTAACAGTGGGTTTTTGGACTCTTTCTTACAGATTTCTATCCTAACCTCTTTTCGATGAAGATTCATCATGGTGGTGTGTTTTCTTGATTTCCTGGTAGGCAGTATTTGAATGGGAAGGTAACATTCGTTGACCTAATTGATCCTGATGAACTTTCAATCCATGAGTTTGATGCGATTATGAAACATTTGGGTTACCATGGTACTTACATGATGTATTACCATTTTTTAACCCCAAATACTGACCTAGACTTTGGCCTCCAAGCTTTTGCTAGTGATCAGGATGTTCTAAACCTGTTGAAATATGTTCCAGAATGCAAGTTAGTTAATGTTTATATTGAACATGGGACCACAAACTTGAAAACCTATTTTATGTCACCTCAATCAAATAAGGTTAAGATTGAGGAGTTGCCAACTGAACATTCACCAGATTTGAATAGAAAAAGGAAGACAAGCCATGAGGTGGGTTCTAGTAAATGTAGGAAGAAGCTATGCCTAGAATGGGATTACAAAGATGATCAAAAAGGTAAAAGTGTCAAAACATGGGATGATATTGGAAAGTCTCTGGCTAGAGATGGAGTTGGGGTGGAATTAAATGAGGTTGAAGCCCAAGAAGGTAAAGGGGTGGACTTAAATGAACCTGTAGCCCAAGAAGGTAAATGGGTAGACTTAAATGAACCTGTTCAGAATGAGGCTGTTGAATGTGAAGGTGTTCAAAAAGAATGTTATGACAGGGAAGAGTGTTCTGGTGATTTGGAAAATGAGAGTGAATATGAAGAAGACGGTGACTACCTTGGGATGATGATGACATTGACTACATGGATGAAGTAGACATGAGTTGCTTCAATGAGAATGTTGATTGGGAAGCAGAATGGGTGGGTCATGAAGAAGATAAAGTGGAAGAAGTAGGCAAGGAACTTGATGACCCAATTGATTTTGATGACTTTGAAAGTGATGATAGTGGAGATCTGGAATCAGCAAGGAAGAAATAGTTAAGGAAGATAAGAAAGATGAAAAAACAAGAAGAAGACAGACCAGGGGCAGAGTACAGTTTTTTTGTGGGCCAAACTTTTGCTACAAAAGAGGAGGTGAAGAAAATGATAACTATGCATTCATTACACTCTTGTAGGAGCATAAGAATAATAAAAATGACAAAGCAAGAGTGAGGGCCATCTGTAAAGGACAAAACCCAGTATTTAATGAGGTTGGTGGGTCCAGTAAAGAGGCAAATGCAAGTGGTCCATACTGTCCTTGGGTTCTTCATGTTTCCACAGGGAAGACTGAGTCAACTTGGACTGTAAAAACATATGTTGGCACCCACACCTGTCTGCAAGATAGGAGGGTTAACTTATGCACAACCACTGTCCTCTCACAACAAATTTTGGAAGAGATTGCTCCAAACCCAGACATACCTTTAAAGACCCTTCATGAACAGTTGCAAAAGAAGTTTCAACTGAGAGTGTCATCACAACAAGTGTGTAGGGCAACAAAAATGGCTACCTTGAAGGTTAGGGGAGACTATGCACAACAATATGATTCATTGAGGGACTACTTGCTGGAGTTGCAAAGGTCTAATCCTGGCACAACTGTCAAACTACAAATGGAAAGTGAACAAAACCCTGCCACACCCACAAGGGTATTCAAGAGGGTGTACATCTGCTTAGGTGCTTTAAAACAGGGGTTTAAAGCAGTGTGGAGGGATCTTTTGGGCCTTGGTGGATCTTTTATGAAGGGCCCATACCATGGACAGGTATTGACTGTTGTGGGTGTAAATCCAAACCATGGTATTTTTCCTTTGGCTTATGCTATTGTTGAGTCTGCATCATTTAACTCATGGAAAGGAAAAGCATACAAGGATCTATTGTGGAAGTGTGCAACAGCCACCACTGTGCCAGAATTTGAAAAAGAAATGGAGGAATTACATAAATTTAATGTTGAGGCATATAAGTGGTTAAAAAAGATTCCACCTCACCATTGGTCAAGATCTCATTTTAGTGGTAAGTCAAATTCCAACTTGCTAAAATGTGGCAACTTTAAGTTGATTTAAATCCTCAATGTTTACTTTAAATGTGCTTACTTTTTTTAACAGGAAGGGCCCACTGTGA
This sequence comes from Saussurea involucrata, assembly GCA_033807775.1. NCBI lineage: Eukaryota > Viridiplantae > Streptophyta > Magnoliopsida > Asterales > Asteraceae > Saussurea > Saussurea involucrata. Next base: position 719,306 of record CM066319.1, on the reverse strand, counting down.
TGTCCTACTCAACAACATGTGTGAGGTTTTTAACAGACAACTGGTACCTGGAAGGGACAAGCCTATAATAACTGCCTTGGAGTACTTTCGTGAGTACTTGATGAAAAGGTTAGTAATTGTGCAAAAGGTAATTGCCAAGACTCAAGGACTTCTAACACCAACTGTATGTAAAATTCTTGACAAAATAAAGAAGCATCACAGTATGTGGTAGTATGAAATGGGGAAAATAAATATCAGGTACTTGTGTATACTAAATGTTTGTTACTAGTTATGTTAGGTGAAAGTTTATGCTAAATATGGTCATTATGGTTTTCAATACAGGTGAAGGGACCATGTGCAGACCAATGTTGTGTAGATCTATTGGAGAGGGTTTGCTCATGTAGAAGATGGGAGTTAACAGGTATTCCCTGCAAGCATTCTGTAGCTGCTATCTGGTACAGTGCAGCCAATGGAGGTGCAGTTTCTTTACCAGAGAATTGGGTGCACCCATATTATCATATGACTGCTTGGAAGACCATGTACCATTTCAAGATCAATCCCACCAATGGAAGGTTGTTGTGGCCTAAATCAGATTGCCCATTGAAGACACTGCCACCAACACATCATCCACAGATTGGAAGGCCTAAGAAGAGTAGAAGGAAGACAGCAGAGGAGCTTAGTCAACCATTGGTTAAAGGAACAAAAGTGCTAAAGATTGGGAAAACAGTTAGTTGTCGCAAATGCAAGAAGGAAGGACACAATGCCAGGATATGCAAGGGGGAAAGGAACTGCTTAAACATTTACTTGTTTTATTTTTGGTTGTAAGAATTGGGGCTTAAACTGTGTATTATGCTGAAACTGTTGTTTTTTTGTTTTTGGTTGTAAGCAGTTTAGTAACCAATTCTTTTGGGCAATACAACATGTTGGACAACTTTTGTTTTTGGTTGTAAGCAACTTTATTTTGGAATGTAACTTGTTGGATTGTGAAACAGTTGTAAGCATGTTTGATTTGGCAATACATAAGTTGTTTGTTATTTCGGCTTACTTAATGTTGTAACCAATTCTGCACATTTCATTTAGTAACAAAATTGCACATTTTGCATATTTCATTGATAGTAACCAAACCAATTCTGCACATTTCATTTAGTAACAAAATTGCACATTTTGCAGATTTCATTGATAGTAACCAAAGATTACATGACCAACATACATTACATAGTAACCAAAATAAGAAATAAGATTACATGCTCCAAACTAACCTAAACTCTAAAACTTTCAACTAACAATGAAGAAATTTACAAAAGACATCCAAGAAAGACCCAATATGATTTTCAACATACGAGCTTCATGAACAACCACTGCTTTGGCTTCTTCAAGTTTCTTTTTGGACTTCAATAACCCACGAACAATTTCATTGGAACGAGGATCTAATGGCTGGTCCAACCAACAAATAAAGCCACAACATCGCACCTGTAAGAAGAGGAGAAAGAAAATTAGGTCATATAAGCATAATTGTGACCTAATTTCACACTTACGATTTTTGAGCAACAATAAAATCGTCGTCCAGGATTAGAAGTTGTCCACGACGTTCTGATGATTGATTCTGCTCCACAACTGCATATCACCATTGTCGTATTGTTTCTGGACCTTGAAGACGCACCAGAGAAGAGAAGAATGAGAAGAATGGGAAGAGAAGATGGTCTCCAACGTTATAAAAATTGAAAGGGAAAAAAGAAAATAACGGGATTGGACAAAAATGCCCTCACGTGAAACGCACGTGAGGGTGACTTAACGTGAGAAAACACACGGCGTGAAACAGAGGGACTAGGACCAAGCGAAAATAGGTAGGTGGGGGATCATACCCGAGTTTTTGAAGATTAGGGACTAAAAATGTTGAAGATTACAAACGTCAGGGACGAAAATTGAACTTAGATGTGCCATTTAACAATATAAAAAGGAGTATTTAGCATTAGCCTTTTGTATACAAAATAAAGACAGCTCAAGCAATAAAATCTAATAATTTTTATCAACGATTTTTTTTTTAATTTACAAGGTTACAATACGTTCTATTCTGTTCACGAAATGATATTATACTATCTTAATTGCATCAAGCACCTAGTATGAACTCTTAAGTCCATCAAATACATTGAATATTCCACAAAATATATATTTTTTAAATGTCCCTTAAAATAGAAACCGAAACGCATAGATGTCTAGCTTCTGTATGGAGTTTGATTATTATAGAAAGAATATAGGCCCATCAAACAAAAAACAATAACGTATATTCCGTTTTTATTCAGTTTGCCATTTAAACTGTTACTTGTTTAGACAATAAAAAATTATATAATATTCAAATAATTGATTATCAAATTATTACATCTGGTAAGCATCGACTACAAATATTATATTTTGCAATCTGTTTTATTACATCTAATTAGTTTTTATTAATCAATACCATATCATCACTTACTTGGTTAAAGACTCGTTGTATATTGTTAAAAGGTAAAGATTTATTTCATTTCGGTTTACCAATCTTGACAATGAAACTAACTTAAAATGTTTCATTTGTTGTTTATGAAGTGTTCAGGGACTAAAGTTAGGAAATCTTAATACTTGGAGTATGGTGCTTCACATCTCGTGAAACTTCAGGGTTAGTGCAGCAAGATTGGTAGTTGTTGGAGGACTAAAGCTGTAAATGAAGTCTAGTCTATATAAAGACAAAGAAGCCTGAGCTTTCAGATATACGATTCATTTTTCTCAAATACATTTCATCAGTTTCTCTCATCTTTCTCTCTCTAGTTGTAAATGCTTTCTAGTAACTAGTTAGGGTTATTTTCTTTGTATGTTCATATCATTTGAAGTATTGTATATTTGTTCATAATAATAAGATGATGTTAAGGATTTTTACATGGTATCAGAGCTAGCTCCGATTCCTCTCCATCTCAACATTATCTTTGGTAAGAATTCTGTATATTCTTGTTCTTATATGTTCGAATATCTTCTTCAAATCTTCTAGATCCTTCAGATCCGTTAAAAAAAATTTAGATCTGTTGGTTCTTTCATTTTTTCTGGTGGTTTACGATCTGTTTCGTTTCAAATTTTCTGACTCGTTTCTAATTCGTTTCTGTTTTCAAATTTTCTGGTATTCTTCTCGTTCAGTTCTAAAGAAGGAAACCAAGATCTGTTTTCACCACTGCTTTTCGATCTCGTTTTTTCTTTTTAGATCCAAACGAGATATGTGGTTGTTTCTTTGTTTTACAAGATCTGTGCCTGTATTCTTTTCATAGTTCTTGTATTAAATCAAAGGTATCTCGTTCAGTTCTATAGAAGGAAACCAAGATCTGTTTTCACCACTGCTTTTCGATCTCGTTTTTTTTTTCTTTTTAGATCCAAACGAGATCTGTGGTTTTTTTTCTTTGTTTTACAAGATCTGTGCCTGTATTCTTTTCATAGTTCTTGTATTTTATCAAAGGTTTCTGTTAACTGTGTTCTTAACTGGTTTATTAACATTAGCCTCTGGTTCTTAACTGTGTTAACTGGTTCCTAACTGTGTTCTTAACTGTGTTCTTCACGTATCTGTTCTGACTGTTTTTGTTAGATCTCTGTTAGATCTTGTCAACCTTTGGTCCGGCTGTTTGTTTACCGTTTTCACTTTGATTCTGAAAAGTATTCGTGCTTAGGTTTTAGCCTTCAACCTCTAAACAGTGAATACAAGAAACTAACATAGGCTGGTTCTTGCCTGTTTATGTCCTTGAAGCCTCCTTACACTAATACTTCTTCCTGTTTTTTTTAAATCTCAGATCTGGATTTTTTTTACTGTGCGTTCAGATCTGGGTCCCTTTTTTACTGTCCTTATTACATGTTGTTCTAGACCTTACCTAGTTCTGTCCAGATCTGGTTTTTGATGGATTATATGGACTATGTCCTCCATCTAAACTTTAGATCTTGATTTTTTCTAGGTCCTTTTTTTCTTCCTTGTCTGTGTTCAGGTTCGTTCCAGATCTTTGACTGGTCAGAGATCGGTTCGTTGTTTTCGCTGTGCTACTGGTCAAACTCTCACTGATTGGTTGTAAGTACTCTCTATTTAGCATTTTTTTGCTATACCTCCTTCACCGTTACTCACTGTAAGTCTTCCTCTCTCTTCATCCTTTGTGTGATTTTCTTATTTTTTGGTGGCTAAGAAGTTTGCTTGACCTACCATCTTGAGTGGCAAGGAATCCTGCTTAAGCTTTTTAGTTCTTTCACCTTGTGTGCCTTAGTCTTTCCTCTGTTGCTATCATGCATGGAGAAGAGTCTCCCAAAAATGCAGAAGAGCTATCTTGCATAGCTAAGCTGGATTTCGGGGATCCACTGTATCTCCATGCTAGTGATACCACTGGAGCTCCTATCTTAAGCCTAAAATTGACATGTACTGAAAACTATAAAGTGTGGTCTTGTGCCATGACTCTTGCTCTTGAAACCAAAAATAAACTTGGTTTTGTGGATAAATCTGTGATACGTCCCACTGGAAATGAAATACTGGGAAGACAATGGGATAGATGTAATTCTGTTGTCTTATCATGGATTCTAGGCTCTATATCTGAAGATCTGTTCGTTAGTCAGGTGTTTTCTAAGGTTGCTTATGAAGTTTGGGAAGAACTAAAGGAGACATATGACAAAATTGATGGGTCTGTTACTTTCAACTTGTATCAGAAAATTAACTGTTTAACTCAAAATGGTGCTCCTGTTTCGGAGTACTATCACAAATTAAATTCCCTTTGGAAACAGTTTGATGCTTTGATAAAACTCCCATCATGTACATGCAATGCATCTCATGATTTTTCAAAACATAATCAACTAATAAAAATGATGCAGTTTTTAATGGGGCTGGATGACACTTATATTCATATAAGAAGTAACATTTTAACTAGTGAACCTCTGCCCTCAGTAAAAACTGCATTCTCCTTAGTATCAAGAGAGGAATCTCATCGTGGGATGTCTCGATCCTCTTCTGATACCAAAGATCAAACTTCAGCCTTTTTTGGGAAAACTTCCAATGCAAAGAAACAGTCAGGAAAAAGTCCCCTAATATGTAAACACTGTGGTCTAAATGGACATACTATTGAAAGGTGTTTCAAGCTAATTGGCTTTCCCAAAGATTTTCAGTTTACAAAAAATAAGTCAAATCAATCCACTAAACCTTCATCAAGCAATGCTTGTACCACTGAAAGGCCCGTTCAGAATCTGAATTTTCCATCTTCTCTCACTGAAGAGCAAATTATCAAGTTACTGTCTCTCATTGATTCAAAACAGTCTGAGAAAACTGCTGGCAATATGGCTGGTATGTTCTCTACTAACACATCTACTTTTTATGCTTTATCTTCAAAATTCGATAAGTCTGGTTGGATTATAGATTCCGGTGCAAATCAACACATGACATCCACTATGGCTTGTTTGGAAAATATTGTAGATATCTCTGATTTAATGTTAAAGGTAACACAACCTAATGGTAACGAAGCCATAATAAATAAAATCGGAAACCTTAAACTAAATGACAAGGTTACTTTATTTGATGTGTTAGTTGTCCCAGACTTTAATGTAAACTTACTTTCAGTACATAAGGTGGCTAGAGATAGCAAAATCTTTGTGGGTTTTAATGAGTTCAAGTGTTTTTTAATTCAAGATTTACCTGCAATGAAAGTTGTGGGGACTGGTAGTGAACGAGGGGGTCTTTACTTCTTTGATCATACTACCAAAAGTAATTCGTTTACTTCATGCTCTAATCACAGTGTAAACTCTTCACACATATCTATTCTTTGTAATGCTTCACATCAACTATGGCATACCCGTTTAGGACACCCAGCTGATCAAGTCTTAAATGTTCTAAAACATTCTCTGAATTTGGGGAACAGTTTTGATTTTGGTCCATGTGAGATTTGTCATAAGGCTAAACAGGCTAGAGATAAGTTTTGCCTTAGTGAGCATACCACTAAGAATCTTGGTGAATTAGTTCATATTGACTTATGGGGTCCTTACCGTGTGGCAAGTCGAGAAGGGTACAAGTATTTTCTCACCATAGTTGATGACTTCACCCGGTCTGTATGGATTTATTTGCTAAAACATAAAAGTGAAGTTTATAACAATATTGTGAATTTTCACAGCTTGCTTGTCACTCAATTTGGAAAAAGTGTAAAGGTGTTCAGAAGTGATAACGGATCTGAGTTTGTAAATAATATGTTAGGTGAGTTCTTTAGAAAAAATGGAATTATTCATCAAACGTCTTGTGTTTACACACCCCAACAGAATGGGGTTGTAGAACGCAAGCATCATCATTTGCTTAATGTTGCTAGGGCACTCATGTTTCAAGGAGAAGTCCCATTAAATATGTGGAGTGAGTGTATTCTCACTGCCACTTATCTCATAAACAGAACCCCTTCTTCGATTTTGAATGGGAAATCTCCTTATGAACTTGTTTATGGTTTTGCACCTGTTTTAACTCATCTAAGGAATTTTGGATGTCTATGTTTTGCAATCCAACATAATAACACTGACAAGTTTTCTTCTAGAAGTGAAAAATGCGTCTTACTTGGCTATTCTAATTCTAAGAAAGGATATAGGTTATATAGTCTTGATTCAAAACAAATAGTCATTTCTAGAGATGTGAAATTTCATGAGACCATTTTTCCTTTTAAAATGAGTGCAACCAAACAAGACTCTGTCCTCAGCAGTTCTGATTCTACTAGTTTAAATACTTTAAATTTTTTCGATTCTATTTTTCTTCAAACTAATGACTTCAATTTGGATCCACCCAATTATGATATTAGGGAGAGCGCTCAAGAAAATTCAAGTGATAATACTCTTGAAAATAGAAATAAAAGCAACCATGACCATTTGAGTGGTCAAAATAGAGCTACCGGATCTAGCAATCCAGGCAGTACTATGAATAGGGCTACCAGATCGAATGATCCTGGCGGTACTAGTATGACTACCAATGGTCATGGGGAGGCTGAGTTTAGTCCCTTACGTGTTCAACAACATGATGAAAACTTGAGCTCCCCTTCTGAGGGAAATATTTCTGAACCAACTACAAGTACTCTTGTTAGAAAATCTAATCGAACTTCAAACTTACCTCGTCGGTTCAGTGATTATATAGTTGAGGGTAAAGTCAAATATGGTCTTGAAAAAGTTGTTAACTATGCTAGCCTCAGTCAGGAAAATTTCTGTTTTGTATCTACCTTAAATAAGGTTGTAGAACCTGAAAGCTTTTATGAAGCTAGTAAAGACCAGAATTGGATTGTTGCAATGAATGACGAGATGGAGGCTCTGTATAGAAACAAAACATGGGTCCTAACAGATTTGCCTCCGGGTCGGAAGCCTATTGGGTGTAAATGGGTTTACAAAATTAAATACAAGTCAAGTGGAGAAATATAGAGGTATAAGGCTAGGCTAGTTGCAAAAGGCTACTCACAAAGAGAAGGTCTTGATTATGAAGAGACCTTTTCTCCAGTTGTTAAAATGGTAACAGTGCGATGTGTTATTGCCTTAGTTTTTCAAAACCATTGGCCTTTATGTCAACTTGATATAAACAATGCTTTTTTGTATGGTGATCTGAATGAAGAAGTATACATGTCATTACCTCCAGGTTACTTTACACCTAATGATCGAAGAGTATGCAAATTAGAAAAATCTCTCTATGGTTTAAAACAGGCTCCAAGACAGTGGTATGAAAAATTGTCTTCGTGTCTTGTTGAAAATGGTTTTGTGCATTGTTCTAGCGATTATTCTCTGTTTACTAAAAGTGTTAATTCTGTATTTTTAATTCTTTTAGTTTACGTTGATGATATAGTGCTTACCGGTAATAACTTGTCTAAAATTGAGAAAGTCAAGGAACATTTGCAATCTAATTTTAAAATAAAGGATTTGGGTGAGTTAAAATTCTTTTTGGGAATTGAAATTTTGAGAACAGAAAAAGGAATTTGCATGTCTCAAAGAAAATATTGCTTAGAATTGTTAAGTGATTTTGGTTATCTAGGTGTTAAGCCTATTGGTACACCAATGGACATGAATCTTGTTGTTACGGACTCTTTGGGTTCAGATTCTAAAGATCCCCCTTTAAAGGATTTTACTGCTTTTCAAAGACTAGTAGGAAGGTTAATATATCTCTTGGCTACTAGGCCAGATATTGCCTCTGCTGTACATTGTTTAAGTCAGTTCATGCACTCACCCAGGTTGTCTCATTTGAAGTTAGCTCTTAGGGTATTACGGTATTTGAAATTGTCTCCCGGCAAAGGAGTTAACTTCTCTTCTTCTACAAATTTTAAATTAAAAGTCTATGTTGATGCTGACTGGGGAAAGTGTCTCACGACACGACGGTCAGTTACTGGGTATTGTCTATTTTTAGGAAACAGCATGATTTCATGGAAGAGCAAGAAACAAACCACTGTTTCACGCTCTTCTGCGGAGTCAGAGTACAGAGCAATGGCTTCTGCGCTCTGTGAAATCATTTGGGTTTTCGAGATTTTGACAGATTTGAAAATTAGAGATTTGCTTCCAATAGATTTATACTGTGATAACAAATCTGCTATTCAAATTGCTAACAACCCAGTTTTCCATGAAAGGACAAAGCATATTGAAATTGATGTACACCAAGTGAGAAACAAAGTATCTTCTGGATTGTTAAAAACTGTTAAAATAACTTCAACTGAAAATCCAACAGATATATTTACCAAGTCTCTTGGGGTAAATCAACATAACTATCTTTGTGGAAAATTAAACTTATTAGATTTGTTCAGATGTCAAGATTGAGGGAGGGTGTTAAAAGGTAAAGATTTATTTCATTTCGGTTTACCAATCTTGACAATGAAACTAACTTAAAATGTTTTCATTTGTTGTTTATGAAGTGTTCAGGGACTAAAGTTAGGAAATCTTAATACTTGGAGTATGGTGCTTCACATCTCGTGAAACTTCAGGGTTAGTGCAGCAAGATTGGTAGTTGTTGGAGGACTAAAGTTGTAAATGAAGTCTAGTCTATATAAAGACAAAGAAGCCTGAGCTTTCAGATATACGATTCATTTTTCTCAAATACATTTCATCAGTTTCTCTCATCTTTATCTCTCTAGTTGTAAATGCTTTCTAGTAACTAGTTAGGGTTATTTTCTTTGTATGTTCATATCATTTGAAGTATTGTATATTTGTTCATAATAATAAGATGATGTTAAGGATTTCTACATATATTTACTAGAAGTCTACTCGTGCAATGCAGCGCGATATATCTCAATTTTAATGTTCTAAATTATTTCAACGTGTAGTTTTAAAAAAACGGTCATGTTTTTTTATAAATTTGTTTAAAGAATGACGTTTTTTAAGAAGTTCATGATTTGAGTCTTTGAAAATTGAAAGTTGCTACATATAAGGATTAATTAATAAGAGTCCACGATTTAAGGATTTGAAGGTTGTTAGAGATAAGTATTAATCAAGTAATTAACATTAAAAGAAGTACATAAAGCTTCATTAGTTATTTTTAAGAAATTTTAAGTAATTAACATTAAATAACGATACATGAAATTTTAGAGATTGTTTTTAAGAGTTTTTCATAATTGTTTTATAATATAGTATATATATATATAAAATATTATAATTTTTATTGGAAAAAATTCCAAATTCTATAGAATATTATAATGTATTATTTTTATCTCTGTATTATTTATCATTTGGCTGTCAATTTATTGTATAAAATTCAGATATCAGACTTTCAATAATAAGTTTATATAATAATAAGTTATAATTTAAATATCAAAAAATAATAATATGTGGTGAATATTAACAATATACATTATTTTGTTTCTTTATGAAAACTATTGAGTAAATTACATGATTGGTCCCTATGGTTTACATAAAATTGCACTATTGATCCCTAACTTGAAATAATTATGAAAAACGTCCCTATGGTTTACATATTCACACGTGTTTGGTTCCTCCATTCTAACACTGTTAACATGCATCTGTTAAGTAGATTTACTAAAATGGTAAGTTAGTCATTTCATAATTTTTTAATTTTATATTAAAAATCACAAGGACCAAGAATGTAATACATTATTAAAAACAAAAGTTTTATATATTATTTATTACTAGATGGTCCCACACCCAATCAAATAACGACCCATCCCCACTCTCTCTTCTTTTTCTCTCTTCTTTTTCTCTATAATTTTCTTTCTTTTCACACACATATATATATATATATATATCTATATATATATATATATAGATAAAATACATATATCCAGGAGCATATATATATATATGCCTACGTATTACATATACATAGCATTTGTGTTAATGGTAGGTGATGGTGTATATTAGTATATATATACACACTGTAAATATATATTATGTATATATATATGTATGTATATATAATACAAAAGTGATGAAGATGTGGGTATAATCCATGAGACCTTGGTAAGAAAAAGAAAAACACCATTGGTAAGAAAAACACATCGGTAATGAAAACTCCATGTTTGGTTATGTAAGAAAAACCTACTGGTTATATATATACACACTATAAGTGGTAATGAAAACTCCATGTTTGGTTATGTAAGCAAAAACCCAATGGTAAGAAAAACCACTGGTTTATATATATACACACACACACGAAGTGACATGGAGAAAGGGTGTTTATGGTGTGGGTTTGGTGGGGAGAAGTAGGAGATGGACTGATGGAGGAAGAAGAGTGGAGGAGAGCTTCCATGCCTCTCTGTTTGTTTTGTGTGTATCTATATATGTATAAATGTATATATATGTAAAGTAAATATTTACTTTTTAATAAAAGACAAAAGAAAGGGTAAAATGACTTAAATGACCTTTAAGTTAATCTATTTAACAATCCCTTTTAACGGTGTTAGGTCAGAGGGACCAAACACGTGTGAAAATGTAAACCATAGGGACGTTTTTCATAATTATTTCAAATTAGGGACCAACAATGCAATTTTATGTAAACCACAGGGACCAATCATGTAATTTACTCAAAATTATTTGAATTATTGATTAAAATTAATAAGATTAAATCCTGTCCGTTTACAACGTACCATTTGTGGGGTCACTTTACAAACCTATTCCAGCCTTTTGTTTCTGCATGCATTCGGAAATTACAGTGGTCATCCCACCAGCTAATCATTCCCTTAACTTGTAAGAGTAAATTACGTCTTTAGTCCCTGTGCTTTGTTAAAATTTCGATTTTAGTCACTAGTCTTTATTTATTACAATGACCGTCACTATAGTACATTTTATTTCCCTTTTAGTCCCTGGAGCTATCCACCATTAGTGAATATCAACTAAATTAAGGCATTGTGGTCTTTTTCCTTTTCTTTTCTTTTTTAAATTTATTTCATTAATATCTTTTTGTCTTTTTCCTCAATTGCCCACCCCATCCATCACATTTTTTTCTTATTTCTTCAAGTAATGAATGTTCATGATAATCTTCTTGGAGAAGATGAATGTTCATGATGTTCTTCATAATCTTCTCGAAGAAGATGAAAATTCAAGAAAAGAAAAGAAAAAAGAAAAGAAAAATGGTATACTTAATTAAAAAATGTTAAAAGAAATAAAAATATATAAAAAGAGCATTTTATCCTCGAGATAACGGAGGAAATAGACGGCTGTCAGCTCGAGGGATCAATTTCGTAACAAAATGCATACTTGAGATACCAAAACGGTAATTTTTAAAGTTAAAGGAGCAGTTTCGTAATTTTTTGCATACTTGAGGGACCAACACAGTAATTTACTCAATAAAATAAAATGGAAATCATGATGACTATTAGTGTAACAAAGGAAGATCAAGGACGAAAATATAAATTTTCAACAAACCACAGGACGAAAAAGGTAATTTACTCTTTTTAATATATCTTTACGGTAATTAACAGTTTTTAATATAATATACCTTCCCAAAATTTATAGAGACAGATATGCATTTGTAGTTCGAGTCTTCTCTCTCCCTCTCTCTCTAGGGTTTCAGAAGCGCCGCTTTTGGTCCTTTGTTTGCTGATCGGAGGGTGTTCGATAACTTAAGCATCTGGTAATTTCCATTATTAAGCCCTTCAATATCATATATTAACTTTGATTGATCAGTTTGTTAGGGTTTTATATCCCCAAAAGTTGGATTACCGATCTGACTATAAATTGGTCAAATTTTCGCTTTTCAGTTCTATATTTCATCGTCTGATCTGCGCGTGTGTTATAATCGACTATTTCTTTCAGTCGTTAGCAGTTCGAGACTGTTTAGTAAGCAATGCTTTATGTTTAAATTCTTGTAGATCGGGATTATCCGTCATTTATCGAACTGTCGTTAGTTTCGCTGGATTGGGGTTGAGAAGAAATTTTGAGGCCTTTTTTCGGGTGGTTGGTAAGCAATTTCATTGGAAACAAAATCAAAAATTTCATCGTGGTTGACCTATTTGATCATGTTATGCGTTTGTATGGCTATGATTGTGCTGTCCATTTGCCACTTGCATAGGAAGGAGGTGTATGTTAATTTGCTATCATGGCGAAGTTATTTTGTTGAATTACTTTATATTTAGATTTAAACTACTGGTTTTGCTGTTATGTGTGGAAGGCAACTGGTTACTTTTAACCATGTTTTTAATGAAGGTTAAACCTTAATCAGTGCTATTTTTGGATAGGTTTTGAATTATGAATTAGGGGGCAAGATCAGTTTGAAGCAGTAAATTAACTTTCTTCTCTAATTTCTGTCTGTCAGTTTTTTTAACTTCCATACATTTACATTTCAGTTCGTTGTGATTGTTGGGAATGTGGAAATAAATTTCTTTTGTAACGTATTCTTGGTGTTATTTGTTTTCAAATAATATTACCCTGATTTTATGCTGAAACAGTTCCCTCAAAACAGTGTTTGCAAAAAAAGTTATGGCATTGGAAGTTACCCAAATTCTGTTGAATGCCCAGTCAGTTGATGGATCAGTTCGGAAGCATGCTGAAGAAAGTTTAAAGCAATTTCAGGAGCAAAATTTATCTGGGTTTCTGTTGTCTCTCTCTGGAGAACTTGCTAGTGATGAGAAGCCTGTTGATAGTCGAAAACTAGCTGGTTTGATTCTTAAGAATGCCTTGGATGCTAAAGATCAACATAGAAAGTTTGAGCTTATCCAAAGATGGTTATCACTAGATGTGGGTGTTAAGACACAGATTAAGACATGCATGTTGCAGACACTTGCTTCTCCTGTCCAGGAGGCACGGTCAACGGCATCACAAGTGGTAGCTAAGGTTGCTGGTATAGAGTTGCCACAAAGCCAGTGGCCTGAGCTCATTGGTTCACTTCTATCAAATATTCACCAAGTCCCTGTTCATGTAAAGCAAGCCACTTTAGAAACACTTGGGTATTTGTGTGAAGAAGTTTCTCCAGATGATGTAGAACAAGACCAGGTGAATAAAATACTTACAGCTGTAGTTCAAGGTATGAGTTCCAGTGAGGCTAGCAATGACGTGAGGCTTGCAGCAACAAGATCATTGTATAATGCTCTTGGTTTTGCCCAGGCAAATTTTACTAATGACATGGAGCGTGATTATATTATGAGAGTTGTTTGCGAGGCAACCTTATCACCAGAAGTAAAAATTCGGCAAGCTGCTTTTGAGTGTTTGGTTTCCATCTCATCAAGTTACTATGAGAAATTAGCTCCCTACATCCAGGATATCTTCAATATCACTGCCAAGGCTGTGAGAGAAGATGAGGAGCCAGTAGCCTTGCAAGCAATTGAATTCTGGAGCTCAATATGTGATGAGGAGATAGATGTCTTGGAGGAGTACGGGGGTGACTTCACTACTGCTGTTTCGGACGTTCCATGTTTTTACTTCATCAAGCAAGCTCTGCCTGCACTTGTGCCCATGCTTTTAGAAACTCTTCTTAAGCAAGAAGAAGACCAAGATCAGGATGAGGGTGCTTGGAATCTTGCCATGGCTGGGGGCACATGCCTTGGTTTGGTGGCTCGAACAGTTGGAAATGACATTGTTCCACTTGTCATGCCATTCATTGAAGAGAATATAACAAAACCTGATTGGAGGCAGAGGGAGGGAGCTACATATGCCTTTGGTTCCATCTTGGAGGGTCCATCACCCAACCAGTTAACTCCCCTTGTTAACGTTGCTCTTAATTTCATGCTCACAGCTTTGACCAAAGATCCCAACAACCATGTAAAGGACACCACGGCTTGGACGCTTGGAAGAATATTCGAGTTTCTTCATGGCTCGACTATGGAGGCACCTATTATTACACCAGCAAATTGCCAACAGATTATCACAGTTCTTCTCCAGAGCATGAAGGATGCTCCAAATGTGGCTGAAAAAGCTTGTGGTGCCCTTTATTTTCTTGCGCAAGGTTTTGAGGATGTAGGACCATCGTCTCCCTTGACTCCCTATTTCCAAGAAATTGTTCAGTCTCTTTTGACTGTTACTCACAGAGAAGATGCTGGAGAGTCTAGATTGAGGACTGCTGCTTACGAGACATTAAATGAAGTTGTGAGATGTTCAACAGATGAAACAGTTCCCATGGTGTTACAACTAGTTCCTGTTATCATGATGGAACTCCACCAAACTCTTGAAGAACAGAAGCTTTCTTCTGATGAGAGAGAGAAGCAGAATGAATTGCAAGGTCTTCTTTGTGGGTGCTTACAGGTCATCATTCAGAAACTTGGTGCATCAGACCCGACTAGATATGCCTTCATGCAGTATGCTGATCAGATAATGAACCAATTTCTTAGGGTTTTTGCATGCCGTAGTGCCACAGTTCATGAGGAAGCCATGCTTGCTATTGGAGCCCTTGCTTATGCAACAGGGCCAGACTTTGCAAAATACATGCCAGACTTCTACAAGTACTTGGAAATGGGTCTCCAAAACTTTGAAGAGTACCAAGTGTGTGCTGTTACTGTAGGTGTGGTGGGCGATATCTGCAGGGCTCTGGAGGAGAAGGTGCTGCCTTGGTGTGATGGGATCATGACTCAACTTCTTAAAGACTTGTCAAGCAACCAGTTGCATCGATCTGTGAAGCCTCCAATCTTTTCCTGCTTTGGTGATATTTCTCTTGCAATAGGAGAGAACTTTGAGAAATACTTGATGTATGCTATGCCTATGCTCCAGAGTGCAGCAGAATTGGCCTCACACGCATCGGGTGCTGATGATGAAATGATAGAGTACACCAATCTTTTGAGAAATGGTATATTGGAGGCATATTCAGGGATATTTCAGGGTTTTAAGAACTCTCCTAAAACCCAGCTGCTGATTCCTTACGCACCTCATATTCTCCAGTTCCTGGATCTGATTTACTTGGAGAAAGACATGTGAGTTCTTAAATTGTATTTCTGGTTCCTTGCGCTTGGTGTTTGTATAATTGATTTTTGACTTGGTTTTCTATCCTTAATTCAGGGACGAAGTGGTGATGAAAACTGCTATCGGTGTTCTTGGAGATCTAGCCGATACTCTCGGAAGTAATGCTGGGTCTTTGATTCAGGAATGTCATTCAAGCAAAGATTTTCTGGATGAATGCTTGTCCTCGGATGATCATTTGATCAAGGAATCTGCTGAGTGGGCCAAGTTGGCCATCAGTCGTGCTATTTCTGTTTGAGGCTCTGCCTGTCGGTACATACATTATTTTCTTTTTAATTTAGAAGTCCCTGCATGCATATGGTCGAGTCGGGGTTGGGGGGGGGGGAGTCGGGGTTGGGGATTGCATTCAGTGAGTTGGGTCATCGCCTTTTTCTGACGACTGGAAGTGATACAGCTTAAGTTGTTTCAAGCAGGTGCTCTGCTGTTCTTCTGTCACCGGGGGCGAGTAGTAATATGATGGTTTTGGAGAGTTGGGGCAGGGAGGGAGATGTAGCCTGCTATACGACAAGTCTTGCAGGGCTGATTCATTCAGATGATGTCTATATCTCAGAGTATATGAATTAGCTCATGTCGTCCACAGTGGCTTTGGTTGTCGGGGTATAGGAGTTAGAAAAATTCATATCACAAATAGCACAGCATGCTCTGCTATTTTCCATTTTGTTTTCACCTTTCGATTCCTTTCCTTCTTTTGGGTCAATTTCAAGTATTGCATCAGTCCATGCCATCTACGATATACTTGAGTTGAGTGGGGGGGGCTTGCACACATGTTAGTTACCAATTACATTTTGCATCATACATTTTTCTCTAAATCTTACATTTTTTTTTTTTTATCAATTTTGAGTCCTGCATCAGTCGGTGTCATGTCTAGGTTTCTTCTCAAAAGCCAGGTAGGGGGTTGGCCATATTACATTTAGGCAGCTAGAGTCTTGCATGTGTTTTTTTAATGTCAAAAAGTATTGGAATAGAATGCATTCATGAAATCATGTTTTGTTTTGTTTTGTTTTTCTCCCCCCTTGTTTGTTGGTCTAAAAAGTTGAAGGAGCATATATAGCAGGTTTTGTAAATCCTATTTTGATCCCACATTTGTAGAGAGAGAATGGAGAATATGTCACAGCTTGTGATGAAAAAAGGTGTGGGAATAGGAGGAGGATTGAAGGAGAGACATTACATTTTGTAATTTTTGGCTCATCAGGTCTTTTCTTTTTGCTATCAAGTGAAACTTTACAACCCCATATGGATTTTATTTGTGTGAATGCCAAAGGTTTTTTTATTTGTTTTTACCATATAATTCGAAATCAATAGTTTTTTTTATATTGTTTTTGGTGCACAATAACTCTTGTTTGGACCTGGACCTGGACCTGGACCTCCTAGGGTTGGGTTGGTTTAAATGATCAACGTTAACATCAATTGTTTTCTTTTATACTTGCATATTTTTGAAAGACTTGTCATTGGAATGGTATTAGTATGCGGGGCACTTCAGCTTTTTGCATGTTTCAACCCACACGTGTCAATCTGTCATGCCACAGCTTGTGATTTCAATTGGAAATCGCCCATCTTTCCACCAAAAAGGAAACATATAGGATTCAAAGCAAACTTTTTATAAAACAAGGTTTGGTTGGTTTTTCATTAAGTCTTGTATGAATAAAGTTCTCTGTGTGGATTAATCTGTCTGTGTAAGTTATGAAAGGTTTTTGTTTGGGAGGGTGTTTTCATATATGGAAGGACCATGTTTTTTAATTGAGAGATACTGGTTTGGACAAAACTTGGCTTTCTGCATAAAGCTCCCTCCTAAAAGCTTAATAAATAAGTCACTTTCTAAACAGTCATGTCATGTATAGCAGATTGGATAAGTTATGTGTCCCATTAAGCTCATTAAGCTGCTAACAAACAGGCCCTTAATTAAGGCCTGTATGTTAGCAGCTTAATGAGTTTAATGAGATATATAGCTTATTCAGTCAGCAATGCATGACTGTTTGGTAGTGGCTTAATGATATAGAAAGTGACTTATTTATTAAGCTTTTAAGAGGGAGCATTATGCAGAAAGCCAAGTTTTGTCCAAACAAGTCTCTTCCAATTAAAAAACATGGTCCTTCCATCTATGAAAACACCATTTCAAACAAAAATCTTTCCAATCTTATACAGACAGATTAATCCACACAAACAACTTTATTCATACAGGACTTAATGGAAAACCATCCAAACAGCCCCTAAATACAAACCTATTTATAAAATTTTGTTCATATATGTCATGATCGAGATTTACTTTTTGTATTTTTAATGTAAGATTTAACTTGTTTTGAAAGTCAATAACTTCCGTAATGGGAAATTAATTAAAATACCCCAAGTGTTACCAAAATACCACAAATCTCTCCTACTTTGCAAAAATACCCTTTTTCCGCGATGGGAGCCCGCGATCGCGGGCCAGGGACCATTTCTGACACTTTTTTAAACTTGCAGAGACCATTTTTGAAAAATGGAATCCCACGATGGGATACTTTTTGTGACTTTTCAATTTCAAGGGACCATTTTTGAAAAATTCCAGGGACCATTTTTGAAAATATGACCCGCGTAGACACTGTAGCACCCCGCGTAGTCCACTGTAGCACCGCGTAGTCCACTGTAGCACACTACATCAAAATATTTTTAATATTTACAATTTATACCTTTATAGTTAATTATTTAATTTACGATACTCTTAGGTAGCGTTTGGTACGCATACTAGATGGGACGGGACGAAACTGGACGGGACTGAACTAGATGGGACGGGACGGGACTGAACTGAAGGAGATAATTTTAATCTAAGTTACGCTGGAAATACATCGATCATTTTGTGCATACTCTGTAACTGCAAATACTTCAGCTCCAAACACACATGAATCATCATTCGTCAAATACCCATTTTCACAATTCTTAAATGAGTCCAGTGATACCAACTTGTCAAAACCCCATTTCATATTCTTCTCGTGAAACCTTCTCCTATTGCCATTCACGATATCTATAAACACATTCAAATAATAATAATTTAAAACGATTTAATGAATTAGTTAATATATGATTATTATGTTAATGCAATAGGAGTGTAAAACAAAATTGAAAAAAAAATAAGAAATGTACCATAAATTAAATAATTAATTATAAGGGTATGAATTTTAAATATAAAAAATATTTTTTATGTAGTGTATAACTGTATATGATATATATTAAAATATATAAATTCAAAAAAATTCAAGATTGGGCTCATTTCGAACGTATCGAAGAGACGATTATAATGGTGTAATTTGTTAAAATTAAAACGTAATTTTTTAACGTATTTTAGTTAATAAACGATTATATGTGTTAAATGTAAAATTAAAATAATGAAAGTAAAAGGTATAAAGTAAATTTAGTAAATAAGTATAGGGGTTGAAAGTGTAACATTTCAAATCAAATTCATCAAATTGGACGAACTCGGGTGCTACAGTGGACTACGCGGGGTGCTACAGTGTCTACGCGGGTCATATTTTCAAAAATGGTCCCTTGAAATTGAAAAGTCACAAAAAGTATCCCATCGCGGGATTCCATTTTTCAAAAATGGTCCCTGCAAGTTTAAAAAAGTGTCAGAAATGGTCTCTGGCCCGCGATCGCGGACTCCCATCGCGGAAAAAAGGGGTATTTTTGCAAAGTGGGAGAGATTTGTGGTATTTTGGTAACACTTGGTTTGACTTAGGGTATTTTAATTAATTTCCCAAAATAGTATTTATATTGGTTTACTTTGATAAAAAAATTGTACGCAATACATAATTTAATAACTATTAATTATTATTACTACTTACTTCTATACCCATTATTAAACGTATTAAAGTATTTGTCTTTTGAAATTAAATATTCATAAAGTAGTCTGACGTGTAAAATTGGATTGGTCGACACCCAAATAAAGAGTGAAATGTGGATTTGGTCCCTATGATTTGATGGTTTTGTGACTAAAGTCCCTATACTATATTTATTGTGGATTTGGTCCTTGTGGTATTCAGTTTTTCTTGGCCATGGTCCTTCGACTAACGTTTTCGTTAACTTCGTTAAATTAAGGACCATTTTAGCCATTTTTTCTAAATTTTGTCTTTCTACTATAAAAAAAAGTAAAACAATATTTTTACACACACACAAATATATACATATATAACTATAGACACACAAATATATATATATATATATATAATTATACACAAATATATGTATATATATACATAACGATATATAACAATTTAATTTTATCATTTTATTGTAATGGTGGAAAAATATATGGTTTTATTGTTATAATGCAATTAAAATTGTATCTTATTTTATTTAGAGCGAAAAAATAAGATATTAGAATGACTAAAAAAAAGACGTTGGAAGGATAATCACGATATTTGATGAATAATCCATATTAGGCCACCCGTACGCCATGCGGTATGGGGCTCGGGGAAGCCGAGGTGGCAACGCGGTATGGGGCGGTGTGGCTCGGTATGGGCTACGGCCCCTTCGGTATTGATCATGCGGTATGGGTCTCGGGGTTACATCCCCGCTTGACCCCGAAGAGTTTAAAAAAAAAACAATTTTTTAATTATTTTTAAAAAATCTATCCGTTTGTAAACGGCTATATGTAAAAAATCTATCCGTTTCAATTTATTCCCACTATATATTTAACCTTCAACCTCTTATTTCTTGGTGACGTTGAACGACAAGATTGATGATACCAAAGCATACAAAATGAAAAAACTCGAGCTCAAAATCGAAATGGAACGCTCAAAACGATTTGAGAAAGACTTCGAGTTTTTCATGACCCCGCATGATCATCTTACGGGAAACGCTTTGACCGCTACTTTAGTGAGAAAAGAGCAAATTAAAAAATTTCATGGTTGGTAGTGTTTTGTATCTTGTATTTTTTATTTTTAATGAATGATATGAATTTTAATTTTATTATTTATCTTATTTTTATTTATTTAATATTTTTATTTTGTTAAATAATTAAATGTATAAATAAAACAATAAAAATAAATGAGGTGGAATGAAAGATTGGAGGTATGGGGTAAGGCCTTCCGTAGCCCATTCGGGGTGGGCAGCGGGATGGGGATGTGGCAGCGGGATGGCTGCGGGATGGGGTACGGGGCGGGATGGGCATGCGGGAAGGGATGGTTTTCGGGGATGGGATCCCGATCCATCCCGAGGGTTTTTTATAAAAAAAAATTTAATTAAATTTTTTAAAAAATAACCGTTGAACGGCTCTTTCTTAAAAAAAAATCTCAATTTAATCCCACTATATATTTAACCCTCAACCTCTTATTTCTCACACCTCTCAACCTCTTATTTCTCACACCTCTCAACTCTCTCAAATTCTCTCAACCTCTATATATTAAACAATATGGATTCGCCACAACCCGGTTCACCAACCGCATCATCATCATCCGTAGACACCGACGAGTTGTTGAATCTACAAAGGGAAATTTTTCGACATACTGCACAATCGTTGTATGGTAGCACCGCCTCATCGTCAACAAGAGAGAGAGCCGCAAACATTGAAAGAGGTCGAGTAACTGCAAACGAGCGGCTTATGCGGGACTACTTTGGCGTCAACCCGATTTATACACCGGATATGTTTAGGCGGCGGTTCAGGATGAGCAGACAACTATTTGAACGAATAGTTGAAGATTTAGAAGTAGGGTATCCGTATTTTAGACTTCAGTTTGACGGGTTAGGCAAACAAGGTTTTTCTCCGATACAAAAGTGTACTTCCGCTATTCGGCAATTGGCGTATGGAGTAGCTGCTGACGCACTTGACGAGTACATCCGTATGGGAGAGAAAACGTCACGAGATTGTCTGTACAAATTCTGCACAGGTATTATTGAACTGTATGGTCAAAAATATTTACGCAAGCCTACTTTTATTGATATTCAGAAGTTGTACGCCGCGCATGAAGCTAAACACAGATTTCCCGGCATGCTCGGCAGCATAGACTGTACTCATTGGGCGTGGGCAAATTGTCCGAATGCATGGCGAGGTCAATTCATGAGAGGTGATCATGAGCACCCGACAATCATGCTAGAAGCAGTGGCCTCTCAAGATCTATGGATCTGGCACGCATACTTTGGTGTTGCCGGTTCCAACAACGACATCAATGTTCTCAATCAGTCGCCCATCTTCAACGATGTATATGATGGAAAAGCACCCGAGTGCCCTTTTGAGGTGAATGGAGCCACCTACAAGCACGGATATTATCTAACGGATGGGATATATCCGGAATGGGCTAATTTCGTAAAATCATTTACGTGCCCACAAGACCTTAAACGACAAAAGTTCAAGTCCGCGCAAGAATCCGCACGTAAAGATGTTGAACGAGCTTTTGGCGTGCTTAAACAACGTTGGCATATACTTCATAACCCGGCACGCGGATGGGAACCGGCAATATTGAGAAACATTATGTACGCTTGTGTCATATTACACAATATGATACTCGAAGACGAAAACCATGCTATTTGTGGTGACGTGGAAAACGACTTTTTCACGAATGATATCGAAAGCCAAATCAGTGAGACACAACGCGCGGCAAATGTTCGAGAAGTCATAAACCGGGACACTCATAATAACCTTCGGTCGGATTTGGTCGAACATATTTGGCGTATCCAAGTTCCCAACAATGACGACGAGTAGATTTTTAAATTTATTTTGTAATTTTTATTTTAATGAATGATATGAATTTTAATTTTTATTATTTATCTTATTTTTATTTATTAAAAAATATATAAATATTTTTATTTTGTTAAATAATTAAATGTATAAATAAAAGAATTAAAATAAATGAGGTGGCAAAAGGGTTTGAGGGAATGGGGTACGGGTGTTTAGGGATCGTGAGGGATGGAGTGAGGGATGGAAGAAAAGCTGATGTGGCGCTGATGTGGAGTGGAATCTTTGAAAGATGCTGTGGATGGGGTACTGATGGCCTAAGGGTGTTGAAAGATTGAGTGAGAGATGGATGAAAGGGTGATGTGGCGCTGACGTGGCAGGGAATATTTGAAAGATTGAAGGTATGGGGTACTGATGGTCTTAGGAAGATTTGAATCCATCACAAATTCTCCCCAACGATTCTGTCATTGTGTTCAGTCACCCAATCATTGTTCCCGTTTTCAATCGATACTATTAAAACAAAGTTCAACAATGGCTATTGGGGACTCAATATTTAGTTCCTAAAGGAACCTCAGTTTACACACACACACACACGTATATATATATATATATATATATATATATATATATATATATATATATATATATATATATATATATATATATATATATATATATATATATATATATATATATATATATATATATATATATATATATATATATATATATATGGGTTAAATCAAATGAGAACCACAAAAATATTATAAACTCATGAGAACCGATATAAAAATATTTCTATATGATATTAATTCATCAAATGCTATGATTTAAGATATTTTGCTTCACATATATTTGTTATTATAGTTTCACATGGATTTGTTTCACCATGTGAATTTTTTTACGTGTATTTTTTATTTCATTAGTTAAATCAAAATTTTATTTCCACATGTAATCTTTTCACAAGGTGAACACTAACATATGTGAAATAATATTTTAAATTATAGGTTTTGATGGAAAAATTCATGTAAACAAATATTTTTATATTGGTTCTCATAGGTTTGTAACATATTTATGGTTCTCATTTGATTATTGTCCTCTCTCTCTATATATATATATAAATATATATATATATATATATATATATATATATATATATATATATATATATATATATGTTCAAATTAGAACCATATGAAAAAAAACAAATTGAAGATGCATAGAATAAACCTATATGAATAATCTACAACATGAGTTAATATATACATATCCAATTGATTTTTTTTCAATTATTCACATATGAGCATTTATTTTGCTCACCTCACCATATATATATATATATATATATATATATGGTGAGGACAAACCACAGCCGTTGATTAATAATCTGGTGAAGAGATCAATGGCAAAAAAAATACGGTGGCAATTTTGTTAATAAGTTGAAAACTCTGTCCATGGCTTAATGAATATTTAGCGCGCATGGGTAAAATTGGAAAGATGAGAATCACCGCCTATTTTTCTTGAATTTTTAGTTTCTTTTTTAATTAAAAAACTTTTACCCCCTTAAATTTTAAAATAAATTATCTCAAAAATTACTAACATTTTAATCAAACAAATTACATCAAAAAAACGAGAATTTCGTGCTCTTCGATATGACATCCATCATGATATAGTTTTTTTTCGATTTAACCGTTTTTTACGTGAAATCGTGTATATGTGTTATATTCAGACTGAATATAACACATATACACGATTTCACGTTATAACACATATTCAGACTGAATATAAAACATATTCAGTCTGAATATAACACATATTCAGTCTGAATATAACACATATTCACTCTGAATATAACACATATTCAGACTGAATATAACACATATTCATCACTCACGTCTTCTTTTGTTCACATCTATTGTTGCATTCTTTCACATTGCATATACATGTCACGCATGAATACTAAGGCCATTCTCCCTTAACCATCTGTGTTGTTCATCGAATATTGTTGCTGTTATTATCCATCTTTGGTTTTCTTGGTGACATACATATCAATACATCGCATGATTTTTTTTGATTTGGTTATTGTTCAACTACCGCTAGCCTCATATTTTTCAGCTACATCTCGGTTTGAATAACTTGATCATCACGTGATATCATATACCACATATTAGGTTTTACCACACAATTATTGGTCGTGTTTATCGCATGGTTTTATGTGTTATATTCAGTCTGAATATGTGTTATATTCAGACTGAATATGTGTTATATTCAGTCTGAATATGTGTTATAACGTGAAATCGTGTATATGTGTTATATTCAGTCTGAATATAACACATATACACGATTTCACGTAAAAAGCGGTTAAATCGAAAAAAAACTATATTCAGTTTGAATATAACACATATTCATCACTCACGTCTTCTTTTGTTCACATCTATTGATGCATTCTTTCACATTGCATATACATGCCACACATGCATACTAAGGCCATTCTCCCTTAACCATCTGTGTTGTTCATCGAATATTGTTGTTGTTATTATCCATCTTTGGTTTTCTTGGTGACATACATATCAATACATCGCATGAATTTTTTTGATTTGGTTATTGTTCAACTACCGCTAGCCTCATATTTTCCAGCTACATCTCGGTTTGAAGAACTTGATCATCACGTGATATCATATACCACATATTAGGTTTTACCACACAATTATTGGTCGTGTTTATCGCATGGTTTTATGTGTTATGTTCAGTCTGAATATGTGTTATATTCAGACTGAATATGTGTTATATTCAGTCTGAATATGTGTTATATTCAGTCTGAATATGTGTTATAACGTGAAATCGTGTATATGTGTTATATTCAGTCTGAATATAACACATATACACGATTTCACGTAAAAAACGGTTAAATCGAAAAAAAACTATATCATGATGGATGTCATATCGAAGAGCACGAAATTCTCGTTTTTTTGATGTAATTTGTTTGATTAAAATGTTAGTAATTTTTGAGATACTTTATTTTAAAATTTAAGGGGGTAAAAGTTTTTAATTAAAAAAGAAAATAAAAATTCAACAAAAATAGGCGCTGATTCTAATTTGACGAAAATACCCCTAAAGCTGAATTTTAGGAATGGCTTAAATATGGCTGCGATCAGTGGACGAGATTTGTCCTCATGTTTACAATTGAATTTGAGTTTTCATTTGAACTTTCCTATATATATATATGTGTGTGTGTGTGAGAGAGAGAGAGAGAGAGAGAGAGATAAGTAAGAGCAAATCTTATCAAACTAGTATTAGAACTTTTTGTGTCTCAATCAAAAATTTTAAAAACGACATAACCACTCATAACCATAGTTTTCGTATTCTCTTCTTGTCATTGTTAGCAGATTTGCTAAAACAGCAAAAAATGGATTTTTGTTATTTATACTTCTCTAACATCATTGCTATCTTGTTCTCTACAACAGAGAAACTTGAAAAATTTTAAGTTTAGAGAATTCTCTAAAACTTGATGATAGGAGAGAGAAATGATTAATTTATTCAACCCCACCAATGATATTTAACGTTTCTCAATTTATATTGAGTTTTTTTAAAAAGTGTATTGAAAAGATAAATTAGTGTATATTATATTAATACTAGTTGTGTACCCGCGCAATGCGGCGGGAGCCGTAAATGTAATTTTTTTTTAAACTTTGGTGGTTTCATTACAAAAGATATTAACGATGATATACTTAGTTATTTAATTTACACTTGGGGGACATTTAACCAAATACTTACCTGGTGAGTGCTTAACGATAGGATTTAACACTATAACTTACTTTACCGAGTAAGATTTAATTCATCAAAACGATATCGTATGGTACAATTTACGCGGTAAGTACATATCAGATAAAACTCGTCATCCTTGTCATCACTTTTAGTAACAACAAATGTGTAGAAAAATGTAACATGTTCGTGCAGAAGACCAAATAAGGAAATATTTGAACCAAAACACATGCACACACCAACACACCAAGGTAATAAGAATAACAAATAGTACAAAGACATCCATGTCTTTCCTCTACTGCTTGACTTGAAATATTTTGAAGTAGTATCTTAGCTTTGTGAAAAACCTTTAAGAAAAAAATAAGTGGTAATAAAATTGGAAGAACTTCAAAACAAAAAATTCACACTTTACCGTTCTGAAACAATTCCGATCTTCGAATGTTCCGCATTAATTGGTAACTTCTATAAATCAAGCAAAATATCAAGAGAAATTCCATACTTACCTTTGGTAATCATTACAAAATATATAATATGCAAATTCTATTGAATTATTTACAATTCATATTTAAGAGGAAAACATAAAATGCAAGAACAAGACAAAGATATTGCGATTGTGTAATAACCGTGTTCTTTTTGTGAGTAAATACTAGTTTCGGGGGTGTAAAGTGTGAAAAAAGGGAAATGTGGTGTGCTTGTGGGAGGGTATAAAAACCCCAATGTTTTGCACAAACCCCTAGAAAAGATCATTTCTACCTGACAGCTTGAGAGTGATAGCAGATAAAGAGGAAGCAGACTGCAATCTGCCATCTCGAAGGAGAAGGGGAGGATTTCCAATCAAGCGAGTGTGAGAGTCGGTCGACTATCCAGTGTGGGTGATTTTGCTGTATTTTAAAATTTTGCATGAAAATAGTTTCTGTGAATGCACTTTCGATTGATGGACAGGGTTGCGAGATATCATGGGTTGCGTGTGAGCGATCCTTGAGATCGGTGTGTATGTGGTTGTTCATTATGGAGGTGTCGTGTCATGCATATCAAACCTAGATTTGTGGAGTATTTCAAGTGTGTAAAACGATTTAAATCATTGTGTTGTCATGCATGAAGGCTATGAACTCGCTAGGTAGTAAGAGATATCGCGCTTAAGATTGTGCAAAGTTCCGAGAGTGGAAAATACGGTTGAGTCGTCGATGGTCGATTCGTGACCTTGGTGTTACAGTTTAGGGAGGGCGGCGTTTAACTATAGCCTCAGTAGTTGCCTCTAGAGATGCTTATATTATGGTAGTCCTTGCTTTTGTTTGATAATTTGACGCGTGACTGACGGCGGAGGGGGGGGGGGTGTCCCGGGCGATTTAGAAGTAGGCAAGATACTTCAAAAGGTAGCGTTGTAGAATGTTGATGGAATGGTATCGGCGTGGAGCCGGAGTTTGGGGCGGCTTAGTGTTTAGGCTATTTGGCGGGAGATTGAGATTGGAAAAGGTAGCCCTAGTGTGATTATTTCGTCGGGTTTACAATTCGATTGGGAAGGTGTGTATCTGTCAAGAGGTTGGACCGCCTTTTGTGAGTGTTCTGAAAGTGGAGAATTGATGGTTGGATAAGTGATATTTCCTTTGTGATTGATGTTTCGTTTGGGGATGAGGTAGTTAGCACAACTCATGGGATACGCGTAGATCATGTTGATTTGCAAGGGAGCGTCTCATCGTTTGATTTAATTGAGCATGTCTCGTGTGGGTTTCGAAGAGTCGTATGGGGATAAAGGCCCGATCGAGTGAAGTAGACAGTCATAATTTGTGGTTTATCTAGATTGGAGAAAAGCAAAGTCGTGAGATAATATAATTTCAAATTTAAGTTGTGATTGGCATAAAGAAGGCAAGACCTAGTGTGCGTACAAGTAATCGAGGGGTTTGTACCTCGAGTGTGTAGTAGTGTGTGTATTAGTTGGTGGTAACTTATACGAAGTGGGCATGCGAGTCGTTGATGGTAAGGAGTTACTCTGAGGTTAAGTGGTGTGCTGGTGTAGTTATGGGATGAGCGTAAGTGAAAGCCTTTGCTCGGGATCTGCTAATAAGTTATTCTAATGTGATAAATTATGGGTGTTGAGATGCATAGATGTTTGAGTGGCATGTAGTATTGTCATCTGAGAATAAAGAATGAGGTGGTAGTCGGCAGCTAGCTAAGAAGGAAATTGTGTGCTCGTTGGTTGCGTTGGGTTGATGAGTGAGTCTGCCGTGTGTTATTAAAATATGTGTGAAGATGTTGAATTGGTTGGTTTATGATATTTTGTGGTAGATACGAAACCTTTGGGAGTGTTGGACTAATCCTTGTATGCTAAGGAAATGCAGAGGAGTGGATTGATCTCGTTCGGAGAAACGAGAAGTGTGTGATGGCTTCGAGCATTGGGTGTTATTGCGGAATGACTTGGTTGAATTTCTCATACGAGATGTGGTGAAACTGTTGGCTAGGCATTGTAACCATTGAAATTGCGTGTTTAGAGTGGTCAATGTGTATAACACCCTAAAATCAGGGCCAATTTAAACCTTAAAGTTTAACAAGGGTAGTCATGAAATCATCAAATTTTTATACATAAGTAGAGAATTAACTATGAGGATTCATATATACAATCCGAATTCTCCAAAACAACCTATTAATCTAATCTTGTCAACTAATATAAGATTAAACTGGTTGTCTAAGTCATTCATCAAAAACATCCTCGTATCGGCTAACTTCTCTACTTATCATCAACAAGTCGAATATTCAAAAGCACTCGTCCCTCTTCCCTTTACTTCCCCGAGCTAGTACCTGGTAAGAAAATTTAATTTGAAACGATTAGGCTTACGCCTAGTGATAACATGCAATTTCAAATTAAAACATTAACAGCCTTGAAAACTCAGATATTCAAAGCATATAAACAAACTTGGTTTATCACCATTCTTACCGTACTCATACTCGTCTCATAATGACGGGAACATACCCGATCCCATGAGTATGACTAACATTCAGAAAGTCATATCATCATATTCGAGAGCTTACTACGAATCATCACGGATTCTAGTTTATCGATCAAGCCTAAGGACTTACATTCAATCACCGTACCTTTTTCTTGGAATGAAAGCAGAAATAGCACTTATATATTGCCTATTTCTAATCCTGTCAACTACGATTACACTTTGTCTATTTCACGTTTCCACGTCTCAATTACGAATAGCAATTATCCTTTACCTATTCACTACAGTCAATACGAATAGCAATTATATTTTGCATATTCCACTTCTTAATAAGAACAGCAATTATAGTTTGCCTATTCCATTATTTCATCATGAATAACAATGCTACTTTGCCTATTCAATCATTCAACAGGAATAGCAATTCTACCTTGCCTATTCATCAATATGAATAGCAATTCTATTTTGCCTATTCAATTATTCAACAAGAATATCAATTCTACCTTGCCTATTCATCAATATGAATAGCAATTCTACTTTGCCTATTCAATCATTCAACATGAATAGCAATTCTACCTTGCCTATTCATCAATATGAATAGCAATTCTACTTTGCCTATTCAATCAATATGAATAGCAATTCTACGTTGCCTATTCATCAATATGAATAGCAATTCTACTTTGCCTATTCAATTATTCAATAAGAATAGCAATTCTACCTTGTCTATTCATCAATATGAATAGCAATTCTACTTTGCCTATTCAATCATTCAACATGTATAGCAATTCTACTTTGTCTATTCAATCATTCAACATGAATAGCAATTCTACCTTGCCTATTCATTCATTTCTACATGAATAGCAATTCTACTTTGCCTATTCAATCATCAAATAATATTAGTGTCTATAGATCCTTTACACTTCTTAGCATACGTGTATATTTACTCGAATGCACAAAGCACTTCATATCGTATTCTCAAAGCTAAAGATTCCAAATAATCTAACATACCCGTATTCTCAATTGTCCCCCTTCGGCGACTTAGCTTAACCGGATAACACATCCGGAAACTATACCCGAACAAATCCCTTATCCGGAACCTATACCCGAACTGTTCGAAAACCCACCCGGAAAAGTAATCCAGACTCAAAGTCCGGAACCATCCAGGATTCATTTCCAAGTCCGGAACTCAAATCGAAACCGGATCCCAAACTGGATCTCAATTCTGGATCCCAATTCTGGATCCCAATTCCGGATTCCCAATTCCGGAACTCCTCAATTCCGGATCCAATGCCCAATTCCGGAATTCTCTATTTCCGGATCCTGGCCCAATTCCGGAATTCAATCCATTTCCGGATCAAGCCAAATTTCGGAACTCACAAGCCCAATTCCGTAATCACTTAATACCGAAACCAAACTCAATTCCGGAACCTCGATACTGACATCCGATAACACGTCAATTTTGCTCTAAAAAGCTCATCTAAATTCCAGTTGTTGATCGATTTCATTTCAAAACATATATACCAAATCATTCAGACAGTTTGTACCCCAAAATCTTACTTAGTTTCAATTAATAAGCATTTGAAAGAAGATGAACTCACCTGTGAACTTCAGAATCAACAGAGACTCAAAATCAACTTCCTTCACCACACGAATCAGAAACCTATTCAAACACTGGATTACTTGTGATTTTAATTCTTCACAAACGAAAACTACAGGAATCAATCGAAATTCCTTACCGAAAGCAATCCTGGAATTCGTTCTTTCTTCTGCCTCCAAACCGACTTCAGAGAGAAATTTGAGATAAAAATCTCAATTCCACCGTCTCTCTCTCAAATACTAAATCAACTATCAGCGAATGACAAAACGAACCCCAGGGTTTCAACATTTACACTTAACTTAAACTTTGAGTCAATTACAATTTTGACCCTTCTAACCTTTCGTTAAAATAATACTTCCTATTATTTTAAACATCCTTCCCAAAATAAAAGTACTTTGACTATGGAAATATCGAGGTGTTACAATGTGGGACGCGAAATGTTTCATACTAGCCTGAGGAAATGGGCTTGGTATGTTGAAATAAGTTAGTAAACTGGATGTAGAAAGTGTGGTAAGTGTCACGGAAAATGGGAAGTAATGTTTTCAAAATGTCGTCGTCGGGTACATGAGCTCTAGTGGGAGTATGAGATAGAGGAGTTGCTTGTGTGTGATTGGTTTAAGGGTCGAAGAAGTTACTTTGTGTGGTCGGCAAAAAGTGTACACCAACTGATGAGCCGTTCTTTGGAAGCATGTTTTACGTCTTGAGAAAAGAATCGAAAGTAGTGTTTGGGATGAAGGACCATTGGGTTAGACCGGGTAGTGGCGTGGGAAATATACCAATTGAGCTTGTCGTTCGGTGTTAAGTTAATGAAAATGGTTTTGCGTGAGCATAGACATTTTCTGTTGAATGGGTGAAACTTGAAATATTTCACGCGTGAATGGAAGGCTGTTGGATGCAAGGAGAATTTGAATGTGTGTATGCAAGATTGGATCGGTTTGGTTAGTGGTTGCTTAGATGATGGAGTGTGGAAGTTTCTTACCTCTAGCTAGGTATAGTGTGGGGTGGTAATGTGGTGAGAACATATGAATTATTTATCATTGACGGATCGTGAGTCAAGGCAGTTCAGGCAAGAAAATGTTATCTGCGTTAGATGTATATTGTGTTGGGAAGGTGATTGTAGAATTGTATGCTATCTGTGGAAGAGGATCATAGCTGTGTGATAAGGTGATACTCGAGGTTGATCTTGTGTTAAGTTGGTAAATGAAACGTTCGTTATTCGATTAAGGAATCCATGTTGTTGTGGCGCTAACCTGTGTAATTTGATTCTGTCACGGGGGTGAAGTTGCGAGTGAAAATCTTATTTCGTTTCAAATCGTGCGCTTAGGTGTGTGGACGGTATTGAGTACAGTTGGCCTGAGGCGTCACAGTTATGGTACGCGTATTACATGGGGTAAGAGTTGTAGTTAACCGAAAGTGTGAAGAGCGGTTGGCATACGCTTTGTAATTGAAGGGGGCGTGCTAAGCGGGAGCAAGGAATTCCTTATAGAAGCAAAGAGGTTGGCATGCGCAGTTATCTGTGAATATTCTAAAGATAAAGATGCATCGCGAGAAAGAGACGTAGGTGAGACCGGAGGTAGCGCGGTTGACCACCGGTAGGTCAAACAGATTCGCGAGAAGTTAAGGGCGACTCAAGACCGCCACAGGGTTATGTAAGCAAAAGGAGGAGATTGATTGAATTCCAAGTAGGAGACAGTGTGATGTTTAAAGTTCGTCATGGAAAGACGTTGTGCATTTGGAAAGAAAAAGGGAACTAAGACCCAGGTATGTCGGGTCGTTCGCCATCACCGAGCGTGTAGGTGAGGTGGTGTATAAGCTGAAGTTGCCCGAAGAGCTTCGAGGAGTTCATTCGACCTTTCACGTGTCGAATTTGAGAAGGTGTATGGCCGAGGAAAGCATGGAAGTGCCATTGGAAGACATTCGTGTGGATGAGAAGTTAAGCTATGTAGAGGAACCCTTAGCGATCGTAGATCGCAAAGCCCGGAAGACGAGGAATAAGGAAACCCCGTTAGTGAAAGTTCAGTGGCGTTTCCATAAGGGGCAAGAAGCAACGTGGGAGGTGGAATCAGAAATGAGAGTCCGTTTCCCCCAATTGTTCGAAGATGGAATTCCGGGGACGGAATTCTTTTGAGGGGAGGATGATGTAATAACCGTGTTCTTTTTGTGAGTAAATACTAGTTTCGGGGGTGTAAAGTGTGAAAAGGGGGAAATGTGGTGTGCTTGTGGGAGGGTATAAAAACCCCAATGTTTTGCACAAAACCCTAGAAGAGATAATTTCTACCTGGCGGCTTGAGAGTGAGAGCAGAGAAAGAGGAAGCAGACTGCAATCTGCCATCTCGAAGGAGAAGGGGAGGATTTCCAATCAATTTCTTCAAGGTAAGCTCTTAACCTTACTCCTTATCGTGTTTGAGATTAGATTTCTATTTAATAGAAGTCTCTGGTATGTGGATAATCTAAGCAAAGGTACTGTTAAGGCAAGTAGCGATTAGGGGAACTGGTAATGGCCTGATGGCTATCGTTTCCAAATCCTCATCGTATTTGGGACTAGAAAATGACGATTTAAGGGGGGCCTTTGGGATCCCTGGAAGTTAGTAGCAGCGTCGTTCTCCTAGTCCGATTATTGTGGAGTCCGGAATTTGAGAATCCGGATTGAGGTTCCGGTATGTGGGATCCGAAAAGACCGGAACCGGAACATGGAGATTTCCGGAATGAACTCGGAGTGGGGATAGAACCGGAATATGGTTCCAGAAGTAGGGATCCGGAATCCACGATGGAGATCCGGAATTGAGATTGGACCGAAAGGGATCCGGAACCCATATAGGATCCGGAATATGATGGGCCGTTAGTGGATCCGGAATCCATATAGGATCCGGAGTGTGTTGGGCCGATAGTGGACCCATAATCCATATTGGATCCGGAACATGTTTGGGGCGTCGACAGCGGATCCGGAATCCGTGTAAGGTTCTGGAGTGGGGCGAATCCGAAGTGTGATTAGATCCGGAAGTAGGATTCGGAACCCGGGTATTTCGACCGGGACTTTCTTATCAGTAGAATCCAGTGTGTCTTATCTGGTATTGTGTGTTGGCTTTAAATTGTAGGTGCGAGTAGAGACAATCGGTTGTGTGTAAGAATTTTCTAACAAGAACTTCAGGTGAGTCTTTCTAAACCCAAATCTTATGCAAGTGTGAATATTTGTACATGCATTTAACTGTGTACATATCAACTGCTTTAAATTATGAAGCGAAGAGTGTGTGTGTGGCGGATATGAATAATTTAATTGTGTTTAGACATGCTATGTCTATGGTGTGAAATGGGGGGTGTGTCCCATAATATTTATATATATGAATTTGTTTCATATATGGGCGGTGTGTGCCCTATTATGCTGTCACGGTGTGTGTGACTATAGCGTGAGCCAGTAGCATGTGGCATTGTGTGCATATCATGTTAAGCGTGCTCGTTATGATTTTGTATAAACTCTTTCATAACCATTTTATAAATTGTGATATTTATGGTGTGGCCTGGTGTGGATGGAACTCACTAGACCTCATGGTCTAACCCTCTATTTTCAAAACTAAAACCTTTTCAGGTAAACAGGTAGCCGAGAGCTCGTTTAGAGGTTTGGCAAGACGTGAGTCGGAGCTTGCGTTTAGAAGGATTAGAAGAATTTCCTTTTTTTGTCTAGTTAGGTTTCTCAGCTGTATTTAGGGTTATTTTCCGCAAACCCAGTGTTGTAAATCTTTGGCAGTGTGACTATGTTGAGCCAATTTGGCCTTTTTATTTAAAGAGGTACCTTTTAGCTTGATTGTTGGGTGTGGGATGTTACAGATTGCACAATAACCCATGCCTCTCAAACCTCCAACTTATTCAAAGTCTTGATTTTGGAAACCAAAAGGGATTTTATGGTTGTTAGATCAAAACATAAAGCTTCAAAAGAGCTTATTGTTGCCAAAATGACATGAAACCAATCTTACAACTTAAGCATAATTAATAAAGAAATAATTCTATAACACATTCTTTCATAAAAATGGATCTCATACACTGGCATACATACTCATAGTCACTCAACTGCTACAATAAATAATCCAGGCCAAAGTGTGAAACAAAAATGACTCATAATTCATCTCCAACCATCGCCATCACCGCACCCATTATACAGAATCGATCTCATCCCTCGCTCCCTTGTATAATTCCCGTCTTTTTGCAATTTTGTATAATCGGAGATGGAACCGATATCAAATGGGAGAGATAGCAAACCTTTTTCTCAATGGTTGGGGATGGAACTGGAGCACAACTAGACAACGGTTGTGACACAGATGCACACAACAAATCAAGATGTTTATCAGAACTGCTTTCTTTCTTGTTGATCTAAAAATATCAAAACTGCTTAATAAACGATGATATGAGGTCGTATATACACAAAAGTCGAGTAACCGCACAAAGCAGCAGGGAGTAAATTTTTCTTGTAAACCATGAATTATAAATGATGCAGTTGTTTAATAAAAATAACATCAAAATTAAATTATAATTTTGTGTATCAATTAATGAAAAACCTAGCATCTAATATAAAGAAAATTACATTCGAAATTAATGGGTTTTTTGGTAACAAGCCTCCATACTTTTCTTGATTACAACTTCCTGCTGAAGAATGAATTAAACCAGAATCTATGAGATTTTTAGAAGATCACAAGGCTTAATTGATACTCATATGATGTTCAAACATATTATATTTTTCGAGCATGTATCAGTTTAAATGTGAAGTCAAAAAGTACAACATTTGAGTGTATATATACATACCTACTGCTCCTTTGAGGGCATGGGTTGCCACTAATTGAGCTTTTAATCTTCTTTATCTTTTAGTTGAGCTTTCGTTACTTACAAAATATTGAAGTTTTATAAGAGATATTTCAGACCAGCAAAGAAAATTTTACATAATAAAGTCAATATAAGCATAGTTAACATAATGATCATTAAGATCGATCAACCAATGTAAAACTATAAATATAATATTGAGTTAAAGGGAGGTTCAAGAGAAAAACTCAAAAAAAAATGGAAAACTAAGGCACACCCTGATAGTCTTTCATCTGCACGGTATGCATTTGTGTATACAGGTAAATTACGTTGTTTTTTTGGGTTTTATGCATTTGTGCATGTTACAAATTATCTGTATGTATAAGTGTATACTGTCTAGATGAAGGGCTAACAAAGTGTTTCTTAGTTTTTCGTTTATTTTGAGGTTTTCCCCTGAACCTGACCCTATTAAATTATTCATTTGAACATAAAAGATGTATATTTTTTATTTTGGTCACTTTATTTATGGTAATTAGATGTTGTTACATGCACCTCTATTTATATAATAATCGGATCAAATCATGCATTGAAAATGTAAATAGTAAGTTTTGACGTTGATGCGTACAAAAAAAAGCTAATAGGCAGATGTGCATTTAGCAATATAGGATGGTGTATTTAGGCGCACCCTTTTGTATATATGATAAAGACATCTCAAGCAATAAATTCTAATAATTTTTCTTAAAGAAGAAATTTAAAATTTACAAGGTTATAATACGTTCTATTCTCTTCACAAAATGATAATATACTATTTTAATTGCATCAAGTACTTAGTATAATTTACTATAGGTCTACTCGCGCAATGCAGCGCAATATATCTAGATTTTAATGTTCTAATTTATTTTGATGGTGGTTTTGAGAAAAATGATCATGTTTTTTTTATAAATTTGTTTAAAGAATGACGTTTTTTAAGGAGTTCATGATTTAAAAGTGGTTAGAGATAACAATTAATTAATAAGAGTCCAAGATTTAAGGATTTGAAGGTTACTAGAGATTTAAAAGCGGTACATAAAGCTTCATTAGTTGTTTTTAAGAGATTTTAAGTAATTAACATTAAATAACGGTACATGAAGCTTTAGAGATTGTTTTTATAATATAGTATACATAAGTCCATCAAATACATTGAATATTCCATAAAAGAGAGTTTTTTGCATGTCCCTACAAAAACAGAAACCGCGGTCTAGCCCTCAGACAAAGTTTGATTATATAAAGAAGATAGCCGTATCAAACAAAAAGGATAACATACGTTCTATTTTGATTTCGTTTGCCATTTAATCTATTACTTAGGTAAACAACAAAATCACATACTACAAACGTTATATTTTGCAATCTATTTTATTACTAGTTTTTATTATTCAATACCAAATCATTAGTACTTGGTTAACGACTCATTAAGAGCTTATCACTTATCAAACACATATATCTATATTTCCATCAAAACTTAATAATAAACACTACTAGTTGTATACTTATATAATGCAATTTTATTATAAATTAAGAATTAAAGTTATTACAACTTTTTATTGGAAAAATATCCAAATTTTATAAAATACATCTCTATTTTAATATTTCGTTCTGTTTTTAAGAGTTTTTTTTTAAATGTTTTATAATATAGTATAGATTATATATTTATCATTTGGTGTCAATTAACTGTATAAAATTTAAGTGTATATAATTATAAGTTGTAGTTTTTAAGAAAATATAATATGTGGTGAATATAATAATATAGGACGATAATCAAATGAAAACCACAAAAAGATTGAAAACCGTGAGAACCGATCTAAGCCGTAATTTGGTTTTGATCCTATGGTTTTAACTGAAAACTATTTCACCACATGAAAATGACATAATTGTCATTTTCGTAACACGATTCACCAGATGAAACACAATGGTTTTCCAGATGAAACACACTGTTTCACCATATGAAACACACTGTTTCACCATATGAAATACATTATTTCACCATATGAAACATAAGAATTCATCATAAGAAACACAACTTCAATCTATATGTTATTTCACCCCATTAAATAGAACACAAGTTCGTCTAAATCATAAAAGACAAATTCACCACATGAAACACATTGTTTCACCATATGAAACACAACTTCAATCTATATGTTATTTCACCCCATTAAATGGAACAGAAATTTCGTCTAAAATCGTAAAAGGCAAAATAACGGAAGTGGGAAAATATGTAAATCAAGATTGTTTGAATGCTGGAAAAAATATCATTTTGAGAAAGCCAAACTATTATGAGAGGCCCCATCGGACGCCGCCCTCCAACGAAGCGCTTTGTCCCTGACCACCGCCTCACCTATCGAACACATGTAGATCCATCCATGACAGTTCAACGACGACGATGGAGGAGGAACCCGTTGAGACTCCGATGCTCGTTTCTACAGTAGTCGTCCCTCTTCTTCCCTTCTCCGCTAGCGTCAATAACCACCGTTCGACGACCGCTTCGCAATTACCGACTAATCCTACGAAAGCCACATTTTTTCTACCATCAACTCCTACTTCTCTGTTGTCACGGACAAGTGACTGGAAAAAGAAACACATGAGGAAGACGACAACGACTCGTCGAAATCCATTCCTATCTCACAAAAATTACAAAGGGGGAAGAACCAGGGAAGGGGGAAGAACCAATGATGGGGGAGGCTCTCTGGATATTGGAGAAGACGATGGGATTAGGGCTTTGGTTTTGAACTTTTACAATATTACATAATTGCCCTGAAACTTCCAAAACGCTTGTGAGATTAGGTAGAAACTTTCACATATATTACAAAAATGTCACCTTGTTTTTGTGCCTTTAATTAAAACCATTAAATGAATGAGATCGGTCCTGACGGTCCTCAACATTTTTTTGGTCCTCCGTAGATAATATAAGCGCATTTGTTTTTTTCTGGAAATTATTTGAACTAGTTGAGTACCCGCGCAATGCGGCGGGAGCCACATAAGTAAACGATTTTGATGGACTTTTTAGCGATTTTAGCCAAATTCCGTAGTTTCTTTTGGTTTTTTCAATGTTTTGGTTGATTTCAAGGTTTCTAAGTCTTTTTTTTTGTTGATTCCAAGAGATTTTTTTGATGGTTTGGAGACTTTTTATGTTTTTATTTTTGTTGATTTCAAGGGACGTTTTGATTTTTTTATCATTCCTTCTATAAAATTTAGTGTATACAACTTTTATACTGAAAAAAAAATCAATTTACAAAAATCAGTTAAACAGAACCCGTTAGCCTTCATAGGGGCTCCTGTTAATGAGTAACCATGTGATACATTATGACATAATACATGATTTGCTTTGATCAATTATTATTTTTTGGATTTTTTTTAAAATTATGCAAATGCAAAATATATTTATGTGAAATAATTGAGCCTACTCTGATTTACAAATTGTAATTGTATATATATAACCAACTTATAACACCATTGAAAGCCAATGAACAAAAAGTCTAAAATAAATCATGAATGTGGCAAATCACATCTTTATGGACGATGATTTAAATTGCAAATCTATATTACATTAAGAGCATCTCCAACGGCTTCCCCAAAATTTCTCCAAAATGGAGAACCAAAAGTCAAAATCCCTAAAAAATACATTAATCTCCAACATCTTCTCTTTTCTACTTTCTCCATTTTGGAGATAGTTTTGAGAAAGCTGTTGGAGCAAAAAAAACAACCCAAAATCTCCATTTTCACCAAAATGGAAAGCTATTGGAGATGCTCTAAAATGGCATTTGTTTTTAAGAGATGCTGAAGTCCGGAGTTTTATTTCACTTCTGATTGATGAGAGGTGGTGCTGAAGTATGATATCTAAATCAATAAGCTTGTTTTTTTTTGTAAACTTATAAATGTCTTGATTTGTTTATATAAATCTATACAAATTCACATATTTATTCATCATCATTACGAAATTTACATCAAAATTATAAAATTATCTTTCATTTATAAAAAATATTGATTGAGAGAGTTGAGGATCAATTTGGTAAGGATTGATTGAGAGAAAGGACCGATTAAGGTTAATCGATCGAGAGAGGTGAGGATGGATTTGGTAAGGATCGTATGAGAAAAATAATCAATTAAGAAACTTCGTCGTTGTTGAGGGTCTGGAGAACAATAAAGGGCAAATAAGGGGTTGGTTTACCTCTTAATAGATAAGAGGATGGTAAAACATAAGTGGCTCTGAAAATTTTGAAAAAACAAACAGTCTGAAGACCCTATTTCTTACCGAATCAAACATAAGAGGTTGATAAGAGTTTTTTTTTCAAAAAACAAACAAGGCCAAACTATGATAATAGCCACAAATTCACTTGATCGGCATGTTAAAGAACCGCTAATTATTAATTAAACCACACTTTGTACATAAATCCCCAGTCCTTGCCAAAAATGTACACGATGGGGTAACCAAGAAGCCACCTGCAGCAAAGTAGCCATCTTCAGTTACTACTAATGAGCTTAACTTCCAAAGTTATATATGTACAAGTGCCTCGGTGTATATGCAACTTATGTTGTATAAAGTTCAAGAAAGAGAATTACCCATTTAAAGTTGACACAGTGATTGAGATCAACTAAGTTAGAAGGCTTGTGAGAAACAGGAATCCGAAAATCAGAGGATCGAGCATTACTTGTTGAGTCTCTCCTACATCCCGAGATCAACAAACCATGTCATCTTGCAAGATCTCTATCAAGATGAACGTGGATGCCCTTACCATTTGTAAAGATAAAACGAACAATGAATTAAACAAAACGAAAAGGGAGCTTTTTAGTAAATTTGCGACGTATTTTTGTCTCGTGTAAACAAATTAGGTTCAATATTTCTCAAAACTTTAAAATTAATGGAACACAAAAGCCCCTACCAATTTGACGGATTTTGTTTGTAACTATATTTTTAATTTTAGATGTTTAAAAGATTGTAAATAAAATATAAATGAGTGTGTGTTGGGAGGGAGAATCAACCTGCAACAAACAATGGTGCAACCGAAAAGGGAGAATCAACCTGAAACGAACAATGAGTGTGTGTTGGGAGGGAGAATCA
The DNA here is from genome assembly GCA_033807775.1 of Saussurea involucrata. Taxonomy (NCBI): domain Eukaryota; kingdom Viridiplantae; phylum Streptophyta; class Magnoliopsida; order Asterales; family Asteraceae; genus Saussurea; species Saussurea involucrata. The sequence goes on along the minus strand of CM066319.1, from coordinate 679,152 downwards.
ACCTGCACGCCCTTTGATGTCAAGAATGAACAGCGCAGAGGCTGCCCCTGCCATCAATTATCCGAAACCAGATAGATCAGATCCATGAAATTACAATGTCTGATTACGTGTGTGTATATAGATAGCAGTCCTTCCATGAACTGATCTAAAATTAGACGGAAAACAGATGGTCCATCATTGATATTGTTTATTCCAGTGATTATTAATGGGTAAAGGAGGCCAAAACTATGGGAAGAAAGACAGTACAGGCAAAGCTTTATCTTCAGATCTAAATAGTTATGTTGCCTGGGCAAAAGAGGTGCGTGAATGTGAAGTAAAGAAGCGCTTGCAGATCCATGGGTTCAATGAGTTAGAGAAGCATGATGGACCATCTGCTTGCATTATAAAATGAATAAGAGAGCAAGCTTAATTGACATATGATGCTTAACAACAGGTGCGTAGTCAAAGAGAGCAAGCTTAACAGGTGCGTAGTCAAAAAATTTTATTTTCATTTTGTTTGAATAAGAGAGCAAAATAGTATAGTTTATAAACAAAACCTGAATCAAAAGCAATCTCTTTTCAATAATGATATACCAATAATAAAAACTAAATTAAATAATATGTGATTAATTTATTATAATACATGTTGGTAGACAATAAACACCAACAAAGATTATATATAATAACAGAAGATTGAATCTCAGTCAAATTTTTTTATTTTCGTTTTGTTTGATTTTAATTGATCAATCAAGAAACCCCTTTTCAGTTCACTAAGATTCAAGCTTCTGTTAGCAAACCCTTCATTCAGAACTCACCAAGGTATGGATTATCACCAAAAACCGAAACACTAGAAAATCGTATGGATTACCTTGGTCGGAGAAGCGGCAAGAGCAATCGATTAAAGCCTCAAACCAAACCCACCCCCTGTAGATATTGAAGCTGAGAAATTGATCGGAGAAGCAGCCTGAACAATCGATTAAAGCCTCAAACCAAACCCACCCCCTGTCGATATTGATTATAATTAGAAGATATCAATTAAGGAGAGAAGATAATTATAATTAGAAGATATCAATAAAAGTAGCAATGCTTCAGTTTCCTTTAATAATGGGCTTATTTTTTTGGGCATAATAGTTACTAAAAGTAAAAAAAACTCAAAATTGATGCAAAATCAAACTCAAAATTAATGCAAAATCAAACTCACAGTAACAAAATCAAGGTCAAAATTGATGCAATTGATGCAAAATCAAACTCAAAATTGTTGCAAAATCAAACCTTACCTATTGTGAATCAAACTCAAAGAAATGTGTTCTTATGAACTACACAATTGATTACTTACCTTTTCCATGTCAGAAGAGCGTGGTGCTAGTTCCTTCTTGGTCACAACATGTCCTTTATTTAGACCCACAAAAAGTCCAGTATTTTGCTGTTTTCGAGCCATTTTTGTGCTGAAAACAAAACACATTTAGGTACAAATCAATATATTACATTATAAAACACTACAAGTTTTACAAGTATTATCATTACTCAAAACACATAAATGGATATCACAACAACCTGCAATACTATAAGTCCATGCACTAAAGTTATAGCCATATGATTACGTCCATATTTTTGTTTAGAAATCTAAAAGTGTTTTAAGCAAGTGAATTACATCTAAAAAAATACATACTATCCTTACTTACAATATGAACTTTTCGATTACCAAAACCTGCATAATTAAGTTAATGAGCTGACTCATTGAGTGAAAACAATACAAAAGATATCAACCAAGAAATTAAAAAGGCCCATTTTGAAAACAACCAACAAACCGAAAAAGTCTATCAAAATCAACTAAAAGACTTTAAAAAACCTCAAAGCCTTGAAATTGGGAATGCAACTTGCTACATCATTGAGTGAGAAAGCAAAAACTAATAAAACAATACATGTTCCTCGTTATGTTCTCCATAGCTTTTAGAGCAAACTTAGCAAAACAAGAACAACATTTATACAAGAAACTTGATAAAATGCATTATAGTAATCTAAAACGTGAATCTGATCACATATTTGGAAGATACACCAAACATCTGGGAGACAAATTAATCAGCAGCAACCAAGCCAAACAAAACACCTCATATGCTTCCTAAAAATAAACGATCGATCTAATAGCAAAATGTTCCAACAAAACACAATTAAGTAATTAACCAGGTTTTCAACATTATTATCAAACAAACAATTCTAAAATAACAAGATCAAGGAGCGTCCCTTTCCGTACCTACAATCCAGCAAATTGAATAATGGGCAGAATCAAGCAATTGAAACAATAGGAGGCTTGAAAAATACTGTAACATCCCAAATTTCCGTTATATTATTTTGTGAATTATAAAATTTACTTGGAGTTGAGTTTGCAATTGTTAAAAAGTGTTGATTGAAGAAGATTTCCAATTTGAGGGTTATAGGGTCATTCTTTTAAAGTTGGAGGTTCATTTGGTATTATGCCTTATGACTCATAGGTTTAAGGGTGAGGTGTCCTATTATTAGTCATAATAGACTAATTGTGTAAGGGTAGTGTTTTTTTTTGGTGTGTTACGGTTTGAGAGAAATAACCAAGAGATAGAAGAAATTGAAGAAGGAGATAAGATGAAGAAATCAGTTTTATTTCAGTTGGGAAGCAAGAATCAAACAAAGGTAAACATCATTAATTCCTACATCTTAGTTAAAAGCTTTCTTGGGAGTTTTATGTTGGGTTTTGGTAAAATTTTGATGATAATGAGAATCTGAGTTTTAGGATATGTTAAGATAAGTGTGTGAAACATATCTGCAAATTGGCATAAACAAACATGGATTAAAAGTATAAAATCTGGGTTTTAGATGAACTTAGTGGACTGAGATTTGGATGAATATCATCGAAGTCGCAACCTTGGGTTGCGACATTCATGATTGTCGCAATGGGCAATTGCGACTTGGTTTTGGAGTCGCAACAGTTGGTTGCGACTTGGATCGAAATCGCAATGGGCAGTTGCGACTTGGTACTGTAGTCGCAACAGTTCACTGCGACTTGGGGTGAAATCGCAATGGTGAGTTGCGATTTGAGGTTGAAATCGCAACCGTTGATTGCGATTTGGATTTGGGATCGCAATAGAGGACTGCGACTTCAGTTGATTGCGACTTGAGATGTAATTTTTAGAAATTAAGGATTTTCAGTTATAGAGGGTTCTGTTTTGATAATTAATATCAGTATATGTAATTGAATAATACAGTAAGCTATGGTAGTGAAGAAATGAGCCTTACGTGTTAAAAAGGATTAAAAGGAGTAATAACGCATCAGGTGAGTTTATTCAACTCTCTTTAAAATTCAGTAATTAATCTTGAATTAGATGCTTTATATGTATGCATGAATATGTTTTATGTGGATTTGATTAAATTAGAGATAAGCCAAGAGGGCGATTAAAAGTTGTGTTATGTTGGTTACCATGTTAAAGTTTCCAAGATGAGTTATCTATGAAGTTGATGAACTAGTATTTATTATTAATCTTGTATGCTAAGCTGGATTATCTACTATATGCAATTTGCTATATAGTTATGAACTCTAAATATGATTTGAAGCTTTATTGAGATAAACTATAAAGATCCATCCATGAGTTAAAAGAATATAGATTTATAACTGATATATATATTAACTCTCGTGTTAAATTACTATGAGAGGGTAGTTAAGAAGTTGATGAATAGGAATTATTCATATTCCTTATAATGAGCATGATTATTTGCTATATGCAATATGTTAGATGATTATGAACTCTAAATGTGATTGAGAAGCCAAATTAAAATATATTATAAAGGCCTATCTATGAGTTCGAAAATATAGATAACTATTGAGATGGTGATCCCCGTATCAGATTTCAGAGAAGGGATAATAAAGAGATTGAGATGAGGAGATAATAATATTCTTTATTTTTATATATAGAATATGTTCGGAGAAATGATATATTGTATGCTGGATGCATATAGTAGTATCGATTATTTCATATATTATATTATGTGATTATGTGCTTTTGCTAAAATAGGCATCCGGTCACCGAGGGCACTTGGGTACGGTATGATGGGAACCGATTACTCGCCATAGACCAAATGGGGTGTAATTTTAGTAATTGGGTGAACCTTGAACCATCGTGAGTCCCGATTGAGTATCGCGATATTATAATCCCATTGGGACCATTGATGCAGAGGTGGAATGTGGAATAGGCAGATTTTGATTTGTAATTCCCATTTCGATTTATGGAAGATCAGAGATTTCCATTGTTTCGGGAAGATCGGAGATTTCCATGTGATGAGAGGAAGATTAGAGATAGGCATAAAGTAATTTGTAATCTCTACTTCCTGATTAAGAAATAGGCAAGTTTTGACTTGTAATTTCTTGTGTGTAAATTTTGATTGTGAATCTGGAATGATTCAGAGTTAACTCTTATTTTGTTGTTACAATTAAATGAGTTAGTCGTGGGAATGGGAGTGGGGTAGATTCCCCGATTTGGAAAGGAGTTGTCGTACGGTAAGATGGGTGAAAACAGGTTTGAGTTATCTGTTCATGTTTTAATTATTAAATTTTATTTTGATTTGAGTATTCTCACTAGGCGAAAGCCTAATGTTTCAAGTTGAATCTTCTTACCAGGTACAAGCTCCGGGAAGTAGCGGGAACGAGAGAAGAGAAATTTTGGGAGAGATTCAAACTTAGAGATAACAAAGGATCTAGTTATTATTTGAAGTCTTTGGGACAGTTGTTTAGATAACTCGATTAATCTGATTGTTATGAGGTGATTAGATTAATAAGTTATTTAAGTGATGTCAGTTGTATATAAAACCTTACATTTGATCCTCAGGTTATATAAGTTTGAAAGTTTTGATCATAACTGGTGGAAATTTCAAGGTTTAAATTGACTCAGTTTTTAGGGTGTTTCAAATACTAACATCAATGAGAGATGATGGACAAAAAAATGTCCTTAACTAAAAATGCATCAAACGATACACAATAATTGAAGCAATAGGAGGCTTGAAAAAAATCTAGGGTTTTGAAGAACTTACACCTTGGGAACATTAAAATCAACTTGGGAACATTACTGGAATCAAGCAATTTAAACAATTGGAGGCTTGAAAATACTAACATCAATGAGAGATGATGGACAAAAAAAGGTCCTTAACTAAAAATGCATCAAACGATACACAGTAATTGAAACAATAGGAGGATTGAAAAAAAATCTAGGGTTTTGAAGAACTTACACCTTGGGAACATTAAAATCAACTTGGGAACATTACTGGGAAAATTCAATACCCACATCTTGAGGAATAGAGAGTCCTGGAACTGTAGTTGGAAGTGGAATCCGATGCATGTATATATGGGTAGAAGATGAACGATTTAATCTGAACCATAGTTTGGGATAAGCATTAACCGAGTGAATCTGGGAGTTTGAGATTAGAGATAAGTTGGGGGAAATGATCCGTGTGAGAGAGAGAGGGGTATAATATTAAGTTTAGAGATAACTATTAGAAATGATCCATGTGAAAGAGAGAGAGAGAGAGGGGTATAATATTAAGAGAATCAGCAGGCTTAAATAAAGGAAGAAAATGAATTTAATTAATTTTTTAAATAAAAAAGATTTAAGACTTTAAGTTGTTAGAGAGATAGAAAAAGATAACTATAACAATTAATTTTCAGTTTTATTAAAAATAATAAAAGAAAAAGCAAAATCAACAGGCTTAAATAAAGGAAGAAAAAGAATTTAATTAATTTTTTTTTAAAAAAGATTTAAAACTTTAACACTTTAAGACTTTTGAAAATATATCATGTGATCGTAATTAATTGTTTTTATATTCATGTAATCACATTAATTGTTTTTATTAAATTATAGTGTATTATATGAATTTTTTTAACTTCTATAAACCGTTTTTTTCAATTTTTTTTCAATTTTTTTCATGTTCATAAACTGTTTGTTTGAGTTTTATAAATTATTTTTTCAAAAACTTCATGATTTTTATGTTTCATAAATCGTTTTTCGAAATTTTCACGTTTCATAAATGATTTAATAATCTGTTTGTTGGATTTTTAATTTTAATATATTTTTCTCTAACATGAATAATCATATTTTTTTTCAAAATAATTATATATTTTTCAGGCTTAAATAAAGGAAGAAAAAGAATTTAATCAATTTTTTAAATAAAAAAAGATTTGAGTTTAAGTTGTTAGAGAGATAGAAAAAGATAACTACAACAATTAATTTTCAGTTTTATTAAAAATAATAATAGAAAAATCAGAATCATCATGCTTAAATAAAGAAAGAAAATGAATATAATTAATTTTTTAAATAAAAAAAGATTTAAGACTTTAAGACTTTTAAAAATATATCATGTGATCGCAATTAATTGTTTTTATATTCATGTAATCACATTAATTATTTTTATTAAATTATAGTGTATTATGTGAATTTTTTTAACTTCTATAAACCGTTTTTTTGATTTTTTTTTCATGTTCATAAACTGTTTGTTTGAGTTTTATAAATTATTTTTTCAAAAACTTCAAGATTTTTTTGTTTCATAAATCGTTTTTCGAAATTTTCAAGTTTCATAAATGATTTAATAATCTGTTTGTTGGATTTTTAATTTTAATATATTTTTCTCTAACATGAATAATCATATTTTTTCAAAATAATTATATATTTTTCAGGCTTAATAAAGGAAGAAAAGAAATTTAATTAATTTTTTAAATAAAAAAAGATTTGAGTTTAAGTTGTTAGAGGGATAGAAAAAGATAACTACAACAATTAATTTTCAGTTTTATTAAAAATAATAATAGAAAAAGCAGAATCAGCATGCTTAAATAAAGGAAGAAAAGGAATATAATTAATTTTTTAAATAAAAAAAGATTTAAGACTTTAAGACTTTAAGACTTTTGAAAATATATCATGTGATCGTAATTAATTGTTTTTATATTCATGTAATCACATTAATTGTTTTTATTAAATTATAGTGTATTATATGAATTTTTTTAACTTCTATAAACCGTTTTTTTCAATTTTTTTCAATTTTTTTCATGTTCATAAACTGTTTGTTTGAGTTTTATAAATTATTTTTTCAAAAACTTCATGATTTTTATGTTTCATAAATCGTTTTTCGAAATTTTCACGTTTCATAAATGATTTAATAATCTGTTTGTTGGATTTTTAATTTTAATATATTTTTCTCTAACATGAATAATCATATTTTTTTCAAAATAATTATATATTTTCCAGGCTTAAATAAAGGAAGAAAAAGAATTTAATCAATTTTTTAAATAAAAAAAGATTTGAGTTTAAGTTGTTAGAGAGATAGAAAAAGATAACTACAACAATTAATTTTCAGTTTTATTAAAAATAATAATAGAAAAATCAGAATCATCATGCTTAAATAAAGAAAGAAAATGAATATAATTAATTTTTTAAATAAAAAAAGATTTAAGACTTTAAGACTTTTAAAAATATATCATGTGATCGTAATTAATTGTTTTTATATTCATGTAATCACATTAATTATTTTTATTAAATTATAGTGTATTATGTGAATTTTTTTAACTTCTATAAACCGTTTTTTTGATTTTTTTTTCATGTTCATAAACTGTTTGTTTGAGTTTTATAAATTATTTTTTCAAAAACTTCAAGATTTTTTTGTTTCATAAATCGTTTTTCGAAATTTTCAAGTTTCATAAATGATTTAATAATCTGTTTGTTGGATTTTTAATTTTAATATATTTTTCTCTAACATGAATAATCATATTTTTTCAAAATAATTATATATTTTTCAGGCTTAATAAAGGAAGAAAAGGAATTTAATTAGTTTTTTAAATAAAAAAAGATTTGAGTTTAAGTTGTTAGAGGGATAGAAAAAGATAACTACAACAATTAATTTTCAGTTTTATTAAAAATAATAATAGAAAAAGCAGAATCAGCATGCTTAAATAAAGGAAGAAAATGAATATAATTAATTTTTTAAATAAAAAAAGATTTAAGACTTTAAGACTTTAAGACTTTTGAAAATATATCATGTGATCGTAATTAATTGTTTTTATATTCATGTAATCACATTAATTGTTTTTATTAAATTATAGTGTATTATATGAATTTTTTTAACTTCTATAAACCGTTTTTTCGATTTTTTTCATGTTCATAAACTGTTTGTTTGAGTTTTATAAATTATTTTTTCAAAAACTTCAAGATATTTATGTTTCATAAATCGTTTTTCGAAATTTTCAAGTTTCGTAAATGATTTAATAATATGTTTGTTGAATTTTTAATTTTAATATTTTTTTCAAAATAATTATATATTTTTCAGGCTTAAATAAAGGAAGAAAGAGAATTTAATTAATGTTTTAAATAAAAAAAATTTAAGTTTAAGTTGTTAGAGAGATAGAAAAAGATAATTATAACAATTAATTTTCAATTTTATTAAAAATAATAACAGAAAAAGCTAAATCAGCATGCTTAAATATAATTGATTGAAAATTATTAAGATTAAATCCTGTCCGTTGATGCAGCCACAATACAACATACCATTTGTGGGGTCACTTTACAAACCTGTTCCAGCTTTTTGTTTCTGCGTACATTTGGAAATTACAGTGGTCATCCCACCAGCTAATCATTCCCTTACTTTTTAATATATCTCTACGGTAATTAACAGTTTTTAAAATAATACACTTTCCCAAAATTTATAGAGACAGATATGCATTTGTAGTTCGAGTCTTCTCTCTCCCTCTCTCTCTAGGGTTTCAGAAGCGCCGCTTTTGGGCCTTTGTTTGCTGATCGGAGGGTGTTCGATAACTTAAGCATCTGGTAATTTCCATTATTAAGCCCTTTAATATCATATATTAACTATCATTTATCAATTTGTTAGGGTTTAATATCCCCCAAAGTTGGATTTCCGATCTGACTATAAATTGGTCAAATTTTCGCTTTTCAGTTCAGTATTTCATCGTTTGATCTGCGCGTGGGTTATAATCGACTATTTTTTTTCATTCGTTAGCAGTTCGAGACTGTTTGGTAAGCAATACTTTTTGTTTAAATTCGTGTAGATCGGGATTATTCGTCATTTATTGAACTGTCGTTAGTTTCGCTGGATTGGGGTTGAGAAGAAAATTTGAGGCCTTTTTTCGGGTGGTTGGTAATCAATTTCATTGGAAACAGAATCAAAAAAATTAATCGTGGTTGACCTATTTGATCATGTTATGCTTTTGTATGGCTATGATTGCGTTGTCCGTTTGCCACTTGCATAGGAAGGAGTTGTATGTTAATTTGCCAGCATGGCGAAGTTATTTTGTTGAATTCCTTTATATTTAGATTTAAACTACTGGTTTTGCTGTTATGTGCGGAAGGCAACTGGTTACTTTCAACCATGTTTTTAATGAAGGTTATTAGAAACCTTTATCAGTGCTATTTTTGGATAGGTTTTGAATTATGAATTAGGGGGCAAACTCAGTTTGAAGCAGTAAATTCACTTTCTTGTCTAATTTCTGTCTAACAGTTTTTTAACTTCCATACATTTACATTTCAGTTCGTTGTGATTGTTGGAAACGTAGAAGTTAATTTTCTTTTGTAATGTATTCTTGGTGTTATTTGTTTTCAAATCATCTTACCCTGATTTTATGCTGAAACAGTTCCCTCAAAATAGTGTTTGCAAAAAAAGTTATGGCATTGGAAGTTACCCAAATTCTGTTGAATGCCCAGTCAGTTGATGGATCAGTTCGGAATCATGCTGAAGAAAGTTTAAAGCAATTTCAGGAGCAAAATTTATCTGGGTTTCTGTTGTCTCTCTCTGGAGAACTTGCTAGTGATGAGAAGCCTGTTGATAGTCGAAAACTAGCTGGTTTGATTCTTAAGAATGCCTTGGATGCTAAAGATCAACATAGAAAGTATGAGCTTATCCAAAGATGGTTATCACTAGATGTGGGTGTTAAGACACAGATTAAGACATGCCTGTTGCAGACACTTGCTTCTCCTGTCCAGGAGGCACGGTCAACGGCATCACAAGTAGTAGCTAAGGTTGCTGGTATAGAGTTGCCACAAAGCCAGTGGCCTGAGCTCATTGGTTCACTTCTATCAAATATTCACCAAGTCCCTGTTCATGTCAAGCAAGCCACTTTAGAAACACTTGGGTATTTGTGTGAAGAGGTTTCTCCAGATGATGTGGAACAAGACCAGGTGAATAAAATACTTACAGCTGTTGTTCAAGGTATGAATTCCAGTGAGGCTAGCAACGACGTGAGGCTCGCAGCAACAAGATCATTGTATAATGCTCTTGGTTTTGCCCAGGCAAATTTTACTAATGACATGGAGCGTGATTATATAATGAGAGTTGTTTGTGAGGCAACCCTATCACCAGAAGTAAAAATTCGGCAAGCAGCTTTTGAATGTTTGGTTTCCATCTCATCAAGTTACTATGAGAAATTAGCGCCCTACATTCAGGATATCTTCAACATCACTGCCAAGGCTGTGAGAGAAGATGAGGAGCCAGTAGCCCTACAAGCAATTGAATTCTGGAGCTCAATATGTGATGAGGAGATAGATGTCTTGGAGGAGTATGGGGGTGACTTCACAACTGCTGTTTCGGACATTCCATGTTTTTACTTCATCAAGCAGGCTCTGCCTGCACTTGTGCCCATGCTTTTAGAAACTCTTCTTAAGCAAGAAGAAGACCAAGATCAGGATGAGGGTGCTTGGAATCTTGCCATGGCTGGGGGCACATGCCTTGGTTTGGTGGCTCGAACAGTTGGAAATGACATTGTTCCACTTGTCATGCCTTTCATTGAAGAGAATATAACAAAACCTGATTGGAGGCAGAGGGAGGGAGCTACATATGCCTTTGGTTCCATCTTGGAGGGTCCATCACCCAACCAGTTAACTCCCCTTGTTAACGTTGCTCTTAATTTCATGCTCACAGCTTTGACCAAAGATCCCAACAACCATGTAAAGGACACCACAGCTTGGACACTTGGAAGAATATTCGAGTTTCTTCATGGCTCGACTATGGAGACACCTATCATTACACCAGCAAATTGCCAACAGATTATCACAGTTCTTCTGCAGAGCATGAAGGATGCTCCAAATGTGGCTGAAAAAGCTTGTGGTGCCCTATATTTTCTTGCGCAAGGTTTTGAGGATGTAGGACCATCGTCTCCCTTGACTCCCTATTTCCAAGAAATTGTTCAATCTCTTTTGACAGTTACTCACAGAGAAGATGCTGGAGAGTCTAGATTGAGGACTGCTGCTTACGAGACTTTAAATGAAGTTGTGAGATGTTCCACAGATGAAACAGTTCCTATGGTGTTACAACTAGTTCCTGTTATCATGATGGAACTCCACCAAACTCTTGAAGAACAGAAGCTTTCTTCTGATGAGAGAGAGAAGCAGAATGAATTGCAAGGTCTTCTTTGTGGGTGCTTACAGGTCATCATTCAGAAACTTGGTGCATCAGACCCGACTAGATATGCCTTCATGCAGTATGCTGATCAGATAATGAACCAATTTCTTAGGGTTTTTGCATGCCGTAGTGCCACAGTTCATGAGGAAGCCATGCTTGCTATTGGAGCCCTTGCTTATGCAACAGGGCCAGACTTTGCAAAATACATGCCAGACTTCTACAAGTACTTGGAAATGGGTCTCCAAAACTTTGAAGAGTACCAAGTGTGTGCTGTTACTGTAGGTGTGGTGGGTGATATCTGCAGGGCTCTGGAGGAGAAGGTGCTGCCTTGGTGTGATGGGATCATGACTCAACTTCTTAAAGACTTGTCAAGCAACCAGTTGCATCGATCTGTGAAGCCTCCAATCTTTTCCTGCTTTGGTGATATTTCTCTTGCAATAGGAGAGAACTTTGAGAAATACTTGATGTATGCTATGCCTATGCTCCAGAGTGCAGCAGAATTGTCCTCACACACATCGGGTGCTGATGATGAAATGATAGAGTACACCAATCTTTTGAGAAATGGTATATTGGAGGCATATTCAGGGATATTTCAGGGTTTTAAGAACTCTCCTAAAACCCAGTTGCTGATTCCTTACGCACCACATATTCTCCAGTTCCTGGATCTGATTTACTTGGAGAAAGACATGTGAGTTCTTAAATTGTATTTCTGGTTCCTTACCTTTGGTGTTTGTATAATTGATTTTTTTTGACTTGATTGTTTATCCTTAAATCAGGGACGAAGTGGTGATGAAAACTGCTATTGGTGTTCTTGGAGATCTAGCCGATACTCTTGGAAGTAATGCCGGGTCTTTGATTCAGCAATCCCTTTCAAGCAAAGATTTTCTGAATGAATGCTTGTCCTCGGATGACCATTTGATCAAGGAATCTGCTGAGTGGGCCAAGTTGGCCATCAGTCGTGCTATTTCTGTTTGAGGCTCTGCCTGTCGGTACATAAATTATTTTCTTTTTAATTTAGAAGTCCCTGCATGCATATGGTCGAGTCGGGGTTGGGGGGGGGGGGAGTCGGGGTTGGGGATTGCATTCAGTGAGTTGGGTCATCGCCTTTTCTGACGACTGGAAGTGATACAGCTTAAGTTGTTTCAAGCAGGTGCTCTGCTGTTCTTCTGTCACCGGGGGCGAGTAGTAATATGATGGTTTTGGAGAGTTGGGGCAGGGAGGGAGATGTAGCCTGCTATACGACAAGTCTTGCAGGGCTGATTCATTCAGATGATGTCTATATCTCAGAGTATATGAATTAGCTCATGTCGTCCACAGTGGCTTTGGTTGTCGGGGTATAGGAGTTAGAAAAATTCATATCACAAATAGCACAGCATGCTCTGCTATTTTCCATTTTGTTTTCACCTTTCGATTCCTTTCCTTCTTTTGGGTCAATTTCAAGTATTGCATCAGTCCATGCCATCTACGATATACTTGAGTTGAGTGGGGGGGCTTGCACACATGTTAGTTACCAATTACATTTTGCATCATACATTTTTCTCTAAATCTTACATTTTTTTTTTTTTTTATCAATTTTGAGTCCTGCATCAGTCGGTGTCATGTCTAGGTTTCTTCTCAAAAGCCAGGTAGGGGGTTGGCCATATTACATTTAGGCAGCTAGAGTCTTGCATGTGTTTTTTTAATGTCAAAAAGTATTGGAATAGAATGCATTCATGAAATCATGTTTTGTTTTGTTTTGTTTTGTTTTTCTTCCCCCTTGTTTGTTGGTCTAAAAAGTTGAAGGAGCATATATAGCAGGTTTTGTAAATCCTATTTTGATCCCACATTTGTAGAGTGAGAATGGAGAATATGTCACAGCTTGTGATGAAAAAAGGTGTGGGAATAGGAGGAGGATTGAAGGAGAGACATTACATTTTGTAATTTTTGGCTCATCAGGTCTTTTCTTTTTGCTATCAAGTGAAACTTTACAACCCCATATGGATTTTATTTGTGTGAATGCCAAAGGTTTTTTTATTTGTTTTTACCATATAATTCGAAATCAATAGTTTTTTTATATTGTTTTTGGTGCACAATATCTCTTGTTTGGACCTGGACCTGGACCTCCTAGGGTTGGGTTGGTTTAAATGATCAACGTTTGTTCGATGCCAAATTGGCGGCATTGATGTTACTTCAAATTTTATGGCTGTAGTAGTAAGTTTTTTTTTGTTATCTATTGTTAGATATAAGCTGGTGGTATTGTTAATATATATGAAATGAATCTTTTTTAATCAATTTCTTGCAACTTTCATCTCAATACACGTTAACATCAATTGGTTTTCTATTTTATACTTGCAAGTTGTTGATTTGTCCTAAAGCTTTTTAAATAGCAACAAAGCTGTGCATTTGGCATGGTTCCTTAGGGCATCCACAATGAATGATAAAGCTATTATGAATGACTTGAAAAAAAATATATATAAAAATTATGTTGGTTCGACCAATATATATATATATATATTCTTTCTTTCTCTTTTGTCTCTCACATTTATTTTCTTAAAGACTCGAGAAAAATGAAGTGTTTGATGAGTAAAATTATTTTTAAGTCTTTGTCTCTAATGATTAACTCTTGTTCACGTCCTTTTCAAGATTTCTTCAAATACCATCGGGATACTCTTTAAAAGTGACCAGTAAACTCATAGGAATAGTATTAGTAGACTTCAGCTTTTTGCATGTTTCAACCAAAAAGGAAACATATAGAATTTAACGCAAACTTTTTATCAATTAGGTCTAAATACAAACCTAAATATATATTTTTCGTTCATACATGTCATGATTGAGATTTACTACTCATTTTATTTTTATTGTATGATTTAAGTTTTGACAACTTTTCCGGGTGCATCACCATTTTGTTCTCTATCAAAAGACGATAACAATACATCAACCTTTCCATCTACTCGCTTCTCAGTTTGTTCTTTTACCCATTTCGTAACTTGATCTATCATGCCATAGAGTGAAGAAATGGAGTTGTTGATTTCGTTAGAAAGTTGCGTGTTCGGCGCCTTTCTTCTTCTTTTTTCGCGACGGAAGGGATGATCTTTGAATGATGAGACCGTGCCATGATAATGACTCCGTCACCAATTGGATCAAAATGTAAATATCGGTCCCAGGAGAAGAGAGCATGATTTTGTGGAACTTATCTTTAAGTTCATCCAGTCAATAAGGTTCGAAGAAAAAACCTTAGTTGATTTTGATATAAACATGTGTGTATATATGAAAGACATGAAGGTCGCATTGTTTTTTAATTATATAGCATATCTAATTAAAATAAAAAGAAGTTTATTAATACATATTTAGGATAAGATGCTTAATATGAGCATCATGAATAAATCATCGAACTTGTTAAGCTAATTAAAAATAAAAGGACCCTTCGTATCAAAGGGTTAGGTTCAGGTAAGAATACAAGTTATGGTAAAAATGGTAAGAAGAAGTCAATACCTTTAGGTGCACAATAATATGAGATGTTGTGCCGAGATGAGATGAATTGAGATACACGTACAAGATCAATTTTCGTATCAAACGTGTTTCATGGGATGAGTGTGAATGTGAGATTAAAAGTCCAGAACTTTTCTCACATTTTCACCTTAATTCTTATTCTAACATGACCCTTTGTCCCACATAAAATACGAAATTGTTACGTATATATATATGAGTAAAATTAATTGGTTTATTAAAAGAAATAAAAACAAAATTAAATTAAATTGCTTAAAAATTAAAATTAAAACAAGACGTGGGAAATCTTGAAATAATCATTATCCCAATTCCCATTAATGAAATTGCTTGGTAGTCAACGATCTCCATTTACATGTTTACCTTTTTTTATATTATTATTAGAGGCTCACTAAATTATAAACCATGAAATTGGTGTAAACTATGAAACATAATCTTGACCATTGATTATTTCAATCAATGATCCAGATCCTAGCGGTGGCAGGATTGTAATATTCTATGAAATCGGTGGCAAAATTGTCCAACTTGATTTATGATAAGGGCAAAAACGGAAATAGGCATGCGATCTCTATTTGGAAACAATTAACAAAACCATGAAATTAGGGATCCACGTCAATCCATTCCATATTCCACGGCCACAAGAATCCAAAATCAACCCATTATTCTATGAAACCGTAATCAAACTAAATACATAAAACGAAGACAAAAAACCTATGAAAACAATAATCAAACTAAATACATAAAACGAAGACAAAAAACCTATGAAAACGAAGACAAAAAATCCTATGAAACCGTAATCAAACTAAATACATAAAACGAAGACAAAAACCTATGAAAACAAAGACAAAAAACCTATGAAAACGAAGACAAAAACCTATGAAAACAGGACAAAAAACCTATGAAAACACTAATCTAACAATCATAATACATGTGAAAACTTAACAGTTTCATATCATACGCAATTCTTGAAAGTTTTGATGCTTTACAAATTTGTCTCTTAAGTGGTGTAACATCAAGTGCATCAGTACCATCTATTGCATCAGTATCATCCATTAAATCGTCATCGCCTTCTTCGTCAGAATCGCCTGAAATAATAAAAACCGCCATAACATCGTCAACCACCATATCTTCATGAATGGTTTGATCTTCGTTTTTTCTTCTTCTTCGATGTTGGTCGACATGAGAACGACAAGTGCAAAAAAAGGAAAAAAGTACAAATTGGTACAAAAATCAGGAATTGAAAAATAGTTATGGGGATGAAAATGAATTTTGAAAACCGTTTAATGGAGATGATGATGATGCAATATCGGATTTGTTCAAAGAAAATAAAAAAATAAAATAAAGTAAATCAATTCCTAAAATAAAGGATAGTTATCCTTAATTATGTAATTTTCGAAAATAAAAAAAAGGTATGAAAGACTAATTTACCCTTAATCTAGATTAAAAATCAATGGCTAGAATGAGTTTACATACATTTAATGGTTTATATTTTATTATCCCTCATTATTATTATATATTATAAGAACGAGTATAATATAGTAGATAGCCTACAAGAAATCATTATCACCCTTTCACAAGTACAATGTTACGATCGGGACCTAAATTCCACCTTAACGGCCAAAATCTATAAAAGAATGGGAAGGTTAATTGCATCCTTATGTATTGTTAAGTGTATATTGTTGGAGCCATACAATGGTCTAATCGAACGAACATGCGTCGTGTAGTACGTCAAAATCAACCCAAATCATGTTCTACCATGGCGTGCTCCTCGTTCTAAGCTTACTTTTAGTGAGAAACAATTATTTTGCCTTGCAAACCCTAAAGGGTTATAGATTGTATTTATAGATAACAGATTACAGAGGATAGATCCTAAGATTTAGGATGCTTATCTATACAACAAACACTTGTAGTTATCTATATTAATCTATGTGGGCCGATCATATATCTTTGGTTTACATTCCCCCTCAATCTTAACCGTAACAAGGTTTAGATTGTCTCGAAGCCGATCTATCATAATGTGTGTGGCCGGTTTGGTGAACCCATCAGCTACTTGATCTTTGGATGATATGAAACGAACCTCCAGAGCACCCATCGCCACCTTCTCTCTAACAAAATGAAAATCAACTTCTATGTGCTTGGTTCGTGCATGGAATACTGGATTCGCTGTTAAGTATGTAGCTCCTAGGTTATCACACCATAAAACCGGTGGTCTCGATTGACATACGCCTAATTCCTTAAGTAGGGATTGCACCCATGTCGCTTCAGCTATTCCGTTTGCCAATGCTTTGTACTCTGCTTCTGTACTTGATCGAGACACTGTTGGTTGCTTGCGTGAACTCCATGAGATCAAGTTTGGGCCTAGAAATACAGCAAATCCTCCAGTAGACCTGCGATAGTCTATACATCCGGCCCAATCAGCATCTGTAAACACACTCAGAAGTGTAGAGTTAGACTTTCGAATATGCAGCCCAGTATTGGTCGTGCCCTTTATGTATCTCAATATGCGTTTGACAGCTTCCCAGTGGACATCAGTTGGCTTGGACAGATATTGGCATACTTTGTTTACTGCGAATGAAATATCAGGCCGCGTTAGGGTAAGATACTGGAGGCCTCCAACCATGCTTCTGTATTTGGAGGCGTCATCATCACTGAGTGCTTTTCCAGATTCCCGAGATAGTTTGTCCGTAACAAACATAGGGGTTGAGACGCTTTTACAATTCTCCATGTGAGTCCGATGCAGCAGATCCAAGGCATACTTGTGTTGTATAAGGGTGATGCCCCTTGAATTGTGAGCGACTTCAATCCCTAAGAAGTATTTGAGGCGACCAAGATCCTTGATGGGAAAGGATGATGACAAGCTGCGTAAGAATCGATCAACAAGCAACTGAGAGGAACCGGCGATAACAATGTCGTCAACATAAACAAGCATATAGATAGTGTGTTTCCCTTGGTGAAAAATGAAGAGGGAGGTGTCAGCCTTGGATGAGTGAAAACCCAGTTGGTGGAGTTTGTCACTTAGGCGGGAGAACCATGCACGTGGCGACTGTTTAAGGCCATAGAGTGCCTTCTGAAGTTTGCACACGTAGTGAGGCTTGTGGGGGTCTTCAAAACTAGGGGGTTTCCTCATGTAAACATCCTCATTTAAGAAGCCATGTAAGAACGCATTGCTGACATCAATTTGGCGAAGGTGCCATCCTCTTGAGACCGCAAGAGAGGATCAAGCGAACCGTGGCTGGTTTGACCACGGGACTGAACGTATCTTGGTAATCCACCCCAAACTGTTGGGTGAAGCCCCGAGCAACCAAACGAGCCTTGTGTTTATCAATGGAGCCATCTGGATGTTGTTTAAGCTTAAAGACCCATTTGCAGCTGACAATATTGACGTCAGGAGGGCGTGGAACCAGGACCCATGTATTGTTGTTGCGTAGGGCAGCAAATTCAGCTTCCATGGCAAGCTTCCAGTTGGGTTCAGATAGAGCCCGATGATGTGAAGTCGGCTCCGCAAAGAAGGCCCGGCGCTGTGGATCGTAGACAACCGTACCATCAGTAAATTTGCGAGGGAAAGATTTCCCGGCACGGGCACGGGTTGTCACTCCCGGTGGCGGTGGAGTGGCGCTGACCGGAGTAGGCGAAGCCGGGGCAAGAGCGCCCTCGGTAGCAACATCGACTGTTGGAGCGACGGGTTCAGCGAGCGTAGCAGTGACTTGAGCTGGAGCATCCGTAGATGCCGAAGGCACATGGTAGGCGGGTTCAGCGACGGGTTCAGTGACTTGAGCTGGAGCGACGGGTTCAGCGAGCGTAGCAGTGACTGGAGCTGGAGCATCCGTAGATGCCGCAGGCTCATGGTGCGGCGGCACAACTGGTGGCTGTGGACCAGCAGAGTTAGCCAACAAAAAGGATAAGTCATAATTCTGTAAGTGATCATTCGCAATTCGTGGTTCAGATTGAGGAAAGGACACAACGGTGGACGCAGGAGACGGGGTAGTGGAAGAGGTTGCAAATGGGAAACAAGACTCATCAAAGACCACATCTCGAGAGATATAAACTCGACCAGTTCGTCTATTTAGACATTTGTATCCCTTGTGCATGGAACTATACCCTAAGAAGACACACATGGTGGAACGAAAAGCGAGTTTATGAGTGTTGTATTTTCGAAGACTTGGCCAACAGGCACACCCAAATGTTCGAAGGAACGCGTAGTCGGGTGTGCGGTTAAAGAGGCGCGTGATGGGAGTAGAGTTATGTATGGTGCGACTTGGCATACGATTTATGAGATAAGAAGCTGTTAAGAAGGCTTCATCCCAAAACCGAAGGGGTAGAGAGGAGTGAGCTAAAAGAGCCAAACCTGTTTCAACAATATGGCGATGTTTTCGTTCTGCCATTCCATTTTGTTGAGAGGTATGGGGACAGGATAGGCGATGAGTAATGCCAGTTTGTTGAAAATACTTGTGAAGTTTATGATACTCACCACCCCAATCAGATTGAACGGTGCGAATTTTGGCATTCAGAAGACGTTCAACATATTTTTGAAAATTATAAAAGACTTGTTCAACATCAGATTTGCGTTTAATAAGATATATCCAAGTATACCGACTATAATCATCTAAGAAACTAACATAATATTGAAAACCTCCACTAGACACTTGAGCCGGTCCCCAAACATCAGTGTGAACTAGCTCAAGTGGTGATGAAGTGACATGGACAGAATTATTATAAGGAAATTGATGACTCTTTGCACGTTGACATGCATCACAAACAGACGACATAGAGTTAAAAGAACAATCTAACTTATTTGACTTTAAAATAGACTTGACAACTGTTGAACTAGGATGACCGAGACGCTGGTGCCATTGTGAGGAAGAGACTTTGGTACTGAGATTTGCGGAGCGAGACGAATGACAGATCGGCACCGGGAAGAGACCTCTTTTGCTTTTACCGACCAGGAGCGTTTTCTTCGTGATTATGTCCTTAACAAAGAAAACATTAGGGTGAATTTCAATAAACACATTATTGTCAGAAACCAATTTATCAGCAGAAAGAAGATGTTTCTTGATTTGAGGAACATAAAGGATATTTTTAAGATGAAACGGTCTACCTAAACCGGGAATTTTAGAATGACCAATATGGGAAATATGCAAACCTGTTCCATCAGCTACTTCAACCTGATCTTTACCATGGTAGCGCTCTGCAATAGGCAAGCGATCAAGATCACTTGTGAGATGATCAGTTGCACCCGGATCAAGATACCAGTTGGGGTCATTATAGGAGCTTCGAGTGGTGACACTGTTTCCACTATGATATTCTTCTGCTTGGTAGGCATGGTTGAATCGATTTCTGCAATTCAATGCAGTATGACCCGGGATTCCACATACTTGACAACGCGGGCCACCATTGTTGTGTCTGCCGCGACCACGCCCTCGGCCACGGCTGCCTCGATAATTGTTTCGTTGGTTGCTGTTGTACCCATGGTTGCTGTAAATCTTGCGAGGACCATTAGAGTCTTGTTTCGTAACACTGCTTGCTGATGGTGTGAATTCAGTGGGGCCGTTCATCACTGTTGTTTGGGCTTCATGTGCAATCAGATATGAATAAAATTTTGGAAGCGTCACTGCTCGCTGATTGGCAATGATAGTGATAGCAGTGAAGAGATCGCAATGACCTGGGCCGAGTCCCGCAAGTATATAACCAACAATTTCTTCATCAGTCATAGGGTGGCCAATATTTGCCATAGTATCAGCCAGTCCTGTCATCTTTTGGTAGTATTCCGACGCGCTCATGTCGCCCTTTTTCGTGTTTGAAAGCTGCCTTCGGATCTGAATGGAATTCCCTCTATTTTGGGCTGAGAACATTGTCTGGAGGGCTGTCCACAATTGGTTTGATGTGTCAATGCAACGGGTGAGTTGCGATAGAACTTCTTCCGTTACGGAAGACAACAATCCGCCAAGAATGGCCTGATCTTGGACGACCCATTGCTGATGATCCGGGTTTATCTCTTCTTTTGCTGCGGCTCCGGTTCCTACCGACAGCATTTGCGCTGGAGCTGCTATGGTTCCGTCGAGATATCCAAACAGTTGAACACCTCGAAGAATGGGGATGACCTGCACCTTCCAAAGCAGAAAATTTGTGCGACTCAACTTGCAGGTAATAGTAGTGGCAATTGTTGCAGAGTTAACAAACGTAGGAGCCATGGAGCGACGCCGGAGGTAGGGGAAAGAGGGGGAAAAACGGCGCCTAGGGATCTTGGCTCTGATACCAAGTGAGAAACAATTATTTTGCCTTGCAAACCCTAAAGGGTTATAGATTGTATTTATAGATAACAGATTACAGAGGATAGATCCTAAGATTTAGGATGCTTATCTATACAACAAACACTTGTAGTTATCTATACTAATCTATGTGGGCCGATCATATATCTTTGGTTTATACTTTTTACTGGTCATGCTCCTCCTCACCAGAAAGAACTAGAAAAAACTTTTGCTCTCGTGAAGGAAATTGCCGGTGCCACGCATTGGCCAAATCGAACGCATGTTTGTCATGCAGTTCATCGAAACCCAATCAATAATAATGTATTGCCACTAAACTTCTAACCCATGGTGTGCTCATTGTTCGAAGCTTCGGGTTTACAGGTCATGGGTCTAAAACGGAGTCTCGTAGAACGTTTAAACGCGACGAAACATCAAGCGGCACCCCTTCTACTTGATTATTCAGTCAAAAGGCTCAAAGTCCAGATTTCCATAAAATTTTACATAAAGCTTTGACAACGTCTAGATTCGAACTGAGGATAGATAAGATTTTCAGTTATTGACTTACCGGAAAAATGGCAAAAATGTTTTTCAAAAACATTGAAATATGTAGAGTACTTGCATATATCATTTTAAATTTACAACTCTTCTATTTGAAAGACCATATTGAAACACGGAAACCAATTCATAAACATGATCTTATTATCTACTTAAACAAACTCAATTATAGGGTTAAAGTTCCGGTAAAAAAAGGGAAGTTATGTTGAGAAGTATAAGAAAAGATATCAACTATTGGATGTACATTAGAATGAGATGCATCGAGATCAAGGATTCAGATCTCTTCTTACCTTTTCACTTTAACTCTTATTCTCACACGGTCCTTCGTCCTCAAACATATATATATATATATATATATAATAGATTTCATTATAATTTATATTGAAAAATTAAGCAGAAAATAATAAGTATTTTCTTCTTCTTCAAATGTTGTGTAGAACTTTACCCAACATATGGTCTCCCCTGTGGGAGATTATGAGTTAAATATTATAATTAAAAATTAATATTTGAGGAAAATTGAGGTTTAATTACATATAAATTAAAAGAAAAGTGATTGTATTGTGCTGTCACCCTTTTCCTAGTGTCTGCTGCTTCCACTACTTGCTGTGTTTTCCATCGATTACAAAAATTGCATATTTATTTTCTAATATAACACCTAACAATTTAATTTTATAAATATTTATTTCAAAATATTCATAAATATATATATATATATATATATATATATATATGCCTATCAAATTTCTACATATATTGTAGGATGATCATAAAGAACAAATATATATATATATATATATATATGTCAAATTAGGTAAAGCTTTTATATGTATAATTAAAGTTTTCTACTGTGGAGGGGAATGAAGGCACCAAATGCAAAAGGTGCTGTTTGGCACATTGATAAGTGGACCAAAAGGTAACCTTCCTTTCCATAGATTGAGAGGTCAAGGATTTAAACTCGTCTTCATATTAATTTCTGAGCTTTCCACCACATATATATATATATATATATATATATATATATATATATATATATTCCAAGTGGATAGAAAATGATGTTTGTGACTTGTATAAATTTCAAATTGTAAGCTACTAATAATTTTTACCATGGTTTTAAATAAATGTAAAAGTTATTGACAGGTAAACAAAAACAAAATATCCAGGCAAAGATATATACATACGTGTGTGTATATATATATATATATATATAGGGTTGTGTTCCGGTGAGAAGGTAAGTAATGGTTAGAAGAGTAAGAAAGGATATGGACTCTTAGATCAACCCTGATTGAAGATCAATGAGATGTACCAGATCAATTCCCGTGAGAAGTGTTCGAAATTGACAGGCCTTGTACTCCCAGGATCTTAGATCGAATACCCGGCCATCATATGGGCATCATGCATACAATCATCATTCATACAAAAGAAAGAACAAGAGAAAGTGGGTTGAACCCTTCTAAGTAATCTGAAATATAATATGGTATTCAACTAATTGAAATGTTTACATAAGGGTCCTATTTATAGAGTATGAACCGGTGTCTTCCTAGGGGTGTGTCGGTTCATACTAACCAACATGTCTGTTAAACCGATTCCTAACCGACTAATACATAGAATCTGGACACAAATCTATTCAAGCAATGTATCGGTTTTATAACTACTTATAACCGAACATTTAATAACTAACTAACATAATTTAGTAACTAACTGTTAACATAACTTAACTAATTTAGACTCGACTAACATATGTAACTGTTATATCATTATGGTTCCAACAATCTCCCCCCTAATGATATAATCAGCAACTTCTTGATATTTGAGAGATTGCTCGGTAGATTATGCTGCTGCCTTGATTCTGCTACAGGTCCTAAAAGTGATCAGCAAGTCCTTCTGCTTGATCAAAAGTATCCAGTCCTTCGGTATACTTGTTTGGCTTCTCTACCAGCATGAACCCGTAGTAGGGTGTAGCAAGTAATCTTCGAACATCTTCAGGTTCCTTGTCTTCATCAGTTTCCTTAATCTTTGTTCTTTGACGCGATGCTTCCTGCCCTCGTGCCTTTAATCGACGGCTTTTCTGACCGTTCGTATTTCTCCGGTTGTCTTCTCCGGTTCCGATTAAGGTATGTAAACCTCTTTTCGGTATGGTTTTTTTTCACTTCTCTTGATCGTTCTTGAATTTCTACTGTTGGTTTATCTCCGGTTGTCTTCTCTGGTTCCGATTATAGGTATGTTCTCCTTTTCTCGGTGTGAGACCAGTCGGTGGCAGATACATTCTGGTTTATCGGCCGCCCTGGGTTTCTCCCGATGATTCAATCAACGCCCTCCTGGTGTTCTTCTGTTGAATCTTCTGGTGCCGATTTTGTTGGTGAGAATTCCGGTAGATGATGATAACCTTTGGTTTGATACAAAAGGGAAAGATTTGTGGACACTCAAGAAGAATTGATGTTTACACCGCATGAAAATCAAGGTCAACCTTACAGAGGACGTGGTCGTGGTAGATTTAACCAATCACGAGGCCGAGGGAATAACAGATTCAGTTCGGAAAGAAAGAACTGGGATCCTTCACAGAATAGTTTCAAGAAAAAAACAAACAACAATACAAAGAAATTTACTCCTGATAAGAGTGAAATACAGTGCTTCAAGTGCAAGAAGTATGGACATTATGCAAACAAATGTCCACAGAATGATCAAGAGAAAGAACACTTCAATCTCATTGAAGAAGATTTAGAACCAACACTGCTTATGGCAACTATTGAAGAGCACCAGAAAGTTTTCTTGAACGAGAGAAGCCTCGAACCAAACAAGATAACTACAAATGCTGAAAGTCTATGGTATTTAGACAATGGTACAAGCAATCATATGACGAGAATCAAAGATCACTTCAAGGAGATTGACGAGAAGATTACTGGGAACGTAAGATTCGGAGATGGATCATACGTAGAGATCAGAGGAAAATGATCTATACTGTTGGAATGCAAAAACAAAGAACAATGGGACATTTCAAAGGCATACTTAGGCAGTGAGTCAGGATCAAAAACATACCGCCTGTTTGATCCAATAAAGAAAAAGATTTGCGTCAGTCGGGACGTAAAATTCAAGGAAGATGAGACATGGAATTGGAAGGATATCGCAATGAGCTTCGGGTTTCCAGAATACTATGATCAATCATTTAACAAGCTACTTGAACAGTACTTGCTACACCCTCAAGAACATTATAACTTTGCATTGAAAAGGTTTGGTAACTTACCAAGTATAAGGGATCAAAGTGTTGGTGGAATAACCAACAAGGATCATGATCAATCGGGATATACGTTTGATCACGGCAGTGGAAGCTCAGTTGGTGGTGTAACCAAGAGCAAGGATCAGGAAGATCAGAACGCTGCAGGAACTCAGGCAACCGATCAAACCAAGCAATGCATAACACAAGGTGTTGAAGAAAGAGAGGAAGAAGATCCCAGCATTGATGGATACTATTCAGACGGACATGAAGACCAGGTGAAAACACTAAAGAAGATGATGACTTTGTCATCATCCTGTGAAGATCGAAGCAGACTTAGAAAGATGTTCGAAGATTAGTTGCTACACACTCCTACGAGTTCATACTGGAAGAGAAGCCAAACAAGTATACCGAAGGACTGGGTACTTTTGTAGATCAAGCAGACGGACTTGCTGATCATTTTGAAGGAACTGTAGGAGGAATCAATGCAGCAACAGAATCTACCGAGCGTATCTCAAGCACCAAGAATTAGCTGATTATATCATTAAGGGGGAGCTTGTTGGAATTAATGATATAATCAGATTTGTATTTTTAGTATGTTGATTATTAAAATATAAAAGTGTGTCTAAATGACACATCATCAATTAAGATAGTTATAGGTAGTTACTATTGAAGGGGTGTGATGTTTCATGTAACAACACCACCTTTACCGAACCATTGTGACGGTTCGAAGGCACCCTTTCGGTGTCTATAAATATGTATCAAATATGTACAAGTCAGAGTGTGTATTCTTGCTGTGTACTTCTCAGAAATTTAAATAAAACTTTGGTTATTTATCGTATCATCGATCCAACAAGAAGCACAGTTCAAGATTAAAATAATCAAAGGTCTAGATTCGTTCTTACGTTTCTCACCTTAACTATTTTTCTCACACGATCCTTCGTGTATATATATATATATACACACACGCACACACAAAAAAGCTTCATGCTAAACTCAAAATTGACCATGCAAACTGTATATTTCAACTGATGATCTTCTCGTTTTCACAAACAAGAACGGCCTTGGAATATAAGATTAAAAAACCAATTTTCATTTTTCAGAATGAAGCTCAAACCTTTCCGAGCTAGGCAAAAGTTGAGTTGTGTCCCTTTGTCATGGTGGGGTGGGATCACATGAGTAATGATCAATATATATATATACAGTGCTCAAGAAAATACAAAAAAAGAAAGAAAGAAAAAGAGTTAGTTTTTGTGGCATACAGAACAGTTAGTATGATGCAACAGCTACCAAACAGTAAGCAACACTCACATGTACACACAAAGGACAAGAACAAATTAAAAACACAAAAAATGCAAATAGAAAAAGTCAAAAACTGAAGATGACAAAATGCAAGAAAGCAGGTTTTGACATAGAGAAAGGCAAAATATGAGAGCCATGCAAATTAAGGGATTACCAACACATGCATTATGTATAGTAATAGTAGTTAGTACTTATTAGTAGTGTATACATGCATTGATGTAACATAAATTAATTAATGAAGTTGACTTATCACAGTTGTGGCCTGACCTCTTAATTTGGTGCACTCATGATCATGCATCTATCTTTGTATAGCTATTGGGTTGGTATCATCTCATGAAAAGCCACTATATATGATCATTCATATCTCTTAAATTCTTCCCTCAGTTGCAATAATATATCTAAGCACCTCCCCTTCTCCCCTTTTCTTCCATCCATTCCCATATCATTTCTCAACCATGGCTTTTTCCACCAAAACCACTCTTCTCATCTCATTTCTACTGCTCATTTACATATGCTCAGGTGACTGACCACCTTCTTCATTTAATTTCTTATCTGCTTAATTATTAATTTCTAATATATAATTAAGCTAGCAAATTGTATATATATATATCCTTAACTAGTACTGTTTTCCTTTTCTTCTATGGATATATAGGGAGTGGCAGCAGTGGTGGTACTGCAGATCCATTTTACTCTCCCCACAAGGTTATTATATATCTTCACTAGTTATCCGATATTAGTTACATGTATAGGCATTATATTGTTTATAACAGCATCTCTAAAAGATACTCCAAAATAAAGAAAATGGAGATTTTGGAGCTTTTAACTTTTTTTGTCTTTCTCCAAAACGGAGAAAGTAGGAGAGTGAGGATTATAAAAATCTATACAAAATTAAATGCTGAAAGGAGAGAAATGTTTTTTTTTTTTTTTTTTTCCTGTGTCCACAAATGAGGCTGCATGTATTATTATTTCATATAAAATTTATTTGAAAGCTTATTGGGATATTGAATGTTTTAATAGCATAATTATTGTTGAAACCTCCAAAATGGAAAACTGAGTTAAATGTAATCTATTTTGACGATTTTAAGTTTTGCTTATCATTTTGGAGAAATTATAGAGAATCTACACTTTAGGATTCTCTTAAGCACCGGCGTTCAAAGGAGGGTCGGGTGGATTCTATTATAGCAGTTGCTTGTTTTCTATATAAATATAATTAATTAGGTGTAGTCTTTTTTCATGTAGGACGGTTTCAGGATACAACATGCAAGGAAACTCTCATTGCTTGACGCAACTTTAGACTACGATGATGCAGGAGCAAATCCAAGGCATGATCCAAGGAGGGGGAGGGGTGGGGGAAGGCCATGACACCAGCTAGCTAGCTTATTAATCTAAAGATAAATGGTGTCACAGAGAGATCTAGTTTTGGTTGTGGATCGGAAGACTATTATATATCATATATATACTGTTTATTTATGTCTGTTAAGTTGTCTGTGTGTCTTAAGTATTAATATTTTATATGCCTGCCTTTATAATTTGAAGGTATGTAGCTCTACAAGAGGTTCCTTACTGTACTAGATCTGGCTACAGCTTAATTAATATACACAATAAATGTTTCAATCTTACTTTTACTTGAGCATGCATAGATCATGCACTAGCTAGGTAAGTACCACAAGAAAGAAGCAATTTGATTAAGAAGATTTTAAAGCCCAAGGCCTAGACTAGTTAATTATATAAGACTTAATAATTCATAGCTAATTAAATGATGTTATAAAAGGGGCCAGATTAATTACTGTGATAGAATCCTATGATGGGTTGTCTGGGAACACTTAATCAAGCCAAGCCAAGCCAAGCCAAGAGAAGGGATGGGGTGTCGATACCAAAATCATCCTCCCTCTCCACCTGAAATTAAGCTCTATGTTTGGTTCATTTGGTCGGACTCGGAGAGAGACATTGAGGGGTAGGGTCGAGTTAGGGGAGGTTTCATCGATATCCTATGTGAGGTTTTGTTGACAGATGGAGATGGAGATGGAGATGGAGATGTGCTAGTGGTGCCGACAGAGAAGATGGAGGTTGGGATATGATTACAAAAAAAACATTTTAAAGAGTAAATTACATTTGTGTATTACAAAAAAACAAAATTTCAATACAAAATTGTGAAAATAGGTAAGATGACCAAAATATCCCTTATTTAATCAGAGAAGTTAACAGTCTTACTCGAAAATCATTACGAACCGCCAAACGTGAGGGACAAATCTGTTAAAACAAACGTGAGAGACAAAAACCGTTGAAATTGACAAACATTAGGGACCAAAAGTAAATTTTACCTTATATATCTATACATATAGTAAATAAGTAACTAGCATGCCACGTGTCGTCTTCTGGTGAGCCGACTTCAGTATTTTCCCGCCTAAACATGTATCTGGACGCAGTTTACATTATAAGTTCAATTAACACACAACATAACTATTATCATACAGGAAACCCTAGCTGCTTTCTCTCTCTTGTAGACAAACGCTCTCATCTTCTCCATCGGATGCTCTCTCTTTCTCTCTCTTAATTCTAACGAAACACCCTTAGAATTATCATAAGAGATTTAATTACATGATAAAAAAATATCACTTATCAACTGACTTTTGAATTATGAGTTCGAACATTTTTCAAAAATATAAATATGCAAATGTTTTAGTATAGTATATTTAATTATTTATACTTTCTTAATCATGATTATATTATTTTCTCTAATTTTAATTGACCTACATAATATCAGTTATCAACAAATGGTTAGTTAATGATATTTTCAAAGTCAAATTGTTATGCTTCCCGTCAATTCAATTTAAATTAATCTTTCATAATAGTTGATAAGTTTTCTGACGTGATTTAATTTTTTAAAATTACCCCGTGTAATACACGGTTCGAATATACATTTAATTTCAAGTATTTTCATTGCTAGGAAGAATAAAAAAGTAATGAATTTTTTGAAATTTTGACACATCTCCTACTTTATCTGTTTTTGGAGAAGGTTCTGGGAATGTATGTATTTGACAAAAAACCTCAAGATCTCTATTTTTGAAAAATACTTTGTAGTAATCATTTTTGAAGAGTTCTTTATTCTCCAAATTTAAATTTTTTTATACTTACACTTCTACTTTCTTCATTTTAAATAATTTATTTCAAACAATCTTTTAAGTTTTCATTTTAAAAAATCAGCTCTGACTCACTGAATTAAAAACTTACATAAAAATCGACAAAAATATCATATTATTTCTAA
The DNA here is from genome assembly GCA_033807775.1 of Saussurea involucrata. Classification (NCBI taxonomy): domain Eukaryota; kingdom Viridiplantae; phylum Streptophyta; class Magnoliopsida; order Asterales; family Asteraceae; genus Saussurea; species Saussurea involucrata. The sequence continues at coordinate 649,706 of CM066319.1, read as the reverse complement.
CTCACTGAATTAAAAATATCTCCCCCAAAAAATCAACTCATAATTTAATTTTTTATATTATTTCAAAGAAAATTAGAAGATTATTCATTCGGTAATAAACTCACAATAATTCCAATTGGATTCGCAGAGAGAGAAAGTCTCACAGTTAATTGTAATTGGACTTGCAAGATCACACCAAAGCTCCTCCAGTGAGAAAACACACACACACACACACACACACACACACACTCTTAGGGTTTCAATTTCAATCGAGTTTGTCGTCTCATCAGTTGGACTTGCTGCTACATTTGACGCTAAAGCCTTTAGCTCCAATTTCAAGGAACTTTTTCCATACGAATGCCCTAAACAATTTGATTTTAGTCTCTTCATCGTAAAAGAATGATGGATAGATCAAGATCTAAGAGGTACTATTACGATCAGGACTATGACCATATGGAGACTTTACCTAGAACAAAACAGCGCTACAATAACAACAACAACAACAACTACTACAGCGGCGGCCACCATTACGCTCCTAATAACCATCACCAGCGACGGAACATTGGTGGTGGTGGTGGTGCTGCCGGAGGGGGAGGTCGGAAACCCCAAGATCCTTCTTCTCTTATGGTTACTACGAGTTACCGGATCCTGTGTCATGATGCTAAAGCTGGAAGTGTGATTGGGAAGTCAGGGAGCATAATCAAGGCAATTAGGCAACATACTGGGGCTTGGATAAACGTCCACGAGTTGATGCCTGGTGATGAGGAGAGAATCATTGAGATCTCTGATACACGGAGGAGGGATCCTGATGGGAGAATGCCTTCGTTTTCTCCTGCTCAGGAAGCTTTGCTTTTGATACATGAGAGGATTTTGGAGAGTGATGGAGGTGGGTTTAGTATGGGGTATGGGGGAGGTGATGAAGATGAGGATATCTATGGGCCGAGAGGGGGGATGGGTGCCAACAGGTTGGTCACGAGGCTGGTGGTCTCTAGGATGCATGTAGGTTGTTTACTTGGGAAAGGAGGGAAGATTATTGAGCAAATGAGGATGGAAACCAAAACCCACATCAGGGTTCTACCTAGAGATCACACCATACCACGCTGCGTCGATATGTCAGAGGAAATTGTTCAGGTTACTAACTTTTGCAAATCATCTCTAATTGTGGTGTACCAACAAATGCTATCAGCTTTTAGTTAATTTCTTTGCAAAAGGTGATTCCCAAGTCATGCTGGCAAAGTACTTGATGATTGACTCATTTTGAGGCTGCTAACTTGTTTTTAACCTTATTTGTTGCATTTAGTTTTTGGTTTTGTTGTTTTCTAAATTGTCTCTTCTTGATTATGATTTAACACATGTTATTTGGATCGGCCGTGCTAAAATTGATATGTGCTCACTTGTGTAATTCCTTTGTTTTCTGCTAATGTTTTCCAGGATGTCATGGTTTTGCAAGCTTAAAGAAACAATAAATTTCATTTTCTTTTACTTTTTGTATGTATAAAGAGTGTTTTCCAAGATGTGTAAACATGTGTTTGTCTACGAGGAAGAATGAAATTAGTTTGTATTAATGATGGACCTGCAAACCCGGTTATCAAGTGAGTGTCAGATATCCCTGCTTGGGTAGGTGCCAAAGCCTTGCCATTTATTCAAGACATTCAATAATTATGATTTCCCCAGCTTGTTCTGATCTACGGCCAATATGAAGTTATCTTGAGAATATGTTCGAATGTTTTTGGCATGTGGGTGGCAACATGATTAGTTAGCAAGCTTTAAGTAGCACCAATTTTGTTTTCCAAGGCGAAACATTTCTCAAATATTGGCACTCATGTGTGAAAAGAAACATTTCATTGAAAGTTCGACTTTTTAGTTACCAAGATGTTCTACACATCAATTGACAACTGTATTTCATATCTCCTTTCTCATACATATTCTAATCATAATATAACAAGTAGGTTCTCTTTTTTCCACAGGTTGTGGGTGAGATGACTTCTGTGAAGAATGCAATAGAAATTATTTCTTCACGATTAAGGGAGAGTCAGCATCGGGATCGTAGCCATTTTCATGGCCGGTTACAATCACCTGATCGGTTCTTTTATCCTGAAGAGGAGTTTATGCATCATCCAAATAACGTTCCACGTCGACCGTCAATGGATGGGCCTAACTATGGATCACGGATACCTGGTGGTTTAAACAATGGCAGGAGCTTTAACCATGCCTCACGTCCATCCAGCTACGTTAATGATACTGGAGCAAGTCCTGTGTCTGATAATCCTCAGCCCCTTTTTGGAGATGATCTTGTATTTCGAATACTTTGTCCCAACAACAAGGTTGATAGTGTTATTGGGCAATCGGATGGATTTATGGAATTGCTCCGGAATGAAATTGGTGTAGAAGTCAAGGTTGCTGATTTAGTGGTCGGGTCAGATGAACAAATAATCATTATCTCATCAGAGGAGGTACTTGTTTCTCTTTCTTTATCTACTTAAGAAGTAACTGGATCCAATTTTTTGGAGGATTTTGTGTTTTATAAGTATTGCTGTTTTGTATCTAAAGATGCTAAGTGCAATTGTAAACATATATTGTTAGGGCCCTGATGACGAGCTCTTCCCTGCTCAAGAAGCTCTTTTGCATATTCAGACCCGGATTTTGGATCTTGTTCCAGAAAAAGAAAATATTATCACTACTCGTCTTCTACTCTCTGCTGGTGAAATTGGATGTTTAGATGGAAGAGATGGATTCTTATCTGAAACAAAGAAAATGACTGGTGCAGATATTCAGATTCTGCCAAGGGAAAATCTCCCACAATTTGTATCAGTTAATGAAGAACTTGTACAGGTTTGTTGCTTTATCTTTAAATAAATCCAACAATGTCTGTACTTGTTGGTTCCAGTGAAATTACTATAATACTATTTGGAAATATTTACACGGGACAGATTGTTGGAGAGATAAAGGCTGCTAGAGAAGCCCTTGTGGAGGTGACATTGAGACTTCGGAGTTATCTGTTTCAAGGGTTCTTTCAAAAGGATGGCCAACCCCCTCCCTTTCATGCACCAAGCCCTGTGGGGAGTGCTTCAAACTTGGAAGCAGCTTCCAGCAATAATACAACTCCACGGGAAGCTTATGCTGGGAATGATTCTACTGTTGCATCGCAAACCACAGCAGCATCAGTTCCCGCAAAGGTAACCAGACTTAATAAATAGAGCCATCTATATGTTTCTATGATCTTCTGCATGGGTGTTTAAAGATCCCTTATTCCAAAATGCTGCTTTTTCATATAAATCTTTTGGATTCGTATGAAATGCTCATTTAGTTAGAAAAGGCTTTGACCTGGCCCATGATACATGCCTTTGATGTGTAGGGATCCAACACTGAAGCTGTAAATCAAAATGAAAGTGGGACCCGTGAGGATGCACCAAGTGCAGTGAACAGGTAGTGGTTCTGTTTCAGTATTTACTAATTGGTTAATTGCATACATCATCATACGGATTTGGTTTCTCCTTTTAGGGTTGCTGTGCCACTGGTTACAAGGAGTATACTGGAAGTTGTCATACCGGATTATGCAGTCCCCAAGCTCATAACAAAGTCGAGAAATAAGCTTGCTCAGATTAGCGAAGTAAGCCTACCTCATCCAAATTCAAATTTATCTATTAGTTATTGTTAATGGTATGCCTTCTGACTTTTATGTTATTATTCAAATCTCAAACAAGCTTTCGGGAGCCAATGTTAAACTGCTTGATACAAGCACAGAAGCAGTTGAGCATATCATCCAAATATCTGGTACCCCTGAGCAAGCTGAAAGAGCCCAGAGCTTGCTTCAAGGATTTATTTTGAGCAGTATGTAGTGCTTTTCCTCTCTCTCTCTATGCATATGTGTGTGTATATATATATATGTATTCTGACTGATCCAAATCCACTGCTAGTGCTAGTCGGATGAAAATTGCAGCCAACTAGTTTACGACCAATCCTGAGATTAAGACCTATCCAAGTTTCATGATTCCAGATGGTCTTTTAGTAGTCGTTAGTAAAGCTTATATTGTGTGGAATATGGATTAGTGTTGACCTATTCTAATTGCCCAATCCAATGGCTGAAATTGAACACCCATCTATCTAACCTTTGTTGTAGTGGAAATGCTGTACGTGGTTGAAGCTGTATACTGTATAGGTTTATATGCATTTCTCTCTTTTGCACACTCTTCTCTTGAGGTAGATTACGTACATCTTACCCCTCCCAGACCCCACCTCCGGGTGGGATATATTGGCCTCATTTGGTTCTACTATTGGATGTTGATAGGTTTTCTAATGGCCAGATGAGAGTTGGCTTCATCATAGCCTTCCTTGGTTGTGGATGGGTTCGTGCGATTGCATCTCTGTTCTAACTTGTAGTTTTGAATTGTTTAATTATTGTGCAGCCCAAGAAGACGGGCCTTGAGAGTCATCCAACATGAATCAGGAGGGATAACGCGAAGGTACTGGTGTCCCTTGTGTAAATGAGTTGGTTGTTATAGGAGTAATCCAACATACGAAACCAGCACCATATCTATGATGTAATCTTCAAGTTGTTCCAACATTTTTATATATGGTTGTGTTTTATGTTTAGAAATGATTGCATTTGATGCATTATTAAGTTTTTGGATACAAGTCATTTGTAGATTGTTGTTCTTTTGTTTAGCAGCAAAACCAAGGGATGAGCAAAGTCTGATTAAGTAAACTGGCTGTGCATGTGCAACTTGTAAACTTGTTGATTGTGTATATAAGAGTATATACTTGGCCTGCCAACTCCACCTACTTACTTCTTTGAATGTGCATTTGGCACTGCCAAAGATTCTTCAACTTTTTTAGTTCATGAGTAGTAGTATTGTACTTTACTTTACTGTACATTCCATTGTGGTGGGCGGTGGGATATACTGGTTTTGTTTGCTTTAGGTGTTTCCTGAACTATGGAGTTGAGTTTTTGTTCCGTGTGTTTTAATACTGACGAGTATGGAGAATCCAAAGTGGTTCTTTTTACGAACCTTTGCATGGTTTGTGTCAAATTATGTCGGGGAAACGTATTTAATAAATATTCTTGAAAACAACATATTAAAAACCAGGTATTATTATACTTTAAAATTCAACTATATGTATAATTTTCTATCAACTTTATAAAACAGACACCTGATAATTACATTTAAATATATGATTCAAGTCTTATTAATAAGATACAATACTTCATAAATTTTGAATTTTTATTTTAATGAATTGCATTAATTTTGAATTTTTATTAAAAGTTTATATTCAGTTGCAATGTAATTTTTTTTTTCTTTCTTATATTAATTTTTTACATTTTGTTTATAATAAAAATTTATATCCAATTGATATGGGTACAAAAATACGTATAGTTTTCTTGTAGTTGGGCTGATCTGGGCCTGTTGTCAAATATTAAAAGGCCCATGAATCATCCCAAACATTTCACGACCTCGGACAGGATCGCCACAGAACCGCCGGCCTTACGCCACCGTCCAAAGGCCCGGAACCACGTTTCCCCTTCGTATTCGCACCGAAGCTAGCTGATACAGATAAGTGTAAGTATCTTGTATGCTTCTTCTATATAAATGCACTCCTTCACTCTTTTTTTTTTTTTTTTAAATCTTCTTCGTGATTGGAGTTGATTGCTGAAGTTATCTTATTGAATTCCCCTAACGATAAGTAATTTTATTAATATTAATGTATGTAATTTGATTCGAATTGAATGGAATTTTGCTGATTTTTCTTATTTTCTATTAATATTTGATCTCTGCTATGCTATTTCATCATTCATCAGTTAGCAGTTTAATTATCAGCATTTGTGTTGAATTTAAGAAACAGAAGTTGAAAAATTCGTGTACAAGTTTAATGCTCCAGTTTCCTTAGACATATTTGCGAACATTGAGTTCAGACGTGCTGATTTCCAACATATAAGTGTTAATGGTTTCATTTTTTTCATTCTTTCAACGGTGGTTAGTTTGTGACACATCTGCAGCTTCTTGTTCACAACGAATGACACGATTTAACTCAATTATCAGCATGTAAACTTGATTGATTATGATTCCTTTGTGTTTATAATGAGTATTACTGTGTTAATTTAATACACCAATCAATGACTGTTTACAGTTTTTTTTCATCTGAGCACTTGCATATGTTGATTTCTATTGAGCATTTGCACTTTGGTTTTCACTGATGTTCTTACCCATAGTGGAGATTCTCAGGATGAGTGGTTTGTGCCCAAACATTCATTCAGACTTGTTACAAAAAGGCATCATTGGTTTTTCTCTTCATCCCCCAAAAGGAAAATGTAACACGAGGATGTATGTGATGCCGAGTGGGATATCTTTATCTTCGCGGTGCTTGGTGTTTAGATGTTATGCTACTACAGAATCATTACATGTGGGTGGCACGACCCGTGGAAATCAAGCTTCTTCTGTTGTTAGTGGTTCAGATAAATCTCAAAGGTGCGAACTCATATATGTTTGTGTGAAATATTAGTTGGATGACCCAATGATTTGTTTTCAAATGTTTAGCTGCTTACACTTATCGTTGAGTCATGTGTTGGCGAGTTTTTCTTTTCTCATGGTTGGTGAACTTACATCTTCTGTGCAGGGTATAGAAACCTTTGAACACCCTTGCTTTTGGACTAGACACTACAATAAGGTGTCCTATTAGTTTCTTTAGAGGACACTTTTGATAAGTGTCTTATGAACACTTCCTTAAGACAATTGTTTTTAAATGACACATTTTTAAATAATGTCTATAAAAAGACTAACATGACGCTTTATTTCAAAAGTGTCCTAAGAAACTTGTTAAGACTCCTGTAAAACAGTCTATTATGACATTTAGACATAATTGGTGTCCAATAAAGCCGGTTTTGTTATAATGAGGCCTTGTTTTGATCTTGTAACTGTGATAAGATAGGCATACATTATTTATGCTTCTGCTCATCTATATAGAATTTGCTGACGTGGGCTTGATGATTCATGTTATTGAGGTGTGGAAAGGGTTAAAAGTTAAAACATTTATACTTTTGCACAACTAGAGTTCGATTTTAGGCTACTGTTCATGCATGCTAGCACAGCTCTAACATGTTCTTTGGTGGCTGAAGGAAACACTTGGGAGGAGACCTTGAAACGAAGTTAGAAGAACTGTTTTCTGAAATCCAAAGCATGATAAGAATGGGGAATAAAGATGATGCTGTAGATCTACTTGAAGCAAATTATGAAGCTGTGAGAGAGGAAATGATTGCAGGAGGTAAAACCGTAGAAGAAGCTGCTATTCTGGACGTCATAGCCTTGGGTTACATGGCTCTTGGAGACTTCAAGATGGTTGAGTCTGTCTTGAATATGGTACTGTACTTCCTTCCTTGCACACCAAAATCAATACTTTTATGCTTATTGGTCACATATCTTCACCTGATCGATGGATATCTCTTGTTGACTTGAGTAATATGTAGTGGAATTTGGTGTATGCATAATCCTTCGAGTACTTTTTTCTCCTTTGATCATAATCATCATTGTTTTTTTCTAATCAACTATATATATATATATTTGTATTTTTACATAAACTGTATAATTCTGTTGTGCTCCAGTTGGACAAGATTGTACATGATTTGAGGGATGACGAGCCTCTTCTTGATTCAATACTGACACACATGGGGAGTATGCACTCGACTTTAGGGAGGTTTGAGAATTCCATGCTTTTATACAAGAGAGTCCTTGAAATTACGGAGAGAAATCATGGTGAGTCTGAAATTTGTTCTTTCCATTCTCATTTAATATTTGTTTTTGCAAGTATATTTTATACATGGCAAAACTTACATAAACTCGTCACCTTTGGTGAGGCTTAAACCCTTGATCTCGAGGGATATTGGGCTCCACCAGTAACCCATGCACCGGTGGGCCAATGACCCTTTGGTTATTCTTCATTATTTGGTTGTCATGTTGAATGTATTGGCTTGACGGCAATGGCTTACTGCTTTTTGAAGCCATTTTTAGCTTTTACTAGTGCTTTCTAGTCACTTTTCATTGTATTTGGTGCTGATTGTTTTCCTGGTGACTGTGGTTTCATGTTAACTTCTTTTAGGAGTTAATAGTACTTATCTTGTTATGCCATTATTGGGGATGGGCAAGGCTCTTGGTTCTGCTGGTAGAGCGACAAAGGCAATCGACATGTACCTTCGTGCTATTTCTATATTGGAGTCCAATATGGGAGCCGAAAACAAGGAACTAGTGGTACCTTTGAACGCTCTTGGAAATCTTTTAATGGAAGAAGGAAAGGCTGAAGATGCTGGAACCGCTTTCTTGAGGTTGTTCTTGTTGTACAAAACTCATGCATATGATTATCTTTCCTTTTATCTGTATATACAAATACAACTGATCTGATATTTGATTTCAATCATTTCTTCTCTTGGTTAAGCTTAGAATCGTAGGCATATATACCAAGTTATATGGAAAAGACGACGAAAGAGTTGGAATGGCCATGTGCTCTCTAGCCAATGCAAAATGTGCAAAAGGCAAGTTCTTGTTTTTGTTCTTTTTAATGAATTGCCCATTTTGCAAATCTCTTCTGCCTGCCGAGCATTGTCGGCTGTAAACGTCTAGATGCAGATGAGAAGATAATCCAGATTTTTCCTGTTGAACGGCTGTTGCTTGTCGAGCTAGAATGTACCATTCTTGCTCTGTAGGGCAGGCAGAAAGATGGTTCTCAGTTTTATTGATTTCAATCGGAAAACAAATGTATTAATAACGAAATTTGATTGTGCTTTTAATAACAGGGGACGCAGAAGCAGCCATCGACCTGTACAGGAATGCTCTTCAGGTGCTAGAGCATTCAGAAAGTATGAATTTAGACGACTCCATATTGGAGAAGACAAGGATTGAATTGGCAGAGTTACTTCATATAGTAGGAAGGTATGATTTATTTCTCCGAGTCGTTTCACAGGAAGTCAATCTACACATAAAATAATGGCCAAATTGCATCAAAATATGACGAAGTTTACCTATAACGCTAAATTCTTTCTATTTCGTACCCATTTTGACCCGGGTAGATTTTGTGACTATTGATGAGGTAGATGTCAATTTATCAAGTATATTGTAATTCTTGATTATGTGGAAAAATGTTACATCAAAACCAACCCATGTCATAGGTAAATAGAAATAACGAAACGTTTGTTTCGTTACTGGTATCATGTTGTTATTTTCAGAGAAAAGGAAGGACGACAGCTTCTGGAGGAATGCTTGTCCATCACCAAGAAATACAAAGGAGAAGAAGATCCTAGTTTTGTCACCCACCTTACAAATCTGGCAACCTCATATTCACGATCCAAGAATTATGTGGAAGCTGAGCGCCTCCTGAGATCAGGTTTACGGATCTCGAAAAAGACTGTGGGCCCTGATGATCCTGCCATCACCTTTACAATGTTACAGCTCGCTGTAACTCTCTACAACTTGAAGCAGGATGAAGAAGCTGAGCAGCTGGCGCTTGAGGTGTTGCGGATTCGTGAGAAAGCATTTGGAAATACCTCTTTACCAGTTGGTAAGCCGGTCCAGCCTTGTACTTGTTTTTTTATTCCTAGCAGAAATGGAGTAGAATTAGACTAAACATAAACGGAAATAATTAGCAAAAAAACACCTTAACTAACCTTGAGTGTATGGAAAGCCAAATTATTTAAAACTTTGTTTTTTTCTTTTCTTCCTTTTGAAGTATATATGGCAAAACTCGCACACACAAGTCACCTATGGTGTGACTTGAACCTTTGACCTCCAAGGAGGATGGGATAGACCTTTTGGGCCAATGACCGTTTGGTGTGGTAGGGAACATGATTTACTTATTTGTATTTCAGGGGAAGCATTGGAGTGTTTAATATGCATTCAGAAAAGAGTTGGAAGAGATGATGATGATGATGAGATGTTGGAGCTGCTGAAGAGGAATCTGAGCATACAAGAGAAAGCATTTGGGCATGAAAGTGAACAAGTGGTTGAAACCTTGAAGAAGATTGTATTTTACATGGACAAACTGGGGATTAAGGATCAGAAGTTCCCCTTTCAAAGGAGATTGTCTTTACTCAGAAGTAAGTTTAAGCAACAAGTCCAATATTAATGAATTTGTGGGTGGGTTTCTATAACACTTACAAATCTCGTCCTTCCTAGTTCCTTCGATTTGTTGTTGTTACCTGATGACTTGCAGCAGCATAGTAAGTAAAGAGGGTAAATAAAACCTATTTGATGTTTTTGCAGCTTGTATATACTTTTGAGAATCTATGGAAAGTCTTCCATGAAAATAGAGATTATGCGAGATTACACGCAAGCAAACGTGATACTCGTTCACTTTGTTTTTCCCTTAATTGAAAAATCGCTGTCCAAGTATTTTGATATTTTAAATGGAATTTTATTGAAAGATGAAGATTACAATAAACTTGTGGGTCTAATAAGTAATGCAGATTCACACAAACAAATATAATAAGAAAGAATGAGTCCGCGTGGTGCTTGCCTTCATGAATGATTCGATTCACCAATCAATCAATCAATCAATTGTACACAAAATAGGTTTTTAAAATATTAACATACCCCGATTTTTCTACTCAAACAACTCTTTTTAAACAAATGCATTTGTTATTATGGATTATATTTCCATATTTTTTAGGCCATGATTTCGGATGAGATTTATAATAATATACTTGTTTGATTTGTTTTAAACTTTTTTATATCATAAACATTTATTATTTTATTTATATAATTTCGACTAGGAAACAGAAAATATAACGAGCTAACAAAATTCACACAAATGACCATGCGTCTTTTGACACGGCTGCCATAGCCGACCAATTCTACTTTTTGTTTTTCTTCGAATACCATTCGAGATATGTATAATTTTCCTTCTATTCTCTTTTAAAATACTAATTTCACACCCCTCTCTCTCTCTCTCCAAAGTCTATCATTACTGAGAATTCTGTCAACAAACGATGCCGCTCTGCGACGTCGGAAGTTACCAGACCGGAGACGATGCAGTTATCAACAATGGTATAAAGATTTTCTACAGAACCTACGGCGCCGGCCCCGTCAAAATTCTCATGATCATAGGTATTTCCGACTCTATTTATTTTCCCTAACCATAAAATAATCCTATCCTATTGAATTATAGATATGAGTTGTATCTGTGTCAGGATTGGCTGCGACCCATGAATCATGGAACCCACAAATCGAGGGTCTCGTTGGGACGGTAAAGCCAAACGATGATGATAATCGGAGCTCCTCTGACAAGGGTATAGAGGTGTGTGCTTTTGACAATCGAGGAGTAGGTCGTAGCTCCATACCAACTAAAACATCACAATATACGTAAGGATCTCAATCAAGTTGTTATCTTTTTTATGTTTTCTGTCAATGATTTTGAGGTCTTTTAGTTGCTACTGTATGGTGAGTTTCCAGATTTCTTTTGGAAAAACAGAAGAAATCTAAATCCACACCTTCCTTATAAAAACTCTAGTTTGCTACACTAAATTCGGCAACAGTGGTGTTGGTGATCATTATGCAGCAAGATCAATATCTCTATCTCCAGCAGTTCTCAACTTGGCTTATAGGAATTATATTACTTTTGGCATTCTAAAAGTTGTTTTTGAAATAAAAAGAATTATTTGCAGCTCAAGGGAGTTATTGTTTGGTTGCCCCATAAAAGTGTTTTCTTTACTTGCCATTGGTTTTATTTCAATCTTTTAGCTTTTATGGGGTACAGATCTTTAATTACTAAGGGTGTGTTTGGCACGCTGACAGGACAGAACAACTGTTTAGCGTTTGGTAGACAAAATTGGACACGGCAAAACATATAACTTTAGATAAAATACAAATAAATAAAATATAAAATAAAACGTGTATTTGATGTTTTAGAGGAGTATTAGATTTTATTTTGAGGTTATATTGGTAAATCATAAGTATGTTCCACCTTGTTCCATGGCGTGGGGGCGGAAGAGGCCTGTTGCAACTTGTTCCACCCTGTTCCACATAAAAGTCCTGCCAAACGTGGGGCAGTGATCTTTGTACTGTTCTGTCCTGTCCAGTGTACCAACGCACCCTAATAGACTTGTGGGACTATTAGGATCCATTGGGCTTGATTTTGTATTATAAGAATAATATAAATTTGGTTTTGGTATTCTCTACTGAAACGGGCACTTTCCTCTGCAATTAGGCTGGAGGGAGTATCATTTAATGCAATTATATGTATTATATATACATATGTGTGTGTGTTTGCGTTTTGAGTAACGGAGTAATGTAACTTGTATGTTGGCTGCAGAACGAGGATCATGGCTAAAGATGCGATTGCTCTTATGGACCATTTAGGTTGGAAGAAAGCTCATGTAATTGGCCACTCGATGGGTTAGTCACAAGTTATAGCTTTCTGTTTATGTTATCATTAGCTACGTTTTTCTTGGATATAATTTGCTTCGTCAACCTAAGGTGCTTGATTAGAAGTTGTTCTAAAGTTCTATTACATTTTCACAAGGTTGTTTATGTCAACTATGCTATTCAATTCATTGACAAAAATGTGGTTAAATGCATTTGCCTATTTGAACATATATGTTCTAGGATTACACATGATTTCTTTTTGGCTGAACATAATTTTTTTTCTTATGTCGTTTATTTCCATTCCACAGGTGGTATGATAGCTTCCAAACTGGCTGGCCTTTTCCCAGATAGACTTCTATCTTTGGCTCTACTTAATGTAACTGGTGGAGGCTATGAATGTCTTCCCAAGGTACAACTTATCTTTGATTTGGCACTACTTGGATGTCCGTTTAATGAGCTTTTGTTAGAACCCAATGTTTTATTGAACGTAAACAATGATTGAATAAGGGCAAGATGCATCAACATACGACCAAGATTATCTAGTTCCTATTTAGTGTAACAAGGATTTTTTTCCTCGATTAGTGTAACAAATTTTCAAAATATCGTATTTAATGTAACAAAGCTTCAAAATTTCTCAATCAATGTATCAAAGTTTCAAAATTTTCCTATTTAATCTAACATATGATGACGTGATTGTCACATATATCGTCCACTTCGCCGTAGCTCTTTCGTAAACATTTCATGTGTCATCAAATGTTACAAGATAAACATGTCAACGGTCAAAATAGGTACAAATTAGGAAATAATGAGACTTTTTTATATTTATTGAGAAAATATATTCTTTGTTACGCTAAATATGAACTAAACCAAACTTTGTTGCATTTAGATGCATTTTGGCCATTGAATAACAAAATAACTTACTTTTGGGAGGAAAGCTTCTCTCCCAGACGCATAATCTAATATTCAGTAAACTTCTATCAGATTAAGGGGCTGTTTACCAAAATTTTCATTAAGTCCTGTATGGATAAATGTGTCTGTCTGGTTAAATTTTTCTATCTGGATAAATTGTTGCTGTTGTTTACTTTTTTATCTGAATCAACAGTCTGAATAGCATAAATGACCGATTTACCCCTGAGTATGAATTATAAGCTGTTTTATATATTCTGTTTATTTTTTAAGCCAAATTATATATCTGAAACACAAAATTATTTAATCATCAAAATATAAATTCATAAACTAGGATACAAACACTCAATTTCTTACCAAGCTTTGAGTTCCATTACAATTTATAACCTAAATTAACAAAAAAAAGTCAGGCTTCATTCCTTTATCTCATTTTAGCCCATTTCCCATCTCCATTTTGTGCCTGCTTCTCTCATCAGGGCATGAAAACTAAATCCCCAACAATGGAAACAAAAACTAAACTAATTTATCTCATTTTAGTCCATTTCCAATCTCAAGGGGAAAAACACTTAGAAATCCTAATATCAAATGTCGCATCAATTCGAAAAGAATTTACACGAAAGCACTCAAATTTACTTATAGACCAGTGGAGAAACATACACACAGGCATGAATTAGCTATGTGCAGAAACCCTAAATCCTGATTCAAGTTAACTTCATGATATCATCAAATCGACTAGCACTAAGAACCCATAGATTAAAAATAAGAACTTTTGAATTAAATCGAAATATAGAAAATGAAATAGAAGACATACCGGAGTGAAAGAGTATCGACGATTGAGATTGGAGGAAAACACTGACGCCAGAGAGTTTCGTTGCATGTGTGAAGGAATAAGAAAGAGTGGGAAAGAGTGGAGACGTGAGAGTGGAGGCTCAAGGGTAAAATAGTCAAAAATTCCATCTGAATGGGGACAACAGCCTAAAATGAACTGTCCGAATAAGACACTGGCTGTGCAATTAAGTCACAAGTAAACACCTAGGAACGTCTGCGCGAATAAGCCATTTTTCTCATTAAGCCCAACAAGCCACAAGTAAACACACCCTAAGCATACCTCCTAAACCTAACTTATAGAGCTTATTCAGTTAAGGAAATAATGTAGTGGCCTAAGGTGATATCAGAGTTGCCTTTCCCTTGTTAATTATTAAGGGAAGAGTATTATTGCCTAAGGAAATAACATAATTGTCGTTTAAGTAATCTTCATGGTACGTATGGAATAAGTGATAGCATATCTTGTCAAATCCTGTTAAACGATCGTAGCCTATGTATCTTTAACCATGATATGATGTAAGGAACATACTTTTCAAGTCATTAATTACCGACTGAGCAACTCTAAAGCATAATTTGCATCTGGTATTTGTCTGATCTGAGTATCTGAAGTTGGTGTATTTGTGACATAGTTGTATGCAAATGTCATGAACAAGAATAGGTAACGATAGTATAGTAACTGAAGCCACAAGATCAAACCTGATGTAACTTGTCTTTGTCTACTGCTTATCGCTTTCTGCATCATGATTCCAAATAAAATACGATCAGTTTCCTAGAAAGTAGAAACTAGATTCTGAAGGTATAACATCACAGAAAGTAATATCAAGTGCACATACATGGTGGATAGGATTTAAAAATTGATACAACGTATGAATGTAAGGGAATTCTAATGTTTTACAAAGTAGCAGCAGGCCTTGTATTGAAAGAAATTCCCTTCAGCTTGCAGACCTGGTGCTTCCTACTTCATGTCTCTATTTCTTTTTTCCTTTTTGCAGCTTGATCGTCGAACTTTTTCCATTGCAATTCGTTTCTTGAGGGCGAAAACTCCAGAGCAAAGAGCAGCTGTTGACCTAGACACTCACTATACACAGGTAGACAATGCTCTTTATGTTGTATATGACCTTGGTAATATACATGAAAGAGGATACAAGCAACTGTTTTGCGTAAATTATGCTCTACGTTCCTCATTTTTTTGTATATTTATGTTAATAACGTCTTGTGGGGACCTATAATTACATCAATCATCTAATTGGGACCTAGAAAATGGAAGTTGAATACCTATGATAAATAGGACCTGAATCATCCTCCAACACTTTCTTTTTTAGTTGTCCCAGACAAGCCAGTGTTTTCTTTTGATATTTCTAGCTTTGATTTCGGTTTACATGTTCACTTTATTTTGTTTAAATGAAAGACGCTTTAGGCATTTGACATTCTTTTGGTTGGAAGAAGCGCTTTCAAGAAATTATTTATGAGGTGGCAGAGGGAAGATTTGGCATTAGTCTTTTGGCCCTAAAATTTTGTAGTATTGAAGTGCTTCATATCTTACTGGCTCTGTCTATAACACTAACATCAAGTCACGGACTCGCTTCTCTGATTTGAAAAGCAGAGATGTTTTTCTTCCGGCTGCTCACTTGTTATGATGCTAACAAATCGTATTTACTACTGTGCAGGAATATCTTGAAGAATATGTTGGACTTGAAACAAGAAGATCAGTACTTTACCAAGTAAGAATTAAATGTTGATGTACTTGCAAATTATGTTATTTGGAGCACTGATGTACCGACATTTGACAGTTTTAACTATTTTATCATGTTTTTACAAATAAAAAAGAAGAATCTTGAGGTTCCAAAAAATTGCATTACAAACCATTGCTTCTTGATTATGATCAAATGTTCGTGATGAAACATTCTTCAGGAATATGTCAAGGCGATTTCAGCAAGTGGGATGCAATCAAATTACGGGTTTGATGGTCAGATTAATGCCTGTTGGACACACAAAATTTCTCGAACAGAACTAGAAATGATTCGCAAAGAAGGTTTTTTGATATCAATCATTCATGGGAGGTATAGCGTAGTTATATTTTACTGATGATTGTTTCATGCTTCTGTCTCACAACTATGTCAATTTAGAAACTGATGGTGCTTTAATGTCTAGATTTGATGTTATTGCGCAAGTATCGCATGCAAGGAGGCTTGCAGAGAAATTATATCCACTTGCAAGGATGGTAGAGCTTCATGGAGGTCATCTTGTGAGTCACGAGAGGACCAAAGAGGTATATATAATGTTCAGCTTGCCAATATGAGACTTTCTAAATTATGTGTTTCATAAACTAGTAATCATCTGGCTTAAATTAGTTGTGTCCCCTCCTTTTCTAGCTATTTTGTCTGGTGTAGCATAGTAAGCCAACATGCTTATCTTATGAACCAAACCAAACACACCCAACATATTCCACTCAGGAAGTTATGAGTTTGGCGGTAGGATGTACACACACCTTTCGTCTACCCCAAGGAGGTTGTTTCCGTGTAGACCCCTAGCTTGCAGAAAGCTGTGAGAAGTCAAGGGTGAAGCCAAAAAAGAACTTGAAAAAATGGATGTTTTCGATAATTTAAAAAGAAAAGGCAGAGACTGGTTAGACTGGGACAGATGAAAAAAGTATCAAATGTGCGAGTGCAAAAAAGGTCTCAATGGCAGTAAAGATAGTAAGAACGCAACAGGTGGAAACATGTTAATACAAGCAAAGAAACATTAAACCACTTGCAATGCAGTACTGGAAACTATTAGGACAAGATCCACTCCTTTTATATTATGGCTTGCTAGCCTATCTGCTGACTCTCTGACCCTCCCCACATCTACACTAGTTACTTGTCCCTACCAAAATCTGCTACCTTGGTTCTGCATCTCCAATAATTCTTGTCAGAATTCATGTCCATGGAAATGTCTAAAACCACCAAGTAAATCAGAGTCCTGCTCGCCCATGCATCCTATGTCTGAATGGTAGTAGGATGGAGTCTTACCTTTCTATTATTGATGTCCTTATGTAACAACCCACACCAAACTATCATGCCCGAAAGCTATATCTTTAAATTAAAACACCAAAAATGGCTCAATGTAATACATTAAACAGATTACAAACTGGGTTTGCGGAAATAACCCTAACTACAGCTGAGATCGTAACTACAAGGTAAAAAGGAAGGCTCTCTAATCCTTCTATATGCAACTTCCGTCTCACGCCTTGCCAACTTCTAAGCAAGCTTTCGACTACCTGCTTACATGAAAGGTTTAGTTTTTAAAAGCGAGGATTACACCATGAGGTCTAGTGAGTTCCCTCTAAAGCCACGCCACAATAATACAGTTTATGGAAAAACTTTCAGTAAGAAATGATTGTACAAAACTTGATAGGAACACATATAATGATCAGCACACTATGACGAGCAAATGGTACACACTATGGCCTTACACACCGTGACAGCGTAAAAAGGGGCACACACCGCCCATATATGAAACACATTCATATATCACACCATATGGGACACACCCCTGTCTCACACAAATGCCATAGCTCGTCCACACGAAGTCGTTTAGGTCCACACGACTAGATCACACTTTTCATTCATGAGTAAATGATAATATGAACACTTACCATTAATTATGCATAAGGATTCATATATCAACCCATATGGGACACACCCCCATTTCATACTAAGGCCAGAGCATGGTCACACACATTTAAATCACACATTTTGTCACACTTACTATTCGCTTTGAAATAAAAGCAGTTCGTATCCACTCAATTAAATCACACTTTCCATGCAAGGTTAAGAAGAATAGTACGAGCATTTACCAATGTAAACATGCATAAAGTTCCACATTTGAAAAGGGTTTTAAGATCAGAAAACTCACCTGTCGTCCCGCTTAATCCTCACGCTAGATGAGCTCTCCCTTCAACTGTACCTATAAGGGTACATACTACTACGATAAGCCACTTGATGGAATTACACACTCAAACAGCCTGCACTGCTATGTCACACCACTACTTTCCGGACACTGTATCCGAGTAGCCAAAACTACCCGGACAACCAACTATCCGGACACACTACCTGAACAACCAAACTATCCGGACGCATTACCCGGACAACTAAACTATCCGGACGCACTACCCGGACAACTAAACTATCCGGGCGCACTACCCGGACAACTAAACTATCCGGACTTTCTACCCGGATTCACAAGGGTTTCCGGTTAACTACCGGAAACTACTAACACAATTCTACCCGGTCACAACTATCATCCGGGCACCACAAATCGTCCGGACACTACCCTATTATGGAGGTTTCCGGACGTGACGAGAAAACCATAAAACGCAGAAACTTAAATCACTCTTGTCCTAATCCTCTCAACACCTCCAGATTAACAATAAGGGTCGATTGTTACACATTAACCCACTCTACCACATCCCTTAATCAGATTTAATGAGGACACAATTAAACCCACAAAATCTAAGTTCTTCTCCAAAAACCCACAATACACACTCAAACATAAAGAGGAATGGGATTGGGATTACCTGGATGAACCTGGAACTTCTCTCAAAACCCAGCTGCAAATTCGACACCTCTTCTTCTTCGATTTGTCACAAGCCCTATCTTGCTTTCTTCTTTAGCCTCACACACACAACACACACACTGGACAATAGATAGAAATGAGAAATTAGGGTTTCTCTCATCCCTTTTATACCTTCACAAAGAGCACCAAACTTTAAATTTTTACACTTTGACCACACAACTTCTAAGTTCCGAAATTCTTCCTACATTTCCAAATATCGACCAAAAACAAACCTGGTTATTACAACATCCACCCCTCAAAAGAATTCCGTCCCCGGAATTCCATTTTCAAACAAACGAGGTTATCGAGTCCTCATGTCTGATTCCAATTCCCACGTTGCTTCTTGCTCCTTATGGAATTGCGCCACTGAACTTCCACTAGAGACACTTCTTTATTCTAAACATCGCACCGGCTCCTACATGAAATTCGATCAATCTCCTCCTTCTGCTCACATAAACCGGTGGCGGTCTTGAGCCACGCTTAACCTCTCGCGAAAATGTTCGACCTATCGGTGATCAACCGTGTGACCTCCGATCTTACCCAAAATTATTCACATATCTAGACTCACGGTTTTAAAATGCGTCAAACTAAAGGTTTCACACACAATCTCACCTCTTTTAAAGAACGAATTCTTTCGGAGTTAACGTCACAACAACATGCAACCCTCATTAAAATAACGACGCTCATTTCGCCAACTGATCACAAAATCAATCTTGAATATCACTTTAACTCGCAGCTAAGATTTTCTTCAACAGATTACACACAATTCTACCATTACTCTCCAAACACAAAGTACGTCTAAGGCAGATAACACTTTCTCACATTAATTAAACTGACCACTAACCATTGATAACAATCAATTCACACGCTACTACCGCAACGTCCCTCCTATATTACTACCAAGTCTGATCCAATGGTCCCTCACCCCGAGCACTACATTCGACTGTTTTCTTCCTCTTACTTCTCAACCGTAAACATGTTTTCCAAAGAACGACTCACTAGAAGGTGCACACTCTTGACCAATCACACAAGCTAGCTCTCCTCAATGCTTAAACCAATCACATACACATAAATCCTCTTTCTCATACTCCCACTAGAAGCTCATGCACCCGACTGTGACGTTCTGATAACGTTGCTTCCCACTTTTCGTGTCACTTGTCACACTTTCTACTTCGCGCTTACTCCCTTATTCCAATCTACCGTCCCATTTACCTTAGGCTAGCATGGAACATTTCTCACCCAACATTGACCACTACATGAACGCAATTCTAACGGTTACTATACCTAATCAGCAGTTCCACCACCTCTCATATGAGAAAGTCAACCAAGTTAATCCGAAATCGCACTCAATGCTCGAAGCGACTGCACACTTCTCGTTTCTTAAACGATACTAACCCACTCCTTTGCATTTCCTTAACGTACAAGGATTATCTCACATTCCCAAAGATTTCGTATCTACTACAAAACATCATAACTAACCAGTCCAAAGAACACACAATTTCCTTCTTAGCTAGCCACCAACTGCCACCCCACTCTTTTATTCTCGGGTAACAATACCCCATGCCACTTAGACATCCATGCATCACCATACAAAATTTTGCCACATTTAAACAACTTATAAACAAATCCGAGCAAGGATCTCCACTTACGCTCACCCCATATCAACACTAGTCCATCACTTAACCTCACAGCCAATCATTATCACCATGCCTCACATGCTTACTAATTATAAGTTACCGCCATCTTATTCACACAACCCCGCACACTAGAAGTTTAATTCTCACGATCATTTGTGCACACGCTAGGCCATGCTTTCTCCACGCCAAACACGACATATATTGAAAGAGTTTGCGAAAGCATTAAGCAATAATTAGTTTTTCCAATTCAACATCCACACACAATTAACTAGAATTTCTACCTGGTCAAACTAGGGCACACACCCGCCCTTGCAATCACACAATAATAAGTATGCATGCACAATTATCAAACAGGTATCACTAAGCTTTGATTTAGACAACTCACAACTTTGCCTTTCTCCAAACTAGGTGAACCATAAAAATATGACCGTCTACTTCACTCGACCGAGTCTTTACCCCTAACCGACTCTTCGGAATCCACTCGAGACACGCTCAATAAATCAAACGATAGAACGCTCCCTTGCTAACCAACATAGTCCACGTGTCTCACATGAGTTGTGCTAACTACTTCATTTGTAAACGACATATCAATCACATAGGGAGGATTACCTATCCAATTATCAATTCCCCACCTTCGGATACTCACAAAAAGGCGGTCCACCCTTTTGACAGATTTACACCTTCCCAACCGACCTCTTATCTCCACGCACACATCTGACTAAATAATCACACCAGGGTTAACCTTTCAATTTCAAATCTCCCGACAATGACTCCACACCCGACTTGACTTCAACATCAATGCCTGACAATTAGTCTAAATACAAGTTCTCCTCAACTCCGGACACGCGTCGATACCGTTTCATCTACATACCACAACGCTACCCTTCGAAGTATTTTGCCTGCTTCAAAATCACCCGGGACACTTCCCCCGCCGTCAGCCACACGTCAATTTACCAAACAAGAGAAAGGACTACCATCACACAAGCATCTCTAAAGTCAAAGTCTGAGACTTCAGTTAGACGTCGCACTCTCTAAACGGTAACTCTAAGGCCACGAATCGACCATCGATGTCTCAACCGCATTTTCCCTTCTCGAAACTTTGCACATTAATAAGTGCAATGTCTCTTACCGCTAAGCGAGCTCGTAGCCTCCATGCACAACAACACAATGATTTAAATCGTTTTACGTACTCGAATTATTTCACAAAACAAGGTTGGATATGTAGGACGCGACACCCCCATAAAGAACAACCATACACACACGCTGACCCCAAGGATCGTTCTCACGCAACCCATGATATCTCGCACCCTGGTCCATTTACTGAAAGTATACACACTGAAACTCTCTTTTTGTGCAAAATTTTAAAATACAACAAAATCGTCCACGCTGGGATGTTCAACCAACTCTCACACTCGTTGATATGTCGAAAACGCGTTCACATCGTTTTCACCCATAAAATCATACGATCAAATGTTGTCATGATTTATACAACAAAGTTTAACTCACTCACAAAAAAATATGAAATAATTCACTATATCTACAAATTTCGAAATTTTATCACACCACGAAAATAAATTTATCTTTTCTTCAAGCGCACCCTTGCACACGCCCACTCGTTTTCAAAATCAGAAACTAACAAGGAACACACACACACACACATTTTGATATGAAGGACTGATGTAAATTTGTTTGAAAACGCAATGCATGACTCACTCTACATTGGAGGCTATTCGCTCGAGCAAGGTTAACCGTTTGCAGTTACAGCACATCAACACCGACACCCTACTCCCAACCAAACCATCAGGTTCCTTATATTCGAAACAATCATCGGTATCGATACTTCCCACACACTTGGAGACTCCCACCTCACAGTTACCACCTGCCTACTACTGCGTAAAAAAAATTACAGCTTCACCTCGACCCCAAATGGGTTAACCACACTAGTATTATCAGTCCATACGTCTATCATTACTCAACCACCCTTAACACTCTTCCACTAACTAGAGGGTAAGGAAACACCTCCCTATCATCCGATCCTTGAGTTGAACGCTCGAGATCTCCATTTACCGACATCAGGAAACTCCTAGAATAAAGGCTCTTCAGAGATTAGGAGCTCACCTCAAATCAATTATTTTCCTTAAGAACCCTAAAGGTTCTACTTCACACGGACACTCACACCGAACATTTAAACAATGCTTCTTCTAGATAGTATCATCAATCACACCAAGAATGATCTGCACAACACACTAAACCGTTGCCATAATGACAAGGTTAAACTTTACACACTAATCACCACACTCCACGCACTACTGTTATTCTCCCCACTTAATCCACCACACTCCACACACTACAAAATCAGATCAACGGTAAGCAAGCACACCCATGCACCTGTAAATTCATAATGACATTGGCCAGATGTGATTTGAATTTACCTTACATGAGGGTCCTCACTACCATCGTCCTAAATTCTCATTGGTTAAGGTATTCCCTAAATTCTCATAAGTTGTGTCCTCCTACTTCACAGTTTAAGTTTAGGCCCATCCGGTCACCTAAATCCCTTAAACTAGGGCTCTGATACCAACTGTAACAACCCACACCAAACTATCATGACCGAAAGCTATATCTTTAAATTAAAACACCAAAAATGGCTCAATGTAATACATTAAACAGATTACAAACTGGGTTTGCGGAAATAACCCTAACTACAGCTGAGATCGTAACTACAAGGTAAAAAGTAAGGCTCTCTAATCCTTCTATATGCAACTTCCGTCTCACGCCTTGCCAACTTCTAAGCAAGCTTTCGACTACCTGCTTACCTGAAAGGTTTAGTTTTTAAAAGCGAGGGTTAGACCATGAGGTCTAGTGAGTTCCCTCTAAAGCCACGCCACAATAATACAGTTTATGGAAAAACTTTCAGTAAGAAATGATTGTACAAAACTTGATAGGAACTCATATAATGATCATCACACTATGACGAGCAAATGGTACACGCTATGGCCTTACACACCGTGACAGCGTAAAAAGGGGCACACACCGCCCATATAGGAAACACATTCATATATCACACCATATGGGACACACCCCCATCTCACACAAATGCCATAGCTCGTCCACACGAAGTCGTTTAGGTCCACACGACTAGATCACACTTTTCATTCATGAGTAAATGATAATATGAACACTTACCATTAATTATGCATAAGGATTCATATATCAACCCATATGGGACACACCCCCATTTCACACTAAGGCCAGAGCATGGTCACACACATTTAAATCACACATTTTGTCACACACTTGCTATTCGCTTTGAAATAAAAGCAGTTCGTATCCACTCAATTAAATCACACTTTCCATGCAAGGTTAAGAAGAATAGTACGAGCATTTATCAATGTAAACATGCATAAAGTCCCACATTTGAAAAGGGTTTTAAGATCAGAAAACTCACCTGTCGTCCCGCTTAATCCTCACGCTAGATGAGCTCTCCCTTCAACTGTACCTATAAGGGTACATACTACTACGATAAGCCACTTGATGGAATTACACACTCAAACAGCCTGCACTGCTATGTCACACCACTACTTTTCGGACACTGTATCCGAGTAGCCAAAACTGTTAGCCCAGGTAGTATCCAAGCAAAGTATGTAATAAGAGTTATATATTAAACATAATGAATTGTTGTTTTTTGCTTACAATACATAAACCTATATATACTAGTTGAATGGTTACGAGTGAACCATTGCAATGTTTCGATGGTGGTGTTTGGTGATAACCGCCACCCTTTCATATGGTGGCTAACGGTTGTGACTTTTGACCAACCATTGCACCACTTAAATTTAATCTAATTACATAATAGTACAACACTAACTTCTAATTACATACTAATACAAATCATGTCCTTCAAGTCTTTGGTTTTTAACTAAGTCAATGGTTAATTTCCAATACTCCCCCTTAACCATTGACGAAGTTAATCTTCACATGTCTTGTCTTCAATGTCTTCATTTTGGTTTGATCTTTTGAACCACTTTTGAAATAATAGTGCTCCAAAAGTGTGTCTTAACTTTAGGCTTTCCTCCTTTCTCATAAACGTCATTTTCTTTTACTTGTTGATCTTCCATACTTAGTTCATCATAGTCCTCTTTTGTTTCATGCTCTTGATCATGTCTTCCTTTATCTTCGTCTAGTATAATCTCTCCTAACTTTGAGTCTTCATCATCATAGACTTTTGCAAACGAATTGCTTTCATTTGTTGGTGTATCCTTGCTAGATTTCCTTTGAGTCTTGTTGAAGCTTGTGGATGCCATTAACAACGTTGGTTCTAAATCTTCTTCCACAAGGTTCGATGCTTCTTGTCTTTGTTGTCTTTGAGGTCTTTGTCGACAATGTGAGGCATAGTGTCTAGATTTATTGCAATTATAACATCTTACTTTACTCATATTCCTTCTAAATTCTTCTTGATCTCGAGGGAATTTCCTTGCTTCATTGTAGCTCTTAAATGTATCTTTCAAGTGATTCTCGTCTCTATCATGTTGTCTAGTATTGTCACGACCTCGGTTATGTGGTGGAACATAACTTCCTCTTCTTTGATTATCATAGTGATGTCCTCGACCATTATCGTTGTGATTTGCAAACAATAGCTTATATTGATCTTCGAAGACTTTTCCTTTCTTAACCTTTACTCTTTCTTCGAAGGTTTTCAATCTTCCAATAGCTTCGTCTAGAGTCATTTTATCTAGATCGGAGTATTGCTCTATAGATGCGACAATTTGAATGAACCTCTCGGGCACGGAATTTAGCAGCTTTCGTACACGAGTTGATTCATCAAGTGTTGATCCAAGGCTTGTCATTTTTGAGGTAATACTCGTCATTTTCGCGGTGAATGAATCAATAGTGTCATCTTCCTCCATTTGTAATGTCTCAAATTCGGATTTGAGAGTTTGTAGTTTTGCCTTTTGTACTCGATCCACTCCAACATTTCTAGTCTTTAATGTATCCCAAACTTCTTTTGCACTTTTGCTATTTGCCACTTGTAATATCATATCTTCGGATAGTCCTTGAAATAGATACGCAATCGCAGTCTTGTCTTGCTTTTCATCGATTTGAGTTTCAACCGTAGGCTCAATCATTTTCCATAGATCATTTGCTTGTAAAATGATCTTCATTCTTATCGACCATATCGTATAATTTGTTGTTTTCAACAAGGGGCATTGGAAATAGGGTGTCGATCCCATCCCCTTCAAATTGCTTTTGGAACCATCTCCTTTTTCCGAATCGTCTCTCCCGGTCATAATTTTATTTGTTCCCTTTGATTTTATTTTTTAAAAACTGTTGGCCTGTTATAAGAAAGTTTAAAAAAAACTTTTTATTTGTTTTCTTTTAATAAAAACAAATAAAAATCTTCTGTGCGTGTGGCGAGAAAGAAACCAGGGTAGCGACCCTTCTTCTCCGTTCGTTCTTTGCCGGTGTTCTTCCTCTCCGGTTTCTTTTCAATCAATCGATACCTTCAAGGCGATATCTTCAATCGGTGATCCTCTCTGGTTAGTCACAATCGGTGATTTTTCTTCAATCGATTTCTTCTCCGGCGATTGTCTCCGATCACTTTCTTCTTCGGTTTGGTGGATTTCTCTCTTTTTTCTGATGTTCTGATTGAAACGAAAGTTTCAATATTTGTATACTGATCAAATATTTCGATGGTCTGTTGTTCGGTAACGGCGAACAAAACTGTTTTTTTGATCAAACAAAACTTTGATTCTTCTGTTGTTTGGCAGCGTCAAACAATACTTCTGGATGGGTTATACAAACGGCGATTGAGAAACGGCAATCGAAAAACTAAAAACGGCGATTGAATCGGCAATCGAAAAACTGAAAACGGCGATTGAATCGGCAATCGAAAACAGCAATTGAGTAAAACGGTACTCGATTGTAAGGTATGTGATCTGATTTTGTAAAACAAAATAAACGGGTGATTTAGGGGTGTTTCTAAATCACAAAAACGAACTATGTGAATAAACTGGTGATTTAGGGTTGATTCTAAATCACAAACGAAATCTGTGCTCTGATACCATTGTTGGCCCAAGTAGTATCCAAGCAAAGTATGTAATAAGAGTTATATATTAAACATAATGAATTGTTGTTTTTTGCTTACAATACATAAACCTATATATACTAGTTGAATGGTTACGAGTGAACCATTGCAATGTTTCGATGGTGGTGTTTGGTGATAACCGCCACCCTTTCATATGGTGGCTAACGGTTGTGACTTTTGACCAACCATTGCACCACTTAAATTTAATCTAATTACATAATAGTACAACACTAACTTCTAATTACATACTAATACAAATCATGTCCTTCAAGTCTTTGGTTTTTAACTAAGTCAATGGTTAATTTCCAATAAAAACTACCTGGACAACCAACTATCCGGACAACTAAACTATCCGGACGTTCTACCCGGATTCACAAGGGTTTCCGGTTAACTACCGGAAACTACTAACACAATTCTACCCGGTCACAACTATCATCCGGGCACCACAAATCGTCCGGACACTACCCTATTATGGAGGTTTCCGGACGTGACGAGAAAACCATAAAACGCAGAAACTTAAATCACTCTTGTCCTAATCCTCTCAACACCTCCAGATTAACAATAAGGGTCGATTGTTACACATTAACCCACTCTACCACATCCCTTAATCAGATTTAATGAGGACACAATTAAACCCACAAAATCTAAGTTCTTCTCCAAAAACCCACAATACACACTCAAACATAAAGAGGAATGGGATTGGGATTACCTGGAACTTCTCTCAAAACCCAGCTGCAAATTCGACACCTCCTCTTCTTCGATTTGTCACAAGCCCTATCTTGCTTTCTTCTTTAGCCTCACACACACAACACACACACTGAACAATAGATAGAAATGAGAAATTAGGGTTTCTCTCATCCCTTTTATACCTTCACAAAGAGCACCAAACTTTAAATTTTTACACTTTGACCACACAACTTCTAAGTTCCGAAATTCTTCCTACATTTTCAAATATCGACCAAAAACAAACCCGGTTATTACACCTTATGAGGTGCCTCTCGATTGCTAACGAGGTTGAGTTGAAGGATGTTTAACATTCGGTGACGGCCTCATGGTTTATGCATTGGGTGTCTGGATCTCACCATAACATTTGCCGCTCACTTCTCGAGCAACGAGAAGAGAATGTGCATTATAGGTGTATGTTTAGGCAAATTGACACGGCCAAATATGAAATCAAGCTGGTGTTGTTTCACTAATACCTGTGCATCATTGCAAATTCAGGTCAATGAAGCTCTACTTGAATTGATAAGGGCATCAGAAAGCAAGACAAGCCCACATGACTGGACGAATTTGTCAGGGAAGAGCACTGGTAAGATTGGTCATAAGAACCCAGTTCTGAATTAGGCTAAAAATCCTCACATGGCTGGTAGAAGTTATGGAACACAAGTTGTGATATATGCATAACTTGAATACCAGAAAAATGATCATAATAAACCACCATGCTCTTTTTCTTTTCAGGCTTCTGGTCAGTGAGCTGGATGTCCTCTAAATATAAGGTGGGAGGAAGCGACAACGGATCTGTCATGACTGGCATTGCTGGAACGCTGAGCCGTATCATGCTAAACATATTTAGTATCCTTGTATTAGTATTTGAGTACATACGAAGAGTTCCGAGACGTCTAAGGCCAGTTAGGGTAGGCTCTTCCCTCACATGATGATGATATTGTATTGAGAAACGCCAGCCGGTCTAATGGTATGGCATCCATTCTCAAAACAAGTGCATTCAACCCAATAGTCTTGGATGGAAGCCTAATCTAACCACCCAAAACCAAATTACCGTGCAGGTAAATTTTTGAACATATCCGAGATGACAGTTGATGCAAGGCTCCCCAAAATGCAGAAAGCATGAACGACATAACATGGTAACACATAGAAACAGATACAAAAGGTCGATGGTGGGAATTCAAGTGGCATTGGAAATCAACCCAAAAGCGTACCAATTAGTATAGCATTTTATATACAACCAAAGTGCAAGGAGAAGGCATAATCTTAGCCAGGGGGAATCCTGTGAAGCAGAAGGCAAAGCCTGAGGCTCACTTTCGTTTTTTTTTTCTTCCTGATTATACTTCATGTCGTAGATCTCTCTGTGTTTTGTTATAGTAATACTGGAATTAAATGTTAACATTTTGAACCTCTGGAATTCTACAAATTCTTGTAGAATCCATTAAAGCAGAACGAGATGCTGTTTTAAGTATGATTTTACACCTAACTGTGGTGCTTTTGCAGTGAATATGTTAAGTTATTTCAAAATATATCATATTAATGTGACAAACTTGTTGTAAAATGACATGTTGAGGAAATTTGTGCACACCTAACATTTTTAGCTTTGTGTACCGTATATGTATGGACTATTCAAGTTTGACGACCGGTTTCAAATGGAATTTGAAGATTTTACTCCCAACTGTGGCGTCTTTAGCTGTGAATGTGTTTTGATCTAAAAAAAGATGAAATACAAGTGTTGATGTGATACATACTTGTAAAGGACAGGTTGAAAACAATTGATTTGTGGCTTCGTGTATGAATTCATGTACCACCTTTAAATTCAAGCCATATATATACAGACAGACAGACAGACGGCCTGGAGTGGAATTTAAGGATTTGAATTCCATCATTAAATGACTGCTAACAACAAGAGTTCCAAACATAATCCCTAACTCACAAAAACCTAAATCTAAATTGGAGGGTGCGCCTGCCAAATCGGCAGTACAACAACAAAAACCTCTCGTTTCACAAGCATAAAAAGGTTCGCCATAGCCATACACAAAACACGACATAAACAAGCGCAGAGAGAGAGAGAGAGAGAGAGAGAGAACCTGATGAATTCCCCATGCTGATGCTGATGCTGATGCTGATGATTGAGGAAGAAGGTGGTTGAGTGTGTAAATTATTGAAATACAAATGGTAATAGTTTGGGTGATAATATATCACTCGGAAATGGAATATTCTTCGTCCCATATGTCATATGCCATCTGCCTCTCTATGTATAGTTTCTTTTCTTTTTTTAAAATGTTGCTGTTACTATATTTAAAATTTTAAATAAACTTATAAAAGGTATTTCATTTACAACTGATCAAAAATAATAATTTTTAATATATATATATATATATATATATATTGTTAGGAAGTCGGTCACAAGACAGTTGTGTTTAATTGGGTTCTTAGTTTGGTATTTTCCTTTTAGTTTTATTTTACTTGTTATTTCCTTTTATTTACATTTAGTTTCCTAAGTTTGTAGGGTATCAAAGTGGCAGTTAAGGCCACGTTCCTAGTTGGAAACTTGAGTTAGTGGGTTAGTTGTTTTTCTTACCCTTTCTCTTTAATGGAAATGGCAGAGAGTTTTTGCTAAAAAGTTTGTGGTTCATTCCTACTCTAAAGGAATACCTATCATATATACATATATATATATATATATATATATATAGAGAGAGAGAGAGAGAGAGAGAGGGGGGGAGAGAGAGAGGGAGAGTGAGGTTAATGTTAAAATCTATAAAAAATGAAAAATTGAGGGTGATAATTCATCTTTGACTGTATGCACATTTACAAGCAATTGAAGCTTTTTGGATTTTGTGCATACCAGACAAATTGTTTACAAACTACTTATATGCACATGTTCATATCGTCCAGATGAATAAGTTATCAGGATGTTCCTTGGTTTGCTGTAGTCGTGAATATAACATGTAGTCGCGATTTGGTATCGCCATGGAAATAAGTTAAAAAAAAAAGTCCAACTATTTGGTAACACCATGGAAATATAACATGTAGTCGTGATTTGGGGAATTTAGCTTCTTGTTTTGTTGACAAGCATGTGTTCTGTAGATGTATCTTGTTAAATAAATTACACACTATTAAGATAAATACTAATTGATAGCTAATAAATTATATTATAACATAAAATATCCTAAAAAGACACAAGTTTATAAAAGACCTTGGTAACAGGAGAAAAGAAAACAAGTTTCCTTCACCAAATTGCCACAAAAAGATAACATTAGAAATATATATATATATATATATATATATATATATATAAAAGTGTTGCAAATTTCATGAGAAATAATAATACATGAGCCAGCCCTCAAATCTAACTCTACATTTATATAATTGTGCCTGCCTCTATTTTCACCTCAGTATTCATCCAAGTAAGTGTAAAGCATGTCGTCTTTCCTCGACTTGCGTCGACTCAGCAGCGCCTTGAGAAGACGTTTGCTTTTACTCGGGATCTCGTCTGCTTCTTTACACATGTCTTGATCACCATTCCTACGATTTGAAACTGATTTCCGAGCCTCGGGAGGCTGCAATCAATCGTGTTATACCAACAAATTACCAAAAAATGGATTCTAAACAAAAATTGGATGCAAGAGGATGATGTATTTGGAAATATGAACCAAAAGAAACAATTTTATCGTAATTTACCCTTTGTCGTGAGATTGAGGTTGGAGTTGTTGGCCGAGTGGGATTGGGAGTGGATGATCTTGAATTCGTTCTCGAGTTCGGTGTGGTCGACCTACTCGAAAAAGATCCAGTACGCAATAGTGGAAATCGACGTGGGGAAACTGATCTCTTCTCTGAATCGCCAATTTTCAAATATAACCGGTTCAATATAAACAAAGAAATACATTTTACATAGACCAAGAAAACACAAAATGAATATATACGAACCGATATCTTTTCTAGTCACTGTGCCAGCGAAGGAAAACAATTCAGGTTGCTGGGAATCCCGTGGAGAAGGAGATGGAGATGGAGATGGACCTTTTCTGCATTTCAAAAGAATTGTTACTATACGAATTAAGATGGCCGTTGATATGCACTTAAGGTTATGATTGAAACTTTACCGGACTAAAGTTTTGCGCTTTTCTCTAATCATAGCTTCAACAACTTCTGTGTATGCCCAAAAAATCAAAGAAAACCACAAGTGATCGTCATTTTGATTCATAATTGAGGGTGTCATCAAAACTACAATTGTGCATTTCTTACTGTTCTTATGTTCATGCCGACCATCTTCATCGTCCACGAGGCATCCTTGGTGCTTTAATTTAGTTTCAGTGACATCTTGCTTCATCTCCCCAACTAAAGATTTAACCAAAAAATATCGACCATTATGACAGGTCAAAAATTCACACGAAAATCGGAAAATTTCTAGTTTTGGAAAGTTTTCGACTCAAAATTAGTTGGGTCGACATGATTCTTTTATTTTGTTTTTTCTTGAAGGGTATCGTAGATATTTAACAAATAGTCAAAGACTGGAATATTTCATAGGACATGAAATGCTCGACCAATAAAAATGAGTACCGGGCAAGACGTATCTCTTAAAGTAGTTGGGAATATTTATTCGCAACGACTGCTGGGAGATGCCTTCGTGATCAAAATACCCGTGGCATGTTCTTAGTCGCTGCATCATCAAACAAATATTGAATCATTGAACGCTTATTAAGCTTTCGAGACAGGTCAATAGGATCTTAGAAAAAGCGGAAATCGAAGAGTACCTGTTGAATACAAGATACGCGAAGCTCTGTTCCAGAAACTTCTTCAACCTTTTCATCTAATAAGTTATTAACTTTATATGAAACAGCGCCCAAATGGTCCACCGTATTCACCAGAGCCTTGATGGCGTAATCTTTCAACGTGTCAACCACTCTGTCAAACCAATTCATAAGAAATTGTTTAAACTTCAAGATTCAACTACAATGTTTACATCCTTATTCCTTATAGACTAAGGGTCTGTTTGTTAGCAGCTTAACGAGCTTAATAGGAATCACAGCTTATTCAGATTGTTTGGTAGTGACTTAATGATATAGAAAGTGGCTTATTTAGTAAGATTCTAGAGGGGGGCTTTATGCAGAAAGCCAAGTTTTTTTCCAAACGTGTCCCTCCCAATTAAAAAACACGCTCCTTTCATCTATGAAAAAATTCTACAAAAAAAAACCTTTTCCAAATCCTTACAGACAGAATAATCCATACGCTTTATCCGTACAGGACTTGATGGAAAACCAACCAAACATCCCCTAAGTACAACCCATATCCAACTATCCAAGAAAAAAAGATATATGTTGGATATTGAGGTCAACCTCATTACCTATTGTATTCGATCTAATATGAATTTCTTTACAAAATTAGCTCAGATTACTCACATCTCCTTTTGATCATCATTGGTGTATGATAGTTCAAAGAATTCAGCAGCAGAGTACAGTTGCTTTCTCAGATTCTTTAAATCCTGAAATGATATGCAGTGAATAAGTTTAATCGGGTTTCAGTAAAGATAGTTGTTGAACGAGATGAAAAGCGGGAAAATGCCTTAAGGCTGTCTGAAAATAACAAGCTTTGGTGCATAGCAATCTCATCGTAGTTGGCTGGTTCTCTTGGGAAAGACATCGAAGCAGTCGAAGATAAAGTCTCCATTGAAGGAGTTCCTTTCCGAAATACCTGAAATAATGGCAAAGATTGGAGACAGAGATTCATGGAATCAAGAATTCTTGATTAAAGCAGGGGGCAATGAGAATAAGTTCATGTTGTTTACAAGATTAATTTATTTAAAAAAACAAAATAAAGAACAGCCAAGAATAATTCTTTTTGAATACTTGTGAAACAAACCCAGATAAACAATTCAAGAAAATTCCTAAAAACATCAAAAGTTTTAAAAAAAAACTTGAGAATTACACTAGCCCTGAATAGAAAAGAAAGCAGATTCCTATATTTTGTCAGAAAATGGGATACAATTCCTTAAAACACAAAAGTATGAAATCTTCCCCAAAAACAAACCCTAACTCTAATTGGTTCTTGAAAAAAAAAAAAGAACAAAACAAAACAACATTACTTTAAGCTCAATACCAAATGATTAAAACGTGGTGGGTATAACCAAGAGGCTTCTAAGTTCAAATCCTACCGTTGGAATCGATGGATTATCATGGGTTTTCACAAATTTTTTCAAAGAAAAAAGAAGAAAACTTCAAACCTAAACCAATCAGAGATCTGCAAACCCAACAATATTACACAATAAAAAAACATCAAACGTTCTAAAACACAAGAACATTCAAGAGACCAAAACCTTAAACCTAAACCAATTCCACTAGTGTTATCAACTATAAAATTTTCAATAACCCACTATAGAAGAAATAAAACATATAAACAGCATCATCATATTTGGTTTCTGCAGAAGAAATAAAACATTGACTTAAATCCATACCCAGTAAGATTTCTTGCAGTAAAAAAAAGATGAATTGGGCTTACCCGGTGGTTATAATTTAGGAATTTAGACCCCCCAAACAAGCTGCTGCCTCTTCGACTTCAGTTATTTATGATGGAAGCAAAAGCAAAGATTTTGCAGAGAATTATGTGGTGTGTTTTTATGAGTATTGGGATGGGAATAAACCACTAGAAAAAAGACAACATATTATGCGGGTTTGTTTGTCGAAAGACAAAGAATGCATGAAAATTGGGAAGAGTTTTAGAGAGAGAGAGAGCAGAAAAAATGGGAGGGATGATGGAGGATAGCATATCTATCTATCAATTGCTTTTCTTTATTATTTTTATGTTTATGTTTCATTGTTTATGCAAATACAAATACACAAAAGGGTAAAAGGCAAATTTGGGGGTTTTTTATATACGACATATACACTCAAACAAAACCCACCAAAATCTCTTTTTTGTTTATTTATCTTTCTTTCTTTTACGACAATGGAATTTCATATATTGTATTTGGGTTTAGTGGTGGCCAAATCGGCCCGACCCGACCCGACAGGCCAACCCGTCCCGAAACCGGCCAAGAATCGGTTCTGGCCCGGCCCGGTCAAGAACCGGTTTCAAGCCCGAGAGCCGGGACCGGTCCGTGTATTTAGGAATTTTCTCGGCCCGACCCGGGACCGGTTCGTGGCCCGACCCGGCCTGACCCGAAATTTTTTCAAAGAAGTAGCCGTTTTCTAACCGTTGGAATAGTGTTGTGACCGTTTTTTTGGCTAAAATATCACCCTCCAACCCCATATAAATACTAGGGGTGTTATGGAGTGATCACCACCTTACAATTGCTTACAAAACGCAAAAAACGCTTACAATTCTCATTTCTCGGCTCTCGTTATATTCGTTTCTCGCAAAAAACGCATACAATTCTCATTCAATTACAATCCATTCAATTACAATCCGGGTGATGGGGTGGGAGTTCGGGAGCGGGACCTTCGAATGTTTAGAATTTATGTATTGTAACTTGTAACTTAAAATTATATATAAATTATAAAACGTAAAAGTGTATTTTAGTGATATATATTATAAATAAAACGTATTTTTAAAGTGTATTTTAGTGATCCAATCCAATTTTTTACATTCTAAAGTTTAGTAATTAATTATTATACAAAGAAATTATTTTTTTTTAAAACAAGAAAAATACCACGGCCCGATCAAGAACCGGTTCTTGGCCCGGCCTGGTTTTATAAAAACCGGTTTTTTCTAACCCTATACGGGCCAGGGGTTTTAGGGTTTGACCCGGCCCGAACCCGATTTCTGGCCACCACCATTTGGGTTACAAGTCACAAAATCTAAAAAATCTCAACCGTTCTTTAAAAATTAATTTAAAAATAAAATGGGTATTAAGCGGTAGTTAATGAGAATAATAATAAAAGAAACTGTTTGGTTTTATATAATATAAGTCCAAATTGTTTAAACCGGGAATGAAAATTCATTCCCATTTTTATTCCCTAAATAGTCCCTTAATAAATACAGTAATTGTTTTATCTAGAGTTGAACAAGGTTTAGATTTTGTCAAGCATCAGTCAGTCTAGTCCTTTTAAACTCGTTTTCATTGAGTAGTAATAAACAAAGGAAACAAAATACATTTTGGGGTTGAGAAAATGATTTGATCAGAATTTTCAGATCGAATTAATTTACATTTTATTTTTAGGAATATGAGCGGTATCTTTTATTTTCAAATTAATTTATATTTCAATTAATTTATTTAAAAGAAAGAAAACAACAATAATGAATAATTGTTTTTTCGATTCCTTAGATTCCATCTAATTCAAATATGCTAAATCCAATCCGTGACTTTGGGCCAAAATCGAAACGTACAACTATAAAATAAATTTTGCCTTTTACTAATTTGTAAAAATATATTACACTTTTTTATTATTTTTAATTCATAACTTATATTGCTAATAAGCATAATAGATTTAATATTGATAAACTTTTTTAGTTTTTAATTAGTTTTTGTTTGAGTTGGATGTTACTATCTTTTTTTTGGGTATCGTAGCACCAAGATATAAAGGGAAAGGGGGATAGATGGTGAGCGAGGAAAGAACAAATGTCGGTCGAGGGAAGGAGGTGAGGGGCATGACGATAAGGTTGCAGAGGGAGACGAGGAGGCGACGATGAGCACAAACGAAACGAGGAGAGAGTAGTTTGGGCTGGTGAAAGTTAAATTGTGAGGGAGTACTAAGCATGTGAAGACATGAACATGATGATGTGAAATGATGCATTGCTCATACAAAAAAAAAACAAGAATAATACTATCACATATATACATAAAATATACCAATATAAAACAAAAACAGAAAAACCTAATACAATACGGTTTTTTAGCCAACCTCAAGAGTCATAGGGTTGGTTGGATTAATGACGCAGCGTAGATTTGCGGAAGGATCGACAAGCGTCTAAATCCTTTGATAAACGTGATTACGAATTGTAAACACGAAAACTCTTTAAAAATATGAACTTTATTAATTTATCAACTGCTTAACAATGAAACATATCAACCCTATTTATAATCTAAACCAATAAAAAGATAATTACTAGAATCTAATTTAAACTTAATCCTAATTATAAAAGATAATTAAGAAAATTAAATCTAACCTTATTAGGAATCTATAACTAATTAATAAATATATTAATTAAGGAAATATGGAAAGGAAACATATGGCACGTGATATGTTAAAGGAAGAAAGCATGCCACGTGAGACTTTAATGAAATTGGATGAATCATGCGACATCAACGGTACCTACAGCGCTGGGAGTGACTTTTGAAGTGAGTTGGCAAACATGCAACTAACTTGTAACCCGCTTCGGCTGCTGTTTATAATTCTTAACTTGTTTCTTTTTCGATGCCAAACCCCGAGTCTATTTTGGGCTCGTTTTCCTTTTCGAGCTCGTTTATCTTTTTCCCAATTATTTGTAAAAATATTTATTATCTCTCTAGATCTTCGAATATATCAATTAATTTGGGTACATAACCCTTTATCAACCCAACCATACCAATTTGTAGATTTTAGGACACGATAGGTTTCCGATTAGTTTCATCAATTGTAAATTGAATATTGTGGGTTATTTATATGAGGGTATGACGTACCCCATCAAAATAAAGATGAGTGTCTTACAAGTTACATCTATATATGATCAACATGTGCTTTGTGTATTACTGTTATTTTATAAATGTCTAATACATTGAATGACGTAGGTTCACACAAGAACACCTATATTTTGCAAAAATGCAAGAACACTCTTATCACATGTGATAATATATGTATGAGGACACTGGATGGTTACGAACGATTTGGCCCATGATTAAAGTCACACCAAAGCTCTTTTGAGTCACTAATTTAGTATCACATTCATATCATATGTGATGAATCGAGAATACCCTTATCACTTGGCCCGCAACCTAGGTCGTGCCGAACATCGTCTGCGTCTCCAATGTATAAAATTACATGTTTATCATATGTAATGAACTATAGTATCACACGTGATTGACTATTGTAAAAATGTGCTCTTACGTTCTCCTAAAATGAAGTTATGCTCGTTTGAATTCTTCCCTACATTGAATATAATTGAAGAGTTATATATATAATTGTAAACAAATCGTAAACATATATAATATATATATATAGAGAGAGAGACTTGAGATCACGTGAGACCAGACTATTTCCGTGAGACAGTGAGACAAAAAAATTAACACTAAACCTTCACAACAAAAGACTGTGAAGATACTGTGATGGTAAACTTTCAAAGTGTTTTTGTTGTGAAAGTTTGCTGTTTTTCTTATCTTCACAATAAATCATTGTGAATGTTTAGTGTAAATTTATTGGTCTCACGGTCTTACGAAAACAGGTTGGTCTCACGTGAACTCAACCCTACATATATACTTATACAACCATTAACGCATTTTATTTTTAATCAGCAATAAATTTAAAATTAATTTAACCACTTACATCATCAAAATTAACGTCGTTGTAACATGTTATAAATGAAGTACTATTTAAGACCAAGTATAAAATCATGAAGTTTCTATCTAGTCTAAACCAAATATATCCGTCGATCCTGTGCAATCATGGAAAATGATTAATAATTTGTATGAATTATTGAAGTTTTATAATATGCTTCGCAAATTCATTTCCTTGATTTTATATATGTACATCAAATTTCACCTGAAAATACGAATAAAATAGTAACAGTCACTTTATTTATATATATATATATATATATATATATATATAGGGAAGAGTTCAATTGAAAAGTCTAAATATTTTGAGAAATAGAGAAGTAAAAAAACACGGGAGTGTTCATATATGAACGTTCATATATAAACAGTCATATATGAACGTTCATATATGAACGTTCATATAACAGTCATATATGAACACTCCCGTGTTTTTTTACTTCTCCATTTCTCAAAATATTTAGACTTCTCAAATGAACCGACCGCTATATATATATAAATAAAGAGTAAATTACGAATTTCGTCCTTGTGGTTTATTGAATATTACCATTTTCGTCCCTATGGTTTCAAAATTACTTTTTTCATCCCTATGGTTTATAATTTGTTGCCATTTTGATCCTTAAGACTAATATTGTTAAAAACCAATAGTTAGCTTAAGGTTATTTTAGTCATTTTCCTACTTTTTCTATTTTTATTTATTTAAATACAATTTTTGTTGGTTTTCTTTTTGAAAACTCCACCCACAACAATATAAACCCCCTCCCTCTCCAATCACCTTTCTTATTTTTTGTTTTTTAGTTGTTTAAACATAACATTCAATTAAATTATTAATGATACACTAAAACATTCAAAAACAAAAAAACTAATACTTAAATAAACAACAGTTTTAAATTCTTATTTGGTAAAAAAAACAGTTTTAAATTCTTATTATTTTGAAATAATCAAATTTCTTCGATATAAGTCGTTTTTTACTTTTATAGTTTCTAAAGTTTTACGAATTTGATTTATGTCATAACAACATTCAAGTGTAAACCGTTAAATAACTCACATAAAAGTATATCAATATTTTCTCTTTTATTGAAGCGATGACAATTAGTTTTTAAAATATTTTTCTATGTAAAAGTGTTACAATAATGTATAAAATGTTATTAGACATCTTTTAGACACTTTTAAAATAAATTAACCAATTAACCTTTTTTATATAACACTTTTGAAAAATGTCATATTGAACACATCACTACAAGAAAACTGGGCATCAGTGACGAAAAATTAGCGAAGGAAAAAATCTCTCACTAATTAGTGAGGGATTAGCGAGGGATTGACCATTAACCCAATCCCTCGCTAATCCGTCGCTAATTAGCGAGGGATTGACCATCTTTTTATATTACATTGGTTTTGTAAGTCGTTTTTTCAATAGTATCATATAAAAAAATATGACGTTCTATTTAAAACGCGTTTTAGATATTTGTTATTTTGTTACAATGTTCAAATGGATTATATAAAATGATTGTAACACTTTTAAATATGACAAATAATTGTTTGGTAATTTTTGGCACATGCAAACATTTTTTTGACATTTAATTCAACACTATTTTATTCTAGTAAAAGTATATATTTTAAGGTCTCGATTAATTTGGTTTTCTTTAATAACATTATGAATATTAAATAAAAAAGAACAAAATAACATTTTTTCACATCGTTTCTAATGACGAAATACAAAAAAGAAAAAAAAACTCTTATGTAAGGGCACTTAACGGCTTGCATTTGATCAACGTCAATTGCAAAAACTGAACCCATTAAAATTTGAAACTATCATAACCAAAAAAAAATTGTATGGAAGATATTTTTTTGTTTTATCACAGATAATAAAAAATGTAATTTATTTATCTGTTAAAGTTTTATTAAAAGAATATTATGGATGTTTGATTATAATACTTTTCTTAAAAATTCTATTTAACGGTTTGTACTTAAATGTTGTTATGATATAAATCAAACCCGTGAAAATATTGAAATTATAAAATATAAAAAACAGTTATATTAAAGATATTTAATTATTTTAATATAACAAGAACCAAAAACTATAGTTTATTTGTGTACTAATTTTTTTTATTAAAAGATAGTTTGAATGTTTTAGTACGTAATTAATAGT
>CM066319.1:0-5000 GCA_033807775.1 Saussurea involucrata | reverse complement strand
CTTCAATTTGCAGTCTAATCCAACTCCAATTTCCATCTCTACACATGTTATAAACCTCAATGATTTTTCCAAACTCCAGCCAACTATAGGTCCAGAAAACCTTGGTAAAAATCAGAAAACAGCAGCTGGGCCAAAGATGGTGGCAGAGCTGAATAAGCACCCATTCTAGACAAATAAAAGACCACCAGTAGGTATTTTTTAGAGAATTGGCAGAATGCCAGAATGTTAGACCAAGAGGAGGAGAGAAATCAAAATGTTGAGTAACTAATGCAGCTACCAACAGGTTTAGAAGAGTGAATAACCAATAAGCCATGTGGTAAAAGAATAAGCAGACCCCCTCCTTATCACTCCAATTTATAGTACTCAGATCATCCCAACTAAAATTTTTTCCAGGGCCAATATGGCCTCTGGCCATTGGCCACCGACATCTTGCCCACCAAAACAGGATCCAGAGGAGTTCACTTTTACCAACTCCTCTACTTCTAATTCCTATACTCATAACATCAGCAGAAACCAAAAACCTCTGCTGACCCATACAGCTATAATTGAAGCCGAGATCAAAAATTTCAACATCTCCACAAAGAATAATCACAAAGAGATGGACCAAGTAATCACAGAATATGTACTCAGTAATCAGACCAATGAATAGTAAGAAGCAAAGGTTGGACACATAAAAAATGGTCCAAAAAAGAAACAACCTTATAACTCCAAGCATAGGCAAATATCTGCAACCCCTTCTAAAAACCCAAGAATACTCCATAAATATGAATGCACTAGCAGGGTCAGTGACCAGCCACCAGTGCATCATATTGCCAGTGTAGCAAGGAGTATGGATAGGCAGAAGGAAGGGATCAATGACCAGCCTAACCTTTGCTATCCAAAATAAAGACCAAAAGAAGGGGGGAGAACAAAACTCACACAGATAAAAGTAGAACAGGGGATGCATAGAAATCTCCATTATAACTCCAGTAGGAAGAAAGCCATACCAGAAACTTATTGGTATCCAGTAGGGAATCATCCAATCAAAAATCCACACACAGGGCAGCTCAGAAATCCACTGTATCATCAAAATGCCACCACTAAAGTTGGATAAGATCAATATAAAGCAACAACCATTGGACCTGCACATATAGAAATTCAGATAAAGGGAGAGCAGGTGATCAGATCCACTCCACATACAGTCAGAATCAACTTCCCATTCCAACAAAGAAACTGATTTGAAAATAGAACCAAAAAGATGTTCTATTAACAAGTCAGGCCAAACAAGAAATATAAAAGTCTTAACCACCACTACCCTCTCCCAAACACTGATCCTGTATTTACCCCTGTACACCAAACAATAAACCACCTTTTTATTCAACCAATCCTCCCAAATGACCTCCTTATCACTCCAAAACAAGTTCAAAGTCCTAATCTCCTCTACCCTGCTCCCCCTTATTGCTCCATCCCAAAAACCCAACCCATAGCCCCAAAGTGGACATTGCATGTCCATAGTCAGCCTGCAAAGAACATAAGGAAAGTAAATGTTATTTCCCAAGGCACCCCCCAAAATGAACCCACCCCAAGGGATCTCAAAAGCAGTGGATTTTCCATCTCTGTCCAGTTTCTCATCATCCAAATTCTTCCCATTGTATCCCAGCATCTCAGTTCCACAAAACCACCATAAGCACCATAACCACCTCTGATCCAGAACCTCAGCAGCAAAAACTTTCATGTCTTTCATTTATAAACCGTGAGAGGGCAGAAACTTCCATCCCTTAATCCAAGACCCCAGATAGCAGCAGCCTTTTTAGTTTGAGGATTGACTTTAACTTTTAGGCCCATCAATTTCATCTTTATAAGCTCCAAGATCTGACAGGTGAGGGAATCAGCAGTCCTAACCTGATCCAAGTGGATCCTCTTATTTCTTTCTTGCCAGATAAAGTACACCCCAGCAGCAAGGATGAGTTTATGAATAATACTCCAAATGGAGCTTCCAATCTGCCCAAGCGAGAGCATCCTTAAGACATCAATCCAGCGGTTAGTAGAACCATTAAGCCTCTGAATCACACTATAGACCCCAGAAACACCCTCTAAATTCCTCCAAATTTCTTTAGAATAATCACATTCAGTAAATAAGTGACTATGTGTTTCAATACAATTGTGGCAGAGGATGCAGAGGTTTTCATCCT
Organism: Saussurea involucrata; assembly: GCA_033807775.1. Taxonomy (NCBI): domain Eukaryota; kingdom Viridiplantae; phylum Streptophyta; class Magnoliopsida; order Asterales; family Asteraceae; genus Saussurea; species Saussurea involucrata. Next base: position 2,829 of record CM066319.1, on the reverse strand, counting down.
TAACATTCCAACTCACCAATCTATCAAAAGTCCTTAACTTCTCCTTAGCTGCTAACCATAAGATGAAAGCATGTCTTGGCACACCTTGGCTGAACCAGATTAATTTCGAATTTTGGAAAACTTCCAGATCAGCATACTGGTCTTTCCAAACAACATCAGTTTTAAACTCCACCAAAGATCCATTTTTGGCTTTCCACACCATTTTATCCCTCACAGCAGGCTTTAGAGTAGGTAGAAATTGTTGTAGGACATGCCCATACTTACACCACAGTTCCAAGGGCCACATCCATAAACCATCAGAAACCATATCACTAACCATCAGATTCAGACTCAGATTTGCCATGTAAATCTCTCTTTTGGAAATTATATTACACAAGGGACCTATAGGGTGCCAGGAATCAAACCATAAGGAAGTATTTCTGCCATTACCAATCACATGAACAATTTGATTCCTAAAGATGTTTCTAATTTTAGAAACCTTTCTCCAAAACCAAGCAGCATCATAAGTTTCTCCTACATCCCAAAAATTTCTCCCTTTAAGTCTGTAAACATGCAGCCATTTAATCCATAAAGAGTCACCATTCTCAATAACTTTCCAAATTTGCTTAGAAAGAAGAACTTTGTTCCTATTCTTTAAATCTCTAATTCCCAAACCCCCTTTAATCCTTGGTAAACAAACAGTTTTCCAAGCAACCTTTGCCTTCCCTCCAGTAGCATCTCCATTACTCCACAAAAAGTTTCTAAGCATTTTCTCAATTTCCTTAACCACAGAGCAGGGAAGGAGAAACATAGATGCCCAATAAACACTGATAGAAGACAAGACAGAGTTGATAAGTTGCAACCTACCAGCAAATGAGAGCCATTTGTTTTTCCAGTCAGAGATCCTTTTCCTAACTTTGTCAATCAAGCTCACACAGTCTTTGTGGAAAAGTTTTGTAGAAATCAGGGGGACTCCCAAGTAACTGACAGGCAGGGAACCCAATTTAAAAGGCAGAATCTTCATTATCTCACTCCTATTGTGCCCCACCACATTTCCCAGGAAAGACACACTTTTTCCCAGACTTGGTTTAAGTCCAGAGACACCACTAAACTCCATTAAAGCATCCTTTAGCACATTAACAGAAGTCACATCCCCAGAGCAAAACATTAGGAGATCATCAGCAAAACACAGGTGTGTTATTCCTAACTTTTCACATTTAGGATGATAATTAAAGTCTTCACATTCCCTTATTCTTCTTTTCACCATAAGGGTAAGGATTTCCATGACCAAAGTGAATAAATAAGGAGAAAGAGGGTCCCCTTGTCTTATACCTCTCATACCAGGGAAGAAGCCATGATGCTCACCATTCACTCTTATAGTAAACATAGCAGAAGTAACACATTTCATTATCCAACAAACCATGCAAGGATGAAATCCAAACTTTTCCAAAATCATTTTCAGAAAACTCCAATTCACAGTATCATAAGCCTTTTGTATGTCTATTTTAAAAGCGCACCTTTTTGGGCCTCTGGGTCTATGGTAACCTCTCATTAATTCTTGAGCCAGCAGCACATTGTCACATATTTGTCTGTTGGGGATGAAAGCAGATTGGTTAGGATCAACCAGAGAGCCCAAAGAATCTTTAATTCTGCTGACCAAGATCTTGCTAATACACTTGTAGATAACATTGCAGCAAGCAATAGGACGAAAATCAGCCACACACATCGGGGTTTGGGATTTAGGGACAAGAGAAATCACAGTAGCATTGATTTCTCCCAAAAGTTTCCCATTGAAGAAGAATTGCTGAACAGCTTTGCACACCTCTTTACCAATAACAGGCCAAGCTTTTTTGAAAAATCTTGCAGAGAAACCATCAGGACCAGGAGCCTTTATGTCATCAATATCAAAAATAGCATTTTTAATCTCCAAATCAGAAACACTTCTAACCATGAAATCAGCCTGTTCCCTTGTGAGCTTTCTTGAAAAAAGGGAAGCAGGGTCAGTGAGGGGAAAAACAGCTTCATTAGTACCCAAAATGCTCTTAAAGTGAGAAACAAACTGCTCTGGAACAGCAGAACCCATGAACCTGTTACCATTCATATCTTTGACTTCTTCAATTCTTCCCTTATTGCTTCTACTTTTGACCACGCTGTGGAAATAGGCAGAATTAGCATCACCTTCCTTCAACCATTGGATTTTGGATCTTTGCCTAAGGAACATTTCCTCATCAATAAGAGCTCTTTTCAGAGCTTTTAAGTAAACAGCACTTTCAAGTCTGATTTCACCATTTTCAGGATCCAAGTCAATATTACTTTGAGCAGAGCATAACTCCTTCCTGAATTTCTTCACATTATCAAAGACATTACCATGCTCCACATTTAGTTTTCTCAGTTCAGATTTGACAACCTTAAGCTTTGACACAATAGAAAACATGAGACATCCACTGAATTGATTATTCCAAGCCTTTGAAACCAGGGGCAAAAACAAAGGGTTATCAGACAGGTGGTTATTGAATTTAAAAGGCTTTGGCTTAAAAGGGGTTAACCTGGGGATAATTAACAGGCTAGGACTATGGTCAGATAAACCATAGGGAAGAAAAGAGGCAAAAGCAGCAGGGAATTCCTCCAAAAAACCATCATTACCAAGCACTCTATCCAACTTCTTGAGAAGACCTTTAAGACCATGATCAGACATAGGTTTCTGAATCCAAGTAAACTTAAACCCAGACTGATTGATATCATCCATTTCGAGCATTTCCACACATTCTCTAAAATCCAGCATACCTCTAGTAACGGTAGAAGAACCCCTAGAGCTGTCACTAGGATCTAAACTAACATTGAAGTCACCCA